>CM060924.1:791235190-791705190 GCA_030737875.1 Allium sativum
AGAAGCAACAGCAGAAGTACAAGGTGCAACAGCCTTAGCTGAACTCTTTGAATGTCTAGAGAGGCGTTTACGACGAGTATTTGTTGAGTTGCGAACACCCTAAGCTAAATGAGACTGAATCGGAACACGAATAGAGCTGTCAATAGCACGCTTAGGTGAACGTTGGGTACGGGGAATGACTTCCCATGCATCAACATCCACGCCAATGGCTATTGAATCTAATCTGTCCCGTAAGGAAACATCACAGCAAACCTGGCCAACCATAAACCCCATCACAGGAGCCACAGCAGCATGCCCTCCAGGACTTGGAAACGATAAGCTAGGAACAAATGGGGTGATGAAATCCCCTTTGTGCAAACTTACAGCAGGCAAAGGCAACGACCCCACAGAAGAAGGTCGAGGAGGACCATTACCCCGAGAAGGAACCCATTCAGGCGTCGCAAGGGACCCCAAATACAGAGGAGAGATTTCCAAGAAAACCTCAGAAATGACCAAATAACAATGGCGATTCAGTGCCAAGAAGGAGGCCAAAGAATCCAACTGAATCTACACCGAAGAATCGCCAACCGCCTCCACTAACACCGAACCAGATCACACAAAGGTGACCGCATCAAAAATAACATCAATAGCCGATCTAGGGCAAAAGAAAGACCCATGGAAAACATAAGTGAATTCTCCGGTCATCTCTAGTAAACCCTAATGCCCAAATCGAACCATGACAAAAACAACAGAAGTCGCGAACTCGAAACATACGTTTAAGAAATTGTTTAGACAAAGTCCGACTAATAGTTTATAGAACTTTTGGAGGGGAGGAAGGGGAGTGTAAGTGTTATATGTGATTTCTCTTATGAGCCTAAGGCTTGGAAATGCCAGAAGATATGTGACTTGGATAACAAAGCTAGCATAGAGTAAAGCGAATAAATAGGAAAAGGCAGACCCTGTTGGTTATCCAAGGTATCTAACAAAAGTTCCAATCGGGTACGCAGGGCACCAACAAAAGTTCATGTCCAGTACCCCTAGAGTATCAGATAGAAGATCATGTTCGTTACACATGGGTAATGAACGAAATTACTTGTTCAACAGAGAAGGAAGTTCAAGACCAAGATGTAACGAAGACTGAACCAAGGAGGTAAGGTGCACATCGAAACGTGCACCCAAGGAACCCACTGAACCAAGGGAAGATGGGCATAAACTTAACCATCAAATTGGTCACGCGTGTATACCACCAGACCATCCTACCTTGAATGAAGCTCAGGCCAACCGAGCAAGTCATATATGGAATAAAATTTGCATATATCATAAAATTATTAATCACATTGGACATATCTAGAAATTTCCATCCCAACAAGATGTACAAAGAAAGTTCTCAACTTAACAAACTAATGGCACAACCACTCGTCCTGTAAATATCCAAGAATCTGGCATTTATGGAGACACATTTTGGAATCCACAAACTTTCAACCAACATCGTCTATCATACGGAGGATGTAGGTCATTGTTTTTCACATCAAACCCTCGTAACAATAAGATTATTAAAAAGGAATGGACAATAAACGTAGACCTTTTATGATTGAACCACTATACATCCCTATGTACTTAACTTTTTCGACATTATACCTTTTTTTATTGATTCCACAATGGAAAGATCGATTGGAGTTGTTTCCTCGTTTTTTCGTGTAGACACTGATAAATACGATATAAATTATTATTATTATTATTATTATTATTTTGGTTTTATTATTTAAAAAAAAAATTTGTACGTTCTTCGATGGTTATGAACATTGATGAACAAATTTCAAAAAAATGATTTTTTTTTCTAATATTACCCAAGTTTATTAGAAACTTGAATTTCTTAGACTTTTTAAAAGTAACGCATGTTGAAAAGAAAATTTATTAATTAAATTTGGGATGCTCAAATGATTCTTTTTCCCATTTTGTAATAAACTTAAAAAAAAGAAAAAAAAAACACATCCACCACAATAATTTGACCACCATTAAAAAATAAGTTTGATTCCAAATTATTTTGTACTTCCCAAAATAAATAAAAACATTTGTATGAACCATTAATATATTTGAATCTTCCCCCACAATTCCCTAAATCCTAAGATCAAAGAAGCTGGTCGGACCAGATCGGACGGAGGTGTGTTCAGCTTCTGTTCTAAAAAAGATCGAACCGAACACGAATTGAACAAAAAATTTCTCGGACAAATTTTGTTGTCCTAATTCGTATCATAAATAAAATCGATCGTACACGGACATATGTTTTTTGAACACGAACGAACCTGATCGAACATAGCTATTTATATCACATTTTATATATTTTTTATTAGAATTTCTCTCAAATATATAAGGAATTACAAGAAATTCGAACGAATTCAAACAAACACGGACCGAATATGATTTTTTCTCATACAAATATTGTTGTCATAACTCGTGTCATAAATGAGAATCGAACGAACTCGAATAGACGTATTTCGGTCACGGACACGAACAGACATCGGACATTCGTACAAAATTTACAGTCCTAGCTCCAAGGAACACGATAACGTTAAGCAAAGGTGCATCTTCGCAATAATAGACTAATACATTGATAAACCCTTGCAGAAGAGAACGAATTTATAGTTGGCACAAATCATAGCCAGTACAAATCTCCTCGCTTGGTTCACATCAATCTTGCAAAAATACATTGCTGAAACCAGCATCAGAGCCCTTGAACATATAAATTAGTCATGTGCACGCATTGAAAAGAATGCAAATGTTCAAGACAGGTTACACGCGATGCATCGGCATTTATTCATATCAAAAAAATTATTCTCGAAAGACTGCAATTTTTAAAATTTATAGACCATGTCTTCGGTGTACCCTAGTTCCTTTAGTACTCCAGTTGGCTGTAAGACAAAAGTAAGTAGTTAATATGAATAGTTCAATTCATATCACACTTTTACCCAAGTTTTTAGAGTAGAATTTCTGAAGAAATATAGAACTCTTGATACCTCGCCTTGCGATCTATCCTTTCCCTTGTCTCCTGATATATGGTTCATCATTCCTGGGGGGCCACATACCTGTACAAGCATCATGAATATTTGAAAATGAACATTGGAGATGCATAAGTAAGCAATGAGCTTTATGTTTAATGTTAGTATATATGTTCAATAGATATTTTCTATGCTTCATAATCGTGTTTGAACAACGATGAATTATGGGTGGCCACGTGATAAGTGGAAGCACAAAGGCATTACAGAGTAGATTTTGGTAGATACTATATTTATTAGCATCTAATACGACATCCTGAATCATATGCAAACATTTTTAACTCCTCCGAATTGCAAACTGGACCAACCGGTATAAACAATCGAATAATATTATATTTTAGCGGAAACCAAGGACGCTATTATTTACAAACTCGTTGCATTTCCGGCCCATTCGAACAGCAAGTTCTACGGAACAACCAAACAATTATTTCCAGCGGAAATTTGCAGTTTTCGGTGCAAATATTCGCAAAAAAGATTAAAATGTTTCCTGAAACTAATTGATTCTGGTTGTGTGAGAGGTACTTAATAGAAGAGATGGATGTGTATTTTGAAACTTAAAGGAAGAAAAGTTTGAAAACCTTTCCATAGATTTAACCCTCAATTTCAAATGTAATTTTGAATAGCCTGGTCCGTTTGGTTCAACTTACATAAGCTACTTTCTAGCTATTTATAGAAAAACCCCAAAATGAATATGTTTTGGCTTCAGAAAGAAGAGTACAA
This sequence comes from Allium sativum, assembly GCA_030737875.1. NCBI lineage: Eukaryota > Viridiplantae > Streptophyta > Magnoliopsida > Asparagales > Amaryllidaceae > Allium > Allium sativum. The sequence continues at coordinate 791,238,943 of CM060924.1, forward strand.
AACAACCTAAGCCCATCTGAACGTGCTCTAAATGTTTCAAAATGATTTAAGATTTTTGCATATAAAAGGAAAATATGCAGAGCACAAACTTTGATAAAAGTTTAAGCAAAAGGGCAACAAGACGCTTTTTGTGCGTGCATTCGAAGGGAAGAGGAGAGCGAGGGTTGGGTGGGGGGGGGGGGGGGGGGGGAGGGGACCAAAGTACAATGTTGATAATAACTAGCATTCCATATAGTGTAAAACTGAATATAATGATAGTTATAACTAGTGTTTGTCCTCCAACCAAAAAACAAAACTTGATGTCCTTCACCTTAAACTGGATGAATGGGACTATTTACACAACTTAAATTGCTATAGCTGCACCTTTCTGTATTGAAATGAAACAATTAAATATAGTTATAGAAAGTGTGGGTATAGTTACTTGAGAAGTGGAAATAGTTTCACGGGAATTTTGGCTTCTTAGTCCGGGATAATAAGTTTTTTTTTTTAGTGACACTACCCCGCTTTGTATAGTCGTCGCACGCGGATGGTTAACGTATAGCTCGGCCGTGGTTTGGAGCAGGATTCGAACCTGTCCGGCCCAAGCACCTTTGATTCCTCATCTCAAACACTCAAACCACCTAGCTACGGCGGGTCGGGATAATAAGTTTAAGAACAGTACTTCTAAAAAAATAGTTTTAAAAACAATTTATAGAAAAATGATAAACGAGTTTAACATTTTTGGTTATACAGAAAAAATGATAAATGATTTTATCGTTTTTCTGTATAACCTAAAAACATAAATGTATATATATATATATATATATATAGAGAGAGAGAGAGAGAGAGAGAGAGAGACACCCCCCCCCCCCCCCCCAATCGGTCTAGATTTTGTGTTCAAATAGTCAGTCCCATATATATTTCCTTGAAAAGAGAAGCCATTTAGCCGAATTTCCACTAATTTCACTTTATAGGCTACACACACACATAAAGAATAATGCTATTTGTAACTCACAAGTATAAGCATGTCATCTCCAGGAGTGGGCAATCCTTTCAAAACCATGTCTTTTGATATAAATCCAGAACCGCCTCTCCAGTTTTGTGTAGGCTTGTCAACAGTGTAATATACCTGTAATTTTTCACTTTAAACATATTGAAATATTATACCAAATATGGTCATATAAACAAAATTATTGATTGGCTACCTTGAAATTTGGGTAGGTGGCAGCAAGTCTGTCAAGTTCAGCTTTTAGCAAAATATCATCAGGTGATACATTTGCGTAAATTAATGATACCTGTACATGTGGTTAACAGCTAATGATTAATAGTTCGTGCTTCCTTCCTTGACTTAAAAAAAGTAAGTAATTTCAGAAAGAGAAAACATGGGAAACAGAGTGTTGTATCTGATCATAGAACATTAGGCTCTACAAATGAAATGGCATGCGCTTCACACATAAACTGTTTTTCCTAAATGAATTACATATGTTTCATGTGTGTGTGTGTGTATGTATGTATGTATGTATATGTATATATGTGTGTATATATATATATATATATATATATATAAGTTTATTTGCTATATATATAACTTATTTGCTATAACATATTTTTAAGTGATAATATTTTTAGATTAACGTTTCAAATTTACAAATATTTAGGGACGTTTTGAACTTGTAAAGGAAATTTAATTCCTTAATCAGGATATTAATAGTTGTAGTATATAAAAGGCCATTTTTGGGAGTCAACGTTTACACCAAAAAAAGTCTGACACCAGACGTACAATTATTAATGCCCTATAAAGAAATTGAGTCCAACAAAATAAAAGTTGAAATGCAACAAAATGACATTCAATGATGAACAAGTAAAATCAGAATCTATAAATAAGAAAAGGAAATTGCCTGTGTGTAGTCATCGGGATTTTTTATTATCGCCTTGATAACTTGCATCATTGGTGTGATGCCAGATCCTCCTGCAACCTGAAAAATTCAATAAACAAAAATAAAAAAATAAATAGCATAATTTCTATTTAAACATTCAAACACCAGTACCATTGAGATCCATATTCACTCGGCATAATAACACAAATAAGGAATATGAGTATTCACTTGTATGCATTTGCAGGTCAAAATGTTTTTGCGACATTCTATATTCTAAATGGTGTAATTGCAACTAAACTTAAAGTTGCCAACAAATGAATGATGAATACATAGTTTGTTACAAATTGTGATATATGTCGTACACTTTTATTGCCTTGCAAGACATGGGTTCAAGAGGAAGCAAACATCTGTGGATTCGATGTTTTCTTTTTGTATGGCAAAAATGTCAAATTAAAATCATGCTGCATTATAAGCTTTTGTGAAAGTATTGATAGTGGCATGACATGCAACATTAAAGGTCCAAAACATCTGTGGATTCGATGTTTTCTTTTTGTATGGCAAAAATGTCAAATTAAAATCATGCTGCATTATAAGCTTTTGCGAAAGTATTGATAGTGGCATGGCATGCAACATTAAAGGTCCAAGAGATCTTATCTTACCATGCCAATTTTCTTTTTCATGTTTGGACTATATCTGAGCTTTTCTATTGGCCTGCAAACAATTGTGAATCAAACAATACTAGAAAATATATAGACTTCTGCAAACAACATTTTGTATACTAATACCCTTTCACTTCAAGTACATCACCCGGCTTCAAACTTGCAAAGTGTTGACTCATTTTTCCATCAGGATAAACCTGAAATGATAAAGGACATTCCGAGTCTTAAATATGTCGCTGGAAAGAAAAATTATATTTGATGCAATTAATCTAGAATGTTATTGAAATAGTTTATCAAATATAAGCCAGTGCTTACATCATCACATGAATTAACAGCCCATGAGTGATCATGAAATGGCTAGAGCTAAACATATACATAAATAAGCTTGCATATACCTTGATCAACAAATCAAAGTAGCCTTTTGAATCAGGATCTGATATTGGAGTATATCTGGAAATAAAGGAATAAATTAAAACAGTTAGCTTAAAAGTTCATACCGTCAAAAATGCATGATACAGCTCTCGGTAGATTGAAAGTAGTCATATCATGTATGGCTCTGTGGTTACATTACTATTTCATATTAAGTTTTGTTAGTCAAAAAATCAGTACATTCCTGAACACAGATGTCAGCATAAAACCATATGTACTCGTTCAAAAGTAAATAACAAATAAAAAAAACTGGTTATGAACCATCTGATAAGGAAGAACCATTCTAGGATATGTAAAGTCAATGAGCAATCTGAATACGTGTTTAGCAAAATTTGACTAATTGCTTTAGGCTATAAATTTCAATTCAAAAGAATACAAGGATATTGCCAAATGCAGCACAAAATGCAGAGCACGGATGATACATAACAGAACTGACACAGGTTCATCCTTGTCAAAGTTAATATAACAGAATTGTATAAAGGGGGTTGGGTATCAGCATATGTTGAATTCAGCAAGGCATATATCAGAACGTAGCGTTCGCCTTTTTCTTCTTTTTCAAAATTAAAGTGGTGGCTTATCAAAACTGTTAATAAATGGAACTAATTACATAAGATTCAACATGTATTTTCGACAAGGAAAAACTCATCAATTATAGAATTCTCAAGCGTTCATTGATTCAATCACGTCAACGTTACAGAAATTTAATTTAATTTCTAATATTCACCTGCATTTCTACATCATGTACATGCACATTGTATGTGTCATACATTAATATATTAAAAAAAATGTCAATACCTACTAATTAAATATGACAGCATCCAAAACTTCATGATACCCAACCCCCTTTTTGGGGATCAATATTATATGTATTCAATACAATATCGAGTTTGAGATCAAATATGCTATAGCATAAAGCAAGGAAACTCACGGACGAATTACAAATTTTTTCCTTCCTTCAGGTGTTTCTTCTCCAATGGGCGCTCTGCAATCAACATTACATAAATAATTATCAACTGAACAATAAGAATAACACAATTTAAAGTGGAAATTAGGGAGGCATCCTTGAAATGAAACATTATAAAGCAGATCATACACTAAGTTTGATTGTAAAGTGAATCCCTATTTTACTATAGCAATGTTTTTTCATGATATTTTGCGCTACGGCATTAAAAAAAATTGTAAATATTAACAGAAGATTTCTTTTAAAAAAAATGCTGAAATGTCTGTATTTATCAAGGTTTAAAAACTCGTCCGGTACCCCGAGATTTCGGGGTTACCGGATCGGTTTCGGCTGGGTGCGATCCGAATTTGTCCCCAAAAATGGGGATCGGATTAGGGTTTACGAAAAGAAAAAAAATGAATCTCGTATGCAGAAGAAACAGCAGACTTGAAATAAAAGCACGGAAAGCAAAAAAGGAATCAAACAAATCAAATAAAATCAAATTATATCATCAGAAAACCGTGAATCAACAGTATTTTGCAACCCTATAAAACATATACCTTCGAATTTAAACTTACATCAATCAATTTCCCAAAAACGAATACTTCAGCAATAATCCAGCACTGATCTTCGTGAGTTTTCCTCTTTTCTTCTCCCTCTGCACGATTTAGATCGACGTTCGAATCGATTATTGTGTTCGAATCGAGTCGATCAGCGACGGCTCCATGTTTTTTTTATCTCTGTTCAAACTTGGAAGAAAGAAAAAAAGCAGCGTATTCTATTTTTGATCGAGGAAACAGCCTGTTTTCTTTTTATCGAGGAAAGCGTCGATATTTCTGAAAAATGAGGCGGCAAATATTATTAGGTTTAGGGTTGGAATTAGGAAATATACCAATTGTGGTCTGTGGGCCGTGTTATTGGACTTTTTCTGTTTTAAGTTTGACATAGGAGCAAGGTATCCATAGCCCTATTTGCGTGACTTCAGTTAAAATAGTTAATAAGTTGATTACCAAAATACTGACAACCGAAATCTAGACCGAAACCGAAACTACCGAAATTTACGAAACCCGCCGAAACTGACAAATTTTCAAACGGCCGAAACCGAGTTCTTGAACCTTGGTATTTATTGTAAAAAAGTTGCAGACATAAACGCAATTTTTCTATGTAATAGCTGTTATTTTTGCAATTTTATTGGAAGTAAAATATTTTTCAACTTGTATGCAATGTTTATCATTTTATTTTTATTTTTTGACGATTTTTCTGCAATGGTGTGATGTTTAAATAAGTGTAGTCATTGAATTCGTAAGTTTAAAGCAATCAGCAATAAATGCATAAAAACATGTAACATTTTGATATAATTACAGTGATGTCTGCAATTTTTTGAAAATATATAGGATTTTGTTGAAACGTGATTTTTTTTTTTTTTGAAACATTTTTTATACTTTTTTTACATGAATACGAGGATGATAATGTATTGAATTAATTTTCGAAGTTTGGTAATTTTTTATGTTGATTTCGAACAACAGAGACCTAATTTACAAAATTTTAAGACGGGGTATTTTTATATTTTGACACTTAACACAAACTTTAACCAAACTGTCCCTGATTTAAATTCCATCAACCACAATCAATGTTATGTGACATGATCAAGATCTTAAATCTCAGATATCGGACACAATTTGTCTCAAGGATTTTAGAGACGGTCTCGTATCGGAGGAGATGATTCTAACTCCAGCGTTTGTCTCAGATTTCTATCTCGGATCTTAAGCTCGTATCGGAACCATCTCGTGGTATATGATATATTAAAAATTGATATTCTTACACAATATTTTTTATGAATGCTACTACAAAAATAATAACTTAAGCTTAAATTGCAAAATCACTTCATTGTTATTAATCTACGAAAGAACATTCATATTTATACATTATAATATGCTTAAACTAAAAAAATAACACAATACAAAATGATTATAGCTTACAACTTATGATCCATGGGCATTAATTATTGTTAGACGTAGAAAAAAAGAAATATCCAAAACGTTGAACGGTTTCGCAGAAGTAGAACATAAAAATACACACTTCCATAAGTAACATTCATGTTAAAAAAATGACGGATATGAAAATCTTAAACATTGTAGAACATATATGAATATACGATATGGTCATATGACATGTAAAACATACATAAAATATTAAATATTAAACATTGTTCGTTTGCAAGTCTTTCATTTACATGCAAGCAAAAAGAGCACCATTAAAAACCAAAAATAAAATCTGGTTTTAACAAGCTAACTAATAAAAAGAGTCACTAATATATCTTAAAAGATCATTCTTCAAGTGATTTGAGATGTGACTTAGATGTCTAACATGAGATTTATCGATTTAGAGAATTGTTTGGTTAATTTTAGCAATTTAAATAGGAGGAGCTCACTATTAAAGCAGCAGGAGATTGTAGCGGCTATATTTGATTTTTATTTATTTATTATTATTACTGTTTTGGGTCGGTATTTTAATATATCATTTTGATCGATAAATCGTTCAATAGTGTCATATCTCGGATGATACATTCAATATGAGATTTACAACAAGATTTATTGTTTCGCTTCGGGAAAAGACCAAAACGAGATCTCGAATGAGCTATCGGGCATTATTTTCGAGATCTAAAAAGGTGGCATGATAGAAGCAAATAAATGCTATGTTCAGTGCATACGTTACCGCTGGAATTCATCTTTTAAACCTATGTCCACCGTAGAAATTATTTTATCCAATTTTAATACGAATATGAATGATGAAGTAAATAATAATTAATAATGGAAACTCTCCCTGGATTTGTCATTGGCAGTTGAACTTCAGAGATCAATAGTTCTATCGATTAACATTTTATTTCTTTACCTCTCACTGAAATGCATAAAAATCATTTATGGGCAACATAAGATCTAGTTGGGAATTATTGAGACACAAAATTTTAGAATCTTCCTTACGGATCGTAATTATAATAGTGCATGTTTAAAGCAAACAAGCAGAGAATATTACAATATAATTATTTCCTATAAACAGAATCTACATAAAATTTAAGGGGGAATAGAGGCACGCGAGCACCCCTTTGGGGGGGGGGGGGTGATAACAGGTTTTAATTTCACAAAGACAAGCAATGTAAGTTAACTAACTACCTTGTGATGATACATGAAGCAACATCAAGGCCGAATTTGGCATTAGGGTCAAAAGTGAACCTGCATAAATTATAAAAATCAAACACTGTTCTTAAATGAAACGAACCATGCATTATTATACCTTCAAACGTAGAATCTAGATATTCTTTAAAAACTAAATACCTGATTACAGATAATTATATGGGCTTAGACAGGGAGAAAAGACAAACGGAATGTTAGGTCATTTTTGGGGTGCTCCATTTTTGGGGTGCAACGGAACGCTTGCCATATATATATATATATATATATATATGTATATATATATATATATATATATATGTATATATATATATATATATATAATTTAGCACGCTTTAATGCAACTTGCCAATAAAAGATATAGACAGTTGCGGTGAAAACGGAGAGAAAATGATTGAAAGGAAGGGTAGGTTGAAATTAGAGTGAGATATTAAACATTAGCTTCAGTGATTGGTTCTCTTTCTCTTTATTAGATTACCATGTTCTAATGCAACATTGCAATCTGCAAATGATAGTTCTGGAAATATGTGCTACAACAAATGGTTATAAACCAACTCATCACGAAAAATATACAGATATTTGATACCTATATAACTGAGTGTTATGACTGACTCTCGCAGTCTCTTGAAGTTTGAATTCCAACCATTTGTCTGGGTTAAGTGCTGTCATAGAATGAATTATGACAATAAAAAATCATATCGAATTAAACTGTATCAGAGTACATGAAGATGTTAGTAATTATAACTAAGACAATAGCAGCAAAGAACTGCATAAAAATTAATAAAATGAAATAGAAATTACTTAGCACCAAGTGATATATTGAATATGGGGATCCACAGATCAAGTACAGTAGGCACTACGAAACGTATGCAAATATTAAAGCATAAACTCACCAATTGGACCAGCAGTTTGTTCACCTTCAGCATCAAGATGTGCCTGCGAATAGAAATACCAATATTGAATAGCATAGCATATACCTTATCTTATGTCTACAATAACTAGTAGTTAGTTACATTTTCATATCACAGAATGTTGTATTTCTGCCTTGTAGACAGTTGTAAGGAAACTAAACAGGTTAATGCTAGTATCTTTACTAGAGAAGACAACCGATATTCATCATCCAGAAACTTGTAATAGACAGGAAACCAAAAAAATACACTTCATAACGGCAAGCATACAACACAGCCATCCATATCCAAACCACTCATATTAAGCAAAGGAGCATGCTACTTCAATCGGATGAGAAGGCTATGCAAGTTAAATAGGTAAATATTCAAGGGATTCTATATGATTCGACTGGTTTGAATGAACCACACTTAATTCTGTTAATTAAATTTCCGGTGAAGAAGATTGTTCTTAAAACAGAACACACGTTTAAGAAAAGGAGTACCAACATCTAAACTGCATTACATTCAAATGAATTTCTTCTTTTTTCCATTACGCATAGTGGTTATAACAGATATTAGTTTGATAAGGCTTGACGACAGTAATCAAGCTTAACCCCTTAAACTCAAATCATAATCGTAATACGTACTCGTTTAGCCAACTTACATCTTCAAATCTCAATCAATTGATCCTATCATATGCTATTTTCAGATCATAGCAGATTTATCAAAATCCACACTCAAACGAAAATTAAAAAAACTGGTAAAGCAAGTAAGTGCTCACGATATTATTCGAAGAGCAAGACTGGTATAAAGCCACTCCACTGGAAATGGCGGCGATAGCACCAATCGGAAATCGACGGCTGTAATTACCTCTGAATGATGATGTCAGTCTGCTCATCAGATTTATGGCCATTTTTTATTTTACCTTTTTGCGATTTCGGTCTGAGTTATGCTCTTTGGTGATCTAAGCAGCGAGTTTTGTTGCCAGTCTTGGGGATTTAACCGGACAACCGAGAATGGAACCCTTTATGGTAAGAAGCGAGACCCATATGGGCCCCTCTGATTTCCACCAATCAGGGGTGGAAGTTTTGTTGACATCCCTTTTTGGGTGTCAACAAAATTGCACTCCCTTAGATTTTACACGTACAATGTATATAAATCACAATAAACCGACCATGTGGATTTGTAATTTAAATTTTTTTTTTCTATAAATCTTTATAAATTTCAAAACTAATTTTGTCTTATACAAAAAGATATATTAAATAAAATGCATAATTAATAGTTAAACACTGAAAATGAAATATTAGAATAGGTACATAATATTCAAACAAATGAAGTGATCCAAAAACTATGTAAATTTGTTTATCCCTCCACTTAGATGCACACAAATATTTAAATATAAATGTATGGTCGATATTGTGGGTTGCAAATAGAGTTAAATAAGATAATGTTATTGATTCTTCCCATCTGCCTCCTCCCCTACCACACACACGTGTGTGTGTATGTAGGTATGTGTATGAGGAGTGTTTTGTTGCATCCAAACAGTGCAACATATCTAAATGCTCTCTGATTTTTACAATACATTTCACTTTTTTCTCCTCATACTAACTCTCTTCCCTGATTTTTCATATTCGTTCACTTCAAAATGTAGTTAATTAGATAATGTATGTGTGTGTGTTTTGGGTTAGTTTACAATATTTATTATCGTATAGATAGCGTTTGCATTTTGAATACTAACATCTAGTAATATGAACATGAAACGTATAATCAAATAGTACCAAAATAATGTATGATACACACACACACACACACACACACACACACACACATATATATATATATATATATATATTGTTGATGTCCAAAAGTGAACACCAACACCCAAGGTGTTTGCATAACATTTCACGGAAAAGTTAGATTTAAAAATATGGAGCAACAAACACAGAAAAAGTAAGAACATGGAAAATTGGAAAATTAAAGTGGTTCGGTCTCAGATTCGACCTACGTCCATTGTAAGAGAGGATTTCATTAGCACTTCAACGATTACAAGGTACATACTCTTTTCAATCTTATATATTTTTATCTTTCTTTACATTCAAACACTTTTTCTTCTAAATCTCTCTAAGTTCTTCGATCACAATCTCTTTCACGATAGAATTGTTTAATCTTCACGGGAATTGTTGATTGTTGAAGTAATTCTTCCATAATCACAAGTTGTGAGTGATTTAGATGAATTTTGTAATAGATTGTCATTGGAGAAACTTGAATTGAGCTTGAGAGATCTCTAATGGAGGTTGGAATGATTTGGAATGTTTGAGAAATGAATTGGACAACACTTTGTGGAGAGAAGATTCGGTCCTTTGAATGTGGGAAGCCATGGGGTATTTATAGGTGTATAGTGAATGGAGTGGGAAAGATGAAATTTCATGTGTGCAGGTTATGGATCGGTCTCTAACCTAATTACGAAAATACCACTGTCTAATCCATAAGAAAGAAGCTCGACCGATCCATGAAGCAAAGCAGCATCCGACCCATAAGTTGGGCGAGCAACCGATCCACGAAATGATGGTATGACCGATCCATACATATAGCTGGTGACCGACCCACGTTATTTAGAACTGACCGACCTATTATGTAAGTGGTGACCGACCCATCTTTTTGTTATGCGTTCGATCCATGGCTTTAGTCTCCGACCGACCCATGGCATACTAAGCGACCAGTCCATAGATATGTAGAGTGTCTGATCCATACGTAATATGGTTAACCGATACATAGAGCTAGAAGACGACCTTCCCATAGGGAATGAACGTGACCAATCCATGGTTAAGGCCAATGTCTGATCCTTCTTAATGAGTACGTGTCGACCCATTGCATTTGAATCTGATCCATCAATCTAATGCATGATTTTTAGTGGATAAACATTTTCCCCTCGGAGTTTGTAACTTTTGTTTTACAAAAATTACGAGCTTCGAAATTAACTAGTATGATGCAACGTGACGGATCGTAACTCACTCTTATGGATCGAAATCATGGGTTTTGCCATGGATCAGGACACACATTTCTGTATATGGGTCAGCACATGCGTATTGCTATGGATCGGTTGGAAATGAATTTGAATGGATCGGGTGTAACAAGTTTTTACGGATCAGTCGGCCCATTTATATTTTGCCTTTATAATATCTTTTTCGGCCTTCATCTTTTCCATTTCACTTCCTTCAGCCGAGAACTACTTTAATGGCGGTCGCTTTGTCTTTCTGAAGAAAAATCAGATTCCAAGTTAATATATTCAACATTTTCTTCAAAAAAATTCAAATTCAGATACACGTCTTTAGCCATGCTCGAATCCATCCATTGCCTCGCACGCCACCAGATCGAATCAATTTAGTGTTGAATCCCCCAAATCAGAGATACTCCAATGCTGTCGAACACAAACCAACCTCAGTCACTCAAATTCAGTTATCCTCCGTAACAGCAGGCATCAATTCTCTTTGGAATTTGCTTCGAATTGGTGATTTTGAATTTAGGGTTTGAGTTGAACCGATTTTGGGGTATTTGGTGCCAACGATTATTTGTGCTTTGGTTCACCAATTTGCTTGTGCATTTGGATTCGACTGATTTGTAACTTGTATTTGAGATTTGAAAAACACAGTCTCAATCGAATTTGGTCGTGTTGAGTGGTCCGAGATTCGAGATTTTGTATGCTTTTGTTTTTCGGTTCCATACTTGTACAACCATCTTTTAATACTGAGGCTGAAATTGGATTCGAAACTATGTATGAGCAGTTCGAGGCTTTTATTATAATCGAGTCTTAACCTTTGAGTGTTGAAATGAATTTGTGCTTCAATTTTGTGTTTATAGAGAAGTCCATGTTTGAATTGTCGAGCTATGATCATGATTTTGAGTTGGTGATGTAATGATATCCGCATACGAGCTATTTTAAACTCTGACTTGCGTTAAATTTTACTACTGTAATCATGTGAGTTTTCTCTTTATTGATTGTGCTTCGATGATGAACACATTAGTCAGTCTACTGATAATGTCGTCATAATGCATAAATCCATTTTTATTGAGTGTTGTTCGATCATGCTTGTTGTGCTTGAGTTGTGTGAACCTCAAACTTGAACCCGTGAATCTTGCATGCATTTTCCAAGTTTAAATGAATGTTGACGATGCTCGAATGTTTGCTTAATAATCTAGCCATTTGGATTGCTCGAACTTGTATTCTGAAACTCGGTTATGTTCCTTGGAGGGTTGGAAAATTCACAAGTCTCAACGGCTTATTGTTGATCATCATGGATCAGTCGGTGTTGAGTCATCATGGGTCGGTCAGTGTCGATCCATAATGGGTCGATCACTACTGATCCATTATGGTTCGGTCACTGCCGACCCACAGTGGGTCGGTCAGTGTCGATCCATAATGGGTCGGTCACTACCAATCCATTATGGTTCGATCACTATCGATCCATAGTAGGTCGGTTAGTGTCGATCCATCATGGGTCGGTTACTGTCGACCCATCATGGGTCGGTCAGTGTCGATCCATTGTGGATCGGATAGTACCAAACCATTGTGGACTTGTTTTATTCCAACACCCTTTTAACCATTAAGATCTGTTGTATATAACGGTGTTGTATACACAATTATATGATTTTTGTTTGATGATAACAACCAAATAAATATTATTTTAATGTGTTTGATATTGTACTGTCATTGTAAATCACAGACTGGAATATAATATTTATATTTAAATAAAATACGACTGTACAGAAATTCAAATATTCACAGTGTTTTATTTAAATAAAATATTTTATTTCAATATTCAAACAGTACAAATTTTTTAACTCCACTATTTGTACATCACTGTATTACATATCAAATAAAATTCCATATACAGTGTTCTCCACTACAACACTCTATCTTTCAGTCACAGTTTCACTCATTCATTCTTTTATACAGACTCGTATACATATACACTTTTTCACACTGTTCTTGTCTTCAGTCTTCTGTCCTCACAGCATCTTCACTGTCAGTCCAGTCACCGTCTGCTTACCTGTCACATGAAACAGAAAACACACAGTACACTGCAATAGAAATAAAACTGAACACATGCAAATATTTTTTTTTTTAATTCTATTTGCCTCAGTTTTCTGGTGTGTTTCTCATCATTTTTCATGACTTGATCTGATTCTTCTGTGTCTAGCAGATAGTTTGTATATGTACAGGGACAGGAAATTTTCTGAATGACTGCATATACACACGTGTATAGATATACAAGTGTGCACTGCCACGCCAATTCAGTGTGCAACTGAGGAGTAGCCACGTGGACCTTCTCGACTCAGTGCACATGAAAATTAAGTCAAAGTGCACAAAAACAGTTTCAACAAAAAGCAAAGTCAAACCAGCAAGTCCATGAGTCGAGCACAAATACACATAGCCCAAGGGTCGAGCCATAGTCAAGTAAAGCCAAGGCACATATACAGGAAAGTTCAAACACAATGGTCACAACAAAACACAAATATACATGCATATGTATACATGAAGACTTGGATCAAAGAAGATTTTCAAATGTATGGCACAACACAAAAGCAGGTTCAGCTTTAAACAAAAATGGAGCAAGCCAGGTTCACAAAACATAGTCAACACGGCTCACAAATGGTTGAGCAATGGCGCAAGGCAACTCGAGGATGTATAATCATACAAGACTGGACAACAATATAATGCAGAAGTTTTCAAATTCATGGAAAGTTTATATGCAGCAATGTATACAAACATAGCAGGTAAAGCCAAGTCCAGTGCATGTTGAAGCCAAAGTCATGTCTCAACAATGGTGATCGAACCAAATATACATATCATGCAAACCAAACTAACAAGGTGGTGAAACACAAGTCATAGGCTAGAGCAAGGCATTCTAAATATCATGTCATACAAGATGGTGCATGGTCTTACGAGTGAACCAGTCATAAGTGCATCAGTTTTTATTTCTGCAATGACAAAACAGTGGTGTATGATGCAAGCAGTCTTGAGTATATCATGCACAAAACATGGTACAGTGCATTCAATTTATATGATTCAGCTCAACATGATGCAAACATGAAGATATGTCAACATAACATGAGTGGGTCATGTCAAAACAGCCGAGCTCAAGCAGGATCAAGCACATATGGATAAAATTTCAAGCAAGTTCAAGTTGACTGTTACATAACATATACGGTGTACAGTTTTTTTTTAAAACATGGTCGGGCAGTTCATATGCATGGAACACAAAAGCACCACTCAAACATGAACTTGTGTCGGGCAAAGAAAAATGGTGAGTGACCACATGTTTAAGCAGACAAGAATGTCAAGTCGGTGTGCTCAAGCAAGAAGAACATGAAGCAGTGCAAGATAAAATACATGAAACAGTCTTATAGAGAAAGCCAACTTATCCTACTGAATCAAGTACAAGATGGTGCTCTCGAATGCTATGGTTAAAGAGATTGGTCTACTTGCAGTTTCTCTTCAAAACAGTTTTTTTTTGAATGTTTTCATAATAGGAAAACTGATTTAATGAAACCAGATTTACAGTGAAAATGTTTGGAAAGCTTGACAATTCGTGGCAAGTGTTTTATCGCAATAAGATATCATGGGACTAACAAGTCATTTCAAAAGCATTTCCAGTTTTTCAGCAACTATTTGTGGAAATAGTTTTTAAAAGGGACAAAGAATTTATTTCCTGAGTCCTCGGCAAATTTAATCATTCAAAATCAGTTTCCAGAAACCACAAATATTTTGGGCAAGTCTGTATTTCAGAAATTCACAGATTAATTGCAGAAATCACGCAATTCTTTTTTCAGCTGAGAAACAAAAGGGGAAAACAGCAAAATCCAATTTCAACCGAAAATGTCAAAGGGGGAAAGCAATAACTCAGCCAAGTCATTTCACGAAATCAGAGTTGCAGGGTTTTTATTTTACCCTATATAACACGCAGATTCATCACAGGCAAGGGACATAAAATCGAAAACAAACCCAACGTTTCAAAAAAAACACAAACCGAGAATTCGAAGAGGAATATTCAAATCAGAGAATACTCACAAAGTTTTCGATCGAGAATTTCACCAAATCATTCGAGGAAGCCACAAAGCTATTCGAGCTACAGAGATTAAACCTTTCATCAAGCAAATCGACTCGGATTTGGGTGGATTTCATAAACCCTAGTTCAATTTGGAGAGCCGCCGCCATTTTCTGTTTTTCCAGAGAACAAGAGAAGAATGGCTAAATGAAAAGAGAGTGGGCCGGCCTATTTCCTCTTGACTAAGCCTAGTCTAGTTCAAATGTTTAAAGGGGAATTTAAATTTATTTTAATCTAGGGTTTAGCTTTATTTTATTTTGTATTGTTTTAAATTGTTTTGTAAACCGTCCAGCAGTTCTAGAGTCTGTAATCTCTAGGGGGAATCAGTCACGGTGTTGACTGTCAGTTTCAGAGTCTGTAAAATCTGGGTTACGGATTACAGGGTTGTAATTCGGGGAAATCTGATTGAGGGGATATCGATCAGTCTATGGTTTTGAGCGTAGGGTTAGATTAGGAGCGAGGTGTTCGCGAGTGTACATGGTCTTGTATGCGGGATCTTTTCTATCACCTAGTAGAAACCTTAGGAATGCAGCAGTAGGCAGGATTTTGCCGAAGCTGGGTATATCTGTGTGTGCCTTATTTTCTGCAATTTTATTTCTGCTGCATTCTTTGATTTATTTATCCTGTCAGTTTTTTTAATTCAGTTTAAAAACTGTGAAAAACCCTATTCACCCCCCCCCCCCCTCTAGGGTTATTCTAGATCCAACAAGATCTTCTGCATTGTGCTAATTATTGAAGCAATGAACAACTTTTAATCACGACTTATATTCTGAATGTGTTCTTTTATTGCCACCAGGTCAGTACACGTCGAATTGTAAATCCCAAGCCTCGCTTTTATGGTGACACATATAATTATGCACACTATAACATCTCTTATCTTAGGAAACGCGCACCTGTGACTTGTTTTCAAACACGATTATTTCTGTAGAAATGGTAACTCGATAGCAATCGCGTCAACAACCTGAGGAAGCATCAGGGTCCACTTAAGTTGTGTGACATCTCATGTCCGTTAATGTCACTCTTTATCTGAATGCATTATGTTTCGTGAAGCGCTATAGGTAAACAAAAACTGAAACATTACAAGACATATATAAAATAACAGCGGAATTTAAAACTTTATTTAATAGAAAACATCGTGGTCCAAAATATAGTTACATTACAAGTCTGAAATATAGAAAACCCATTACATCAACTTAAAACTTTTTTCTTGTACTAAAATCATCAGAGTACAGTAATAAAAGAAGCATAGTTTCCCATAAATATAGTCATATCAGAGAAGACAGGAAATCAAAGTGGTACATCTAAGCAGCTCCAAGCAGAATGAAAGGGAGAATCCAAATCAAGCCTGAGTATTCCCACCCTGAGAACCTGGGGGGAAACGGAAGAGAGAGAAGAAGAAACAAAATGGGTCAGACATAAAGTCTGGCGAGTCCAGTTACTTATAGCATATAAATAAGTAAAAGCATCATGACATGCATATAAACTGGATGAGAGAGATAACATCATAAGACAGGTATAATAGACTGAGCAAGATAAGTAGAATAAACAAAACAGAATAGGTTACACTTCTCTAATACTTTTCTCTGCACCAATGCTAGTATAACAGAAACAAGATGATACCAACAAAATATAATGGTAATTTTAGTTATACTCTAGTAGCGGGTTTTACCCTAAACAGAATTAACCGGTACCTAAACAGAAATAACGGGTGTTAACCCAAACAGAAATACAGGTACCCCATAGAAACAGACAGGACTAGATGTACCCTAATTACTACCCCCCAATCGATCGGCTCCCTATCCCGTAAATACCATGTGTCAACCCCACAGTAGGGTGTATTACTTCCTAAAGCCGTACTCATGCACGCACATGAGTCCGTTGGAACGTGCCAGTATATACCTCCTCCCATATGAACCTCTTACAATCAGCTCAGTAAGCGTGCCCTGACCCCTACCTAGTACGGGGTCCCCCTTTAATACCAGAATGGGTTACTGACTAATATGGGTCTCACACAACAGATTATACAAGCCAACCCTTACAGATCTTGTGTCCCCAATTAACTAGGATTTTGACAGGTTGTGCCTAATAGATTTAACAGATTCGCATAACCCCCTACATATTTACGTGTTAAACTTTACAAGTTAACGGGTTCATATAACTCCAACAGATGTAACCTGTTAAGTTTTCTAGATTAATAGGTTCGTATAACCCCTACAGATTTAACAGGTTTACTTAACCCTACAGATTTAACAGGTTTACTTAACCCCATAGATTTAACAGGTTTACTTAACCCCGCAGATTTAACAGGTTTACTTAATCCCACAGATTTAACAGGTTTACTTAACCCTACAGATTTAACGGGTTTCCAGATTTACAGACTACTTAATTTATAATTAAATACAACTTATCTTATTTCATTAGTTATCCCCTTCCTCTATCGTTTATTATAACTTAAGTTATAATTACCACTTGTCCCTAGGACAAGCCTACCTATTATCTTTCCTTTTTCCCATTCGAGTTTATTAATAATAGGTTATTATCATTCTCTGTTCATGTATGTTAATGCACCAGACCTCTCACATTATGTTGACCACTTGTGGATGCTGGATATGCCGGGCGGTTCCGAGCAGACTTCTACCACAAGTCGAACTTAACCTCATGTCATAACACCATTACGTGTACATTTACGCACTCGACCCCTCATATTAGATTAACCACTTGTGGACGTTGGATTTGCCGGGCGGTTCCGGGTAGACTTCTACCACAAGTGTAATCTAACCTCGTGTCTAAGTGCGGTTACAGTTTCTAACTACTATAAATCTAGGTATATTCATTCTTAAACAATTATTCATGCTCGTCGTAGGTTTTTCAATTACAGTATTTAATTTCAACAGATTAAACAGGCTTCACGGATTCTTTACAGTTCATTAACATGTTTCGCTTAATCTTAAATTAAGCCTACAGATTTATATGTCCCAAACCATAAGTCATAATTTACAGTAGAAATCATGCCCCAGTTTTTTTAGTCCAATTCACAATACATTTTATGCCCCCAAATTCTTATCGTGATTCAAAGTACAAGTTATGCCCCTAAATTACTATTTCCAGTCATCCCCAATTTAACCCAATTTCGTTCGTACGCATATTTCAGCGATATCGACCTAGGCTCGAAGGTAGCCTGACTATAAAAATAAAAAGGGAATGAGAGAGAGAAGAATAATAGGCATAAATCCAAAAGTAACAGAAATGGGCATATGATAGCAGAAATAGGTAAACAAGAACAGATCTAACGAACATGTAATAACAGGACTAATTAAGCATAGGTTTAGATCCAGATTTCTAAACATGTCAGGATTACTTGTTAAATGTTTATATCTAAAAATAAAATGAACTCACAGGGATTGGATCTAAAGAACAGAGAACAGTAGGCTGAAGCTGTAGGAGAAATTCTTGAATGCGTATAGGCTATTGTTGAAGGAAATAGGCTAACTCAATCTAAGCTGGGGCGGCATCTCATTGACTCCATTGTTTTTGGTGTGTAAAAACAATAGAAATGGGGTCCTATTTATAACCTAAAGCCAACGAACCAAGCCAAGAAACCAGTCCACGTTCGAAAACGTGAATCTTCCTAGATCTGTATAGGGGTCGACCCACCCCCTCCCCCGTTTTGGGTGTCGACCCTGGGATCGACCCATGGGTCGACCCTTAGGTCAACCCAGCAGGGTCTCGGGTTGACCCCCAAAATGGGTCGGTTCCGGTTTTTGGCCTTCCCGCTTTGCTATTTTGAAATTTTTTATTTTTTATATTTGGTTTGTTTGTATATATATAATTCTCTTGTGCGTATACAAACTTCTAGGTTTAATAACTTCTTCATAAGATATCCTTTTCACGCAAACTCAGAGTCTATCTTGACCAAAATTCCGAGACGAACGAAATGGCGTAGTCCGTTTTACTTAATTCCCAATATTTAATTAAGTATTCTTTAGTTTATCATTATAATGTTCATGAAAATTATGGGGTGTTACACGTTGAGACTTCTGCCCATGTTTCTGAACTCGTGATGGCTAATGTCCCTGAGTCAAATTTGGTCAAGATTTTCCTCTTCCCTGGCCTCTTACCAATGCACCTCCCGAGAGAAAACCAACGAAACTTTCTTTAAGTTCGTTTAAGCAGTTGTGTGCTCAGTTTAATATTCTGGAAGTTGATGCGAAATTATTGGGAGAGAATGATTTCGCTGACCTTCCACCCCCCGACATTGTTATAGTTAACCGTTATATGCTAATGATGGGAGTTGTTCCCCTTTTTTAACCCATTCTTGGAAATGATCCTTCGGCGCTTAGTTATTGCCCCTTTCCAGCTACACCCAAACGGCTACGGCATTTTAACTGGGCTTTACGTGCTTTTTATGAGAACAAAGCAACGCGCGCCTACTTTCCGGGACATCTGTTCTTTATACGTTTTCAAAAGGAGGAAGGAACGCCCATCAATTATCTTCATCGAAGGGCTTCAAAATTCCAAGATTATTACTGATTTGCTAGAAAGCTCCCGAGGGTTTGTAAATAAGTACTTCTATGTTCGGTGTCCTTGAAGCTTTTATGGCACGTGGATGGAAGGAGGTGAATATTTACTTAGAGTGTTTTCATTTTATTTTCCATCTAAGTCTCGATTCTCAAGCCCTTGCTTTGTTTTACAGAACTTCCCTCCTCTGACCAAGATGTTGATCCTGATCAAACCCTATTTGATGCTTTAAAAGCTGTCGATGAGAAAGAGAGAAGTAAAAAAAATTTAATTACAAAAAAATTCTTCGTCAATATCACTTGCTTAATCCTTCACGATCTCTTGCATTGGACCATTCTTCTGTTTCATCTTCTACATCTGGTGGCCCCATCATTAAAGAAGATATTGTAGCTAGAACTTATAGTGAGGAAGCCGCTCTAAAGAAATGCTCGGACCCCTCTAGTGGTAGTAAGATACCCTCAAAATCTCATATGCCTTCGATTGTGGAAGAAGAATTTGCACAGCGCGAAGGCAAAGGTCTTATGATGGGGACCGAGCAGATTGAGGAAGGTGAAACCATTCCGGGAAATGACCCGATCATTGAGAGGGTGACTGAGGATCTTGTTGTTCCAGACACTCATGAGGAGAGCTCCACGGACACCTTTAAGAATCTAAGTGACCTCAGCACCGCTAAGGATCTTGTCCCGAGTGACACCATGACCTCGAATCTGGCAGCCTCGTTTACAAAAATTGGAACTGAGATAGCTATAGCTCCAACTCCTCCATCATAGAGAACACTTCCTGGTACAGGGTTTCAATTAGCTTCACCACTTAAGATCGGTTCATTATTAGACGCGCATTGGATAACATATTGCATATGCCATAAGTTTTCAATGCTTTGCATATGCTTTACAGCTTGCCCCAGTATTTTAATCTAAAAAGTGCTGAAATCCTTTCTTGACTCATTTCAGGTCCAGACATGGATCGTCCATTTATGAAGATCTTCAAACAACGGACCAGCTATTATAATCCAAAGCATCTCATACAACCTCGTCATCCACAACACTTACAACATTCTCAACAATCTCAGCATTTTCAACACCCACAACCTTCTCTCCAGCCTTAGCAAACTCATGGTTACATATTGACTGATGAAAAAAGATGGTGGAGGCACGATGCCCAAGACCAATTAGATGAAAAGGAAGGGCACAAGGTTCTCACGGTGACTGAGACAGGTACGATGACCGTCATGATGATCGATATGACGATCGTTATGATCGAAGTGGACGGGAATAGAAGGAGAGCCGACGAAGGAAGAGAGATAGGGATGGTCAGGGCAAGGATGATTCTCAAAAGCACCCTAGATCAGTCAAACTTTCCGCTGCTACCCAAACTACTTCGTCTGTTATTCCTCCTGCCGATATTCAGGCGATCATACAAAGGCCTCGCTACGAGCCTGAGCCGGCAAACTCCGTACTTACTGAACGATTCAAGGGTTGGTGTTTGAAAGGGATGTTCTTCGACTTGGACATATTCCCATCCGATAGGTGGGATATACTCAAAGAACTGGACACCTTGAAAGGCAATATGCTTACACAGTTGGATACCACCAAAATTCAGCTCGAGACACAACTGGACGTGGTCAGGAGTCAAGTTGATAAGCAGCTAGGCTTGTGGTATAAATTTGCTGACGATCTCCAGAGACTTAACAAAGTCAACCTTGATCGAATTGCTACTTTAGAGAATGATAAGGTCGAATGGCTGAGTTTCTTGAATCCCGGGATGCTACCATTGCATCAATCACACAAAGGAACACAAATTTAGAAGGGCTAGAGGCTGAGAATAGGAGGCTCAAAGAGGAACTTGCTGTCGCTAAACTGAGAGAAAGTACTTTAATGGTGTAACAACCCGTATTTTTGAATAACATGTTATAACATAAATGGAGGTAGAATTAAACTGTAAAATCTGAATCAAGGGAAACGGGCTATGCCATTGCGTTCGTCTCGGAAAAATACGCGAAATAGAGTCCGAGTTTTCGAAAATCGGAGTCCGTATGACCAAGATATGGCCTCGCGAAGTTTCACGAAAAATTCCCAAATTAAAGTATACTTAATTAAGTGAAATGGGTTGCGCAGAGAAATATATATATATTGATATATATATATATATAACTGAAAATTAAATAAATAAATATGCAAAAATGTTCAAAACAGCGAATTGGGAGAGGGGAATAACCGAACCGGCCGATTTTTGAGGTCGACCCGAGCCCGTTGGGTCGACTAGGGGTTAATCCAGGGTGTTTGGCTGTCAACCCGTGGGCCGATTCGCTCAAATGCAGATTTTGCATTTGAATGGTTCTCATGGTTCATCTTTAATCTAAAGGCCCTAGATGGTTCCTACACTTGACTTCTTCCCCAAGACATGCTTTGATGGCTTGGATTGAATCTAGGTTTAATCCTATGGCCTAAAACACTTGCCTAATCTATAAATAAGACCCTAACCTACCCTAAATCATCATTATTCATTCATACAACTAAACTATGGCAAAATCAATCCTCTCATGGCCTCCACTCTCTTCATAAAATTCCTAAATAAATTCCTAAGTGATTTTCCATGCATACAAGTGTTTTCAAACTTGTATGAGCATCATTAGCTTGCATTCAAGTCAAGTTTATATATTTGCATCATAAAGAAAGAGTCTTGATCATTTTGGCTCAAGGGTTTTGCTTGCATTTTGGGTTTAATTGATTTCATAAGGGCTTTGTCATATTTTTGTGACTTCTTAAGCATTGTAAGCCCTATTCTACTTTCATACTTAAACTCTAAAGTTAAATGTATGATATGCAAGTTTATATGCAAGTTTATCATGTTGTGATATGCAAGTTTATATGCAAGTTTATCATGTTGTGATATGCAAGTTTATATGCAAGTATGCCAAGTTATGTTATGCAAGTTTGGGTTGAACATTTTGTTCATGCTATCATGTTATGCAAGCTTATTTTGGGTTTACGAACATAAAGCTTTAAGCTTTATGCCAAAGGTTGCATTTTAGCAACATGTAAGTTATCATATCTCTTATGATAACTTGCATGTGAGGCTAAATGCGAACTTATGGCCATCTCTACATGTCATTTAGCACCATGTATCACCAATATGCTAAGTTTGGTTTTATGCATGCTTTTGAGGCCTAAAAATGTAATATGCAAGTGTATGAACATATGAACATTTCATATGCCACCATGTTAAGCTTGTGGCTTCAATACCTTTATGTCATGATTATGCCAAGTTCCCTCTTTCTATCCTTTATGTGCTATTGCGATATGTAAGCAATGGGATTGCGTTTGGGGTTGGGTAAACTTAAAAGACATAAAACATAAGCTTGGGAATTTACCTATTAAGTTAGGTCTACCCATTGGGAATTTACCTATTAAGTTAGGTCTACCCAATTGCTTGAAAACTTGTAACATGTTTTGGAAACATGATGGACATGACACTTAGAAAAGATAAGTGTGGCCAACTCGAGGTTGGGTTGAGTTTGTAGCGTAAACCTACCCGGAACCGACCGGCTTAACTAGTTGCTACAAACAATAGGACCCAATGTGAGAAGTTGGTCATGTTGTACCTTGAACCCGAGGTTAGACCAAGTTGTGGTGTAAAGCTACCCGGACCCGCCCGGCTTAACTAGTAACCACAACAAGGTCTAATGTGAGAGGTTAAGGCGCATTAAATTAATTAATGCCTCGTGATTAGGGTTAAGTCATGGTCCACTTAATACTTAACCAATTTGGGCTTGGTAGATTAATCGGGGTTAAGTCGTGAACTCATCGTTACACTTAACCAAGTTAATCCAGGATTAGCAAGAGGGTTAAACCGTACTTAACCCACTAGAAAAATCCTAGCAATGGGGGCCCACTCCAGCAGTAATCCCAAGTTAGTATCATCATGACCCTAGGGACTAGGCTAGGGTGGGGGCACGATTACTGGACTGGAGGTAAGTGACCAAAAGCGACGGCAGAGGGTACGACGGTGTAGTTCCGGGCGGACTCTGGTCGTGCACATAGTCCGTAGCCGGAGAAAACATGCACGGGTACCAGTAGATCGGGACTGTGCACTCATGTTCATGGTGTCCAGGGGTTGACACCCTAGGGCTTGATACACCCGAAGGGTGGACCCGGCACAGTTCGACTACAATTATGATTGGGCCGTATTGACACCAACACGTGACGAGTTAGGCTTAGGGAGCCGATCGACTAGACCGTTTGGTTGGACCTTGTATTAGGGTCATTTCATGTTATTGGGCCAAAGCTTGGGCCAAGGGATCAATACTTGTTTATTCAAGTCATGTCAGTTTGCTAGTACACCTGTGGTGCAAAACCTTAATCCTGATTATGCGATGACACCTTTATCTACCTTGTTAGTAAATCATCATGCTAGTATATTGTTATCCTTATGTTCATCCCTGCTGCTCATGCTAGTTAACTTTATCAGTTTACATTGATTGTAGTAGGGCTTACTCAGTCTTTTTGACTGACCTGTTTTCTTTCGCCTCTTTTCTTCCGTTTCCCCCCCCCCCCAGGTTCTCAGGGAGGGAATACTGGAGCTTATCTTGGATTTCGGATTGCTTGCTTGTGGGATTTCAGCTCATGTACGGTTTCGACATGAAGCTAGCTATGGTTACCACTTAATTGGGGATAGCACTTATTTATTTCAGTTTTTCAGTTGATGTTGTTTTATCTAGACTTGTTTATTTGGAAAGCTATGTTGTACCAGACTTGTTTTGAAATGTTTTGAAATCTTCCGCTGTTTTATCTATGTTATTTACTATGTTTACATATATACATATGTTCTTGTTCTGCCTTGATATATCATTATGCATGTTTACCTGATTCAAACGCCCCTCCAAAGTCAGAGTGCTTGCAAGAGCCACCCTGGTGGAGGTGGGGTGTTACATTTGGTATCAGAGCATATGGTACGAGAAGGAACAAAAAGGCTTTTAGAAAACTTTTGGAAAACTATTTTCAAAACCAAGTATAAAGTATTTTCCAAAGAAAAGTCTAGTTTATTTTAAAGGCTATTCCCCAAAAAGCCATTAGCAAAATTCCTTCGTTTTTCTCCATTCTGAATCTGTCTTTTTCTTCGTTTTCAGTATGGCCGATAACTTTGCTATTCCGGAGGGAGTACACGTACCTGTTTGGTATATGAGACTTTTGGAGGCTAGGGCAACCGAAGCCGGCCCCGCAGATGTTCCTCCTCCTCCTCCTCCGGTAGTTAATGTTCCTCCTCCTCCGGTGGTTAATGTTCCTCCTCCTCCTGTCGCTGAGGTTCCTCTTCCTCCTCCCCCTCAGCATCCTCAAGTGGACTTCGCAAAGACTTGCAAAGATTTCAAAGCAATGGGTGGCAAGAACTTTCAAGGCACTGAGACTTTTGTAGAGGCCAGAAATTGGTTGAAAGAGACCGAGGATTTGTTTGCTATCTTTGGGTTAGACGATCAGAGGAAGCTCTTGTTGGCGGTTTGGCTTATGAAGGATGAAGCCGCTTATTGGTGGGAAGTCACCAATGGTACTAGGCCTGTTGAGACTTGGGCCGATTTCAGGGCAAGGTTCATGCTTAAGTTTCTATCTTCTGCTGAGGAGAATCTGCAAATGGAGAGGTTCATAACTTTGAAACAAGGAGATATGTCTGTCAAAGAATATGTGAACAAGTTCAATCAGTTAGCTTGTTTTGGCTTGGATATGGTGAATACTCCTCAGAAGAAGGCTCTTCGTTTTGCTAGAGGATTGAATGAGCCGTTGCAGGGATTGGCTATGTCACATATTCCCCATGGGGCCACGTTTGAGAGTTTGGTTGATATGGCGTTACTTCAGGGAGATGTCAAGAAAGAAACCAAGATGAATGATACTCAAGCCAAGAAGACTGATTCCCAGGGAAAAGGAAATCAGGGTAATCCAAGTGGTCAGAGCAGTCAAGGCAATCAGAACAAGAACAAGAGTCAAGGCAACAAGGGGAACAACAACAAGGGCAATAACAACAAGGGCAAGAACAACAAGGGGAAGTGCCATTATTGCGGTTCAGTTGGGCATCTTATTAAGGATTGTAAGAAGAGGAAAAGGAAGAATGGTGAATGCTTTTTCTGCGGTGAGACTGGACATTTCAGTAAGGATTGCCCGAGGAAGCAAAGGCAAGGCCAGGGTCAGACTCAGCGTGCTGGACCTTCAGGAGGGCAAGTTCATGCTCTCAATGTCGCTTCAGTTCCCGATCGAGGTAGTATTTCTGTTGAGAGCCTTGTATATATTTCTGATTTTCCGGTTCGTACCTTGTTTGATTCTGGTGCATCGCATAGCTTTATCTCATCTGATCTTGTTGATAGTTTGCACCTTAGTACTAGCTTGGTAGATGATCCCGTCTGTGTCTCAAATCCTATTGGGGGTTCCGCCCATTTGTCTATGATATGTGGGGATTTGAGGATCTCTATACTGAGTGTAGAGTTCTTGTGCAGTGCTTATGTTCTTGGTTTTAGGGGATACGGATTGATATTGGGCATGGATTGGCTGTCCAGATATGGAGCCATTCTTGATTGTGAGCATAGGGTTGTGAGGCTCGTGACTCGCCTCGGAAACACTCTAGAGATTTCTTCTGATCCAAGAGGTCCCGTCATGTTGTGCTATCTGGAATCACTCGACTCGTCAATGGAAACTCTTCAGTCTGTGAGAGTGGTTCGAGAGTATCCGGATGTTTTCGATGAAGTTAGGGGGTTGCCCCCTAAGCGAGAGATTGATTTCCGCATTTATCTGGTGGATAATGCAAAGCCTGTTTCTTTGCCCGTTCGGCACATGGCTCCGCGTGAAAGGCGGGAGCTAAGTAAGCAAGTGAAAGAGTTGCTTGAGAAGAACTTCATTAGACGAAGTATATCTGAATGGGGAGCGCCTGTGGTATTTGCTACCAAGGCGGATGGTTCTCTCCGACTTTGCGTTGACTATCGAGAGTTGAATAAGCTGACTAAGAAGAACAGACACCCATTACCGAGGATTGATGATCTCTTTGACCAGCTTGTCGGTGCTTCTGTTTTCTCTCAGCTTGATCTTGCTACGGGGTTCCATCAGCTCAGGGTAGCTGAAGATAGTATAGACAAGACTGCGTTCAGAACTCCAGATGGATTCTTCGAATGGCTTGTCATGCCGTTCGGCTTGACTAATGCACCCGCATATTTCGTGGACTTGATGAGTAGGGTGTTCAGGGAGTTCTTGAACAAGTTTGTCGTGGTCTTCGTAGATGATATTCTGATCTTCTCTAAGGATGAGGAAGAGCACGCAAGGCATCTCATGGAGGTGATGGATACGCTTAGAGCGCATCAGTTGAAGGCCAAGTTCTCCAAGTGTCACTTTTGGAGAAGGGAAGTTAGATTCCTTGGGCATATAGTATCTAAGCAAGGCTTAGCGGTGGATCCCGCTAAGGTAGTGGCAGTTCAGGATTGGAAGACTCCAAGGAATGCAACCGAAGTGAGAAGTTTTCTAGGTCTTGCGGGTTTCTACCGGAAGTTCATCAAGGACTTCGCAAAGATATCCGCTCCTCTCACTAAATTGACGAAGAAGAATTTAGTTTTTGCTTGGAGCATAGAATGCGAGCTTGCTTTTCAGAAGCTCAAGAGAGCCCTCACATCAGCACCTGTTCTAGCTTTGCCCGATGGAGGGAAGTTATTTACCGTATACACCGATGCATGTGGCACGGGGTTAGGAGCTGTTCTTATGCAAGAAGGAAGAGTGATATGCTTTGGCGGTAGACAACTCAAAGTGCATGAGAAGAATTATCCCACTCATGACTTAGAGTTGGCAGCAATAGTATATGCACTCAAGGCTTGGCGCCATTATCTTCTGGGAGAAAGATTTGAGCTTTATACCGATCACAAGTCATTGAAGTATCTCTTTTCTCAGAAGGATCTGAATCTGAGGCAACAAAGATGGATGGAATTCTTGGCGTCCTACGATTTTGAGATAGCTTATACCCCTGGCAAGGGGAATGTGGTAGCAGATGCATTGAGTAGAAGAAGGTTGACCCTAAGTCCTCTATTCGTTGAGATGAAGAATTTAGAGTATGTGGCAACCTTTGATTTCTCTTTGGTGATTGAGTCGATGACCGGTTCTTTAGCATCTCTGGAACTCAGACCTACCCTTCTTGATCAAGTTGGGGCTTCGCAGAGAGAAGACCCTCAGATAGTTGAGATTATGGATAAGCTAATTCGAGGAGAGACGTCTAGTCATCTCGCTCGATATTCTATTGATGACAAGGGTTGGCTGAGGAGAGACGGAAGGTTATGTGTTCCAATGGTAGAAGATCTAGTAAGAAGAGTTCTTGAGGAAGCGCATCGCTCTAAGTTGACTATACATCCGGGCGGAGATAAGATGTATAAAGATATGAAGCGCATTTTCTTTTGGCCTGGGATGAAGAAGGATGTGGCAGAATTTGTCTCTAGATGTATCATTTGCCAGCAAGTTAAGGCCGAGTCGAAGAAGCCCGGTGGGCTATTGCATCCTCTAGACGTTCCACTATGGAAGTGGGAGAGTATTTCCATGGATTTTATCGATGGGCTACCAAGGTCAAGGAAAGGGAATACGAGCATTTGGGTTATTGTGGATAGACTTACGAAGAGTGCTCATTTCATTCCGGTGAAGAGCAAGAGGACCGCATCTTGGCTAGCGTCTGTATATCTTCGTGAGATTGTGAGACTACATGGAGTCCCTTCTAGTATAGTCAGTGACCGTGACCCAATCTTTACAAGTCAATTCTGGAATAGCTTGCAAGAAGCTGTGGGCACAAGGTTGAATCTAAGTACGGCTTATCACCCACAGACGGACGGTCAAACCGAAAGGGTGAATATGGTACTCGAGGATCTGTTGAGGCTTTGTATTCTGGATTTTGGTGGTACTTGGGAAGACCATCTTCCTCTTGTTGAGTTTGCATATAATAACAGTTATCAGGCAAGCATAGGGATGGCACCATTTGAAGCTTTATATGGGAGGTCGTGCAAGTCGCCTACATGTTGGTGGGAGACTACAGATGAGCTTATACTTGGGCCTGATATGATCAGAGATACATCCGAGAAGATCGAGTTGATTCGGAGACGGATGAAAGCGGCCCAAGACCGACAGAAATCCTATGCTGATAAGCGAAGAACGGATTTGGAGTTTGATGTTGGGGATATGGTTTTCGTGAAGGTTTCTCCTTTGCGGAATGTGGTCCGATTTGGAGCTGTTGGGAAGTTGGCACCGAGGTTTGTTGGACCATTCCCTATTATAGAGAGGATCGGGCAGATGGCTTATAGAGTGAAGTTGCCCGAGAAGCTTGCTGGAGTACACGATGTTTTCCATGTCTCGCATCTCCGGAAGTGTTTACATGAATCAGCAGAGGTTGTTGAGCCAAGTGTTCTAAAAGATGTAGAAGTGGAGAAAGAGGCTACCTTGAGGAGAGCTCTGATTCGTATCTTGGGGACGGAGACCAAGAAGCTAAGGAATCGAGAGGTCAAATTGGTGAAGGTTCAATGGGGTGAAGCCGAAGAAGACGCAACTTGGGAAACCGAGGAGAAGATGCGTGGGCTTTATCCATTCCTTTTTGAGGGTACACTCTCAATCTCTTTTCTTTGTTAGCATATCTTTCTCTTTGCTATCCATGTTTATCTAGTTTATCGTGTTAATCTTGTCATGAGAACCTTAGGTAGAAACCCTTTGGATGAAACATGTGTTTGAAACATGTTATGCTTGATGGTTGCAAGTGGTTGCAAGTGTTTGCAAGTGGATACTCGTGGATGCATAATACACGTTAGGCACTAAGATCGGCTCACACACTTTCATACCGCATATGCATGAGTGTTTATGCTTATTCATGGATGAAAACTTGTTATGCTATCACGTGGATGTTGCATATGGATGAATGTTATGTGCACTCATGTAGAGATTATAAATTATGTTAGGAATTTGCATACATATGGACTCATTTCACTAACATAGTTTGCATTAAGGGGGTTTACTGAATCAGTAACCTCCTGATTTTCGCATTAGATAAGTACATATACACACACCTTTGCATATGATCATACAGCATTTAGAACCTTTTAAGGACAATGATTGCTCGTGGATGATGTTTTGAGTAGATGGATGATGGATGGTAGGATACGTTCTTCCTAACTTGGAGATTTCGGGGACGAAATCCTTTAAGGAGGGAAGAATGTAACAACCCGTATTTTTGAATAACATGTTATAACATAAATGGAGGTAGAATTAAACTGTAAAATCTGAATCAAGGGAAACGGGCTATGCCATTGCGTTCGTCTCGGAAAAATACGCGAAATAGAGTCCGAGTTTTCGAAAATCGGAGTCCGTATGACCAAGATATGGCCTCGCGAAGTTTCACGAAAAATTCCCAAATTAAAGTATACTTAATTAAGTGAAATGGGTTGCGCAGAGAAATATATATATATTGATATATATATATAATTGAAAATTAAATAAATAAATATGCAAAAATGTTCAAAACAGCGAATTGGGAGAGGGGAATAACCGAACCGGCCGATTTTTGAGGTCGACCCGAGCCCGTTGGGTCGACTAGGGGTTAATCCAGGGTGTTTGGCTGTCAACCCGTGGGCCGATTCGCTCAAATGCAGATTTTGCATTTGAATGGTTCTCATGGTTCATCTTTAATCTAAAGGCCCTAGATGGTTCCTACACTTGACTTCTTCCCCAAGACATGCTTTGATGGCTTGGATTGAATCTAGGTTTAATCCTATGGCCTAAAACACTTGCCTAATCTATAAATAAGACCCTAACCTACCCTAAATCATCATTATTCATTCATACAACTAAACTATGGCAAAATCAATCCTCTCATGGCCTCCACTCTCTTCATAAAATTCCTAAATAAATTCCTAAGTGATTTTCCATGCATACAAGTGTTTTCAAACTTGTATGAGCATCATTAGCTTGCATTCAAGTCAAGTTTATATATTTGCATCATAAAGAAAGAGTCTTGATCATTTTGGTTCAAGGGTTTTGCTTGCATTTTGGGTTTAATTGATTTCATAAGGGCTTTGTCATATTTTTGTGACTTCTTAAGCATTGTAAGCCCTATTCTACTTTCATACTTAAACTCTAAAGTTAAATGTATGATATGCAAGTTTATATGCAAGTTTATCATGTTGTGATATGCAAGTTTATATGCAAGTTTATCATGTTGTGATATGCAAGTTTATCATGTTGTGATATGCAAGTTTATATGCAAGTATGCCAAGTTATGTTATGCAAGTTTGGGTTGAACATTTTGTTCATGCTATCATGTTATGCAAGCTTATTTTGGGTTTATGAACGTAAAGTTTTAAGCTTTATGCCAAAGGTTGCATTTTAGCAACATGTAAGTTATCATATCTCTTATGATAACTTGCATGTGAGGCTAAATGCGAACTTATGGCCATCTCTACATGTCATTTAGCACCATGTATCACCAATATGCTAAGTTTGGTTTTATGCATGCTTTTGAGGCCTAAAAATGTAATATGCAAGTGTATGAACATATGAACATTTCATATGCCACCATGTTAAGCTTGTGGCTTCAATACCTTTATGTCATGATTATGCCAAGTTCCCTCTTTCTATCCTTTATGCGCTATTGCGATATGTAAGCGATGGGATTGCGTTTGGGGTTGGGTAAACTTAAAAGACATAAAACATAAGCTTGGGAATTTACCTATTAAGTTAGGTCTACCCATTGGGAATTTACCTATTAAGTTAGGTCTACCCAATTGCTTGAAAACTTGTAACATGTTTTGGAAACATGATGGACATGACACTTAGAAAAGATAAGTGTGGCCAACTCGAGGTTGGGTTGAGTTTGTAGCGTAAACCTACCCGGAACCGACCGGCTTAACTAGTTGCTACAAACAATAGGACCCAATGTGAGAAGTTGGTCATGTTGTACCTTGAACCCGAGGTTAGACCAAGTTGTGGTGTAAAGCTACCCGGACCCGCCCGGCTTAACTAGTAACCACAACAAGGTCTAATGTGAGAGGTTAAGGCGCATTAAATTAATTAATGCCTCGTGATTAGGGTTAAGTCATGGTCCACTTAATACTTAACCAATTTGGGCTTGGTAGATTAATCGGGGTTAAATCGTGAACTCATCGTTACACTTAACCAAGTTAATCCAGGATTAGCAAGAGGGTTAAACCGTACTTAACCCACTAGAAAAATCCTAGCAATGGGGGCCCACTCCAGCAGTAATCCCAAGTTAGTATCATCATGACCCTAGGGACTAGGCTAGGGTGGGGGCACGATTACTGGACTGGAGGTAAGTGACCAAAAGCGACGGCAGAGGGTACGCCGGTGTAGTTCCGGGCGGACTCTGGTCGTGCACATAGTCCGTAGCCGGAGAAAACATGCACGGGTACCAGTAGATCGGGACTGTGCACTCATGTTCATGGTGTCCAGGGGTTGACACCCTAGGGCTTGATACACCCGAAGGGTGGACCCGGCACAGTTTGACTACAATTATGATTGGGCCGTATTGACACCAACACGTGACGAGTTAGGCTTAGGGAGCCGATCGACTAGACCGTTTGGTTGGACCTTGTATTAGGGTCATTTCATGTTATTGGGCCAAAGCTTGGGCCAAGGGATCAATACTTGTTTATTCAAGTCATGTCAGTTTTCTAGTACACCTGTAGTGCAAAACCTTAATCCTGATTATGCGATGACACCTTTATCTACCTTGTTAGTTAATCATCATGCTAGTATATTGTTATCCTTATGTTCATCCCTGCTGCTCACGCTAGTTAACTTTATCAGTTTACATTGATTGTAGTAGGGCTTACTCAGTCTTTTTGACTGACCTGTTTTCTTTCGCCTCTTTTCTTCGGTCCCCCCCCCAGGTTCTTAGGGAGGGAATACTGGAGCTTAGCTTGGATTTCGGATTGCTTGCTTGTGGGATTTCAGCTCATGTACGGTTTCGACATGATGCTAGCTATGGTTACCACTTAATTGGGGATAGCACTTATTTATTTCAGTTTTTCATTTGATGTTGTTTTATCTAGACTTGTTTATTTGGAAAGCTATGTTGTACCAGACTTGTTTTGAAATGTTTTGAAATCTTCCGCTGTTTTATCTATGTTATTTACTATGTTTACATATATACATATGTTCTTGTTCTGCCTTGATATATCATTATGCATGTTTACCTGATTCAAACGCCCCTCCAAAGTCAGAGTGCTTGCAAGAGCCACCCTGGTGGAGGTAGGGTGTTACAAATAGCGCAAGTCCAAGAGGCTCAATCTGCCCAACAAACTGCTGAATCCCAACTAGCCATGGAAAAGCAAGCTTCTGCGACATATCAACAAGAGAATGCCAACCTCCATGAGATGAACACTACTCAGAAGTTGACTATTTCTGTGGTGACAGCCAAGGCTGGACTTCTTGAGGAAGATAGAGTTAAGGCTTCGACTGGTAAAGCGGCTGTTGAAAAGGCTCTTAAAGTTGCGGAGGCTGATGCCAATGCCACTTTATTCAGATTTTACGTCTTTAGCGTTATGAGCCGAGGGAGCTTACGTTATTTGGGGTTCGATTTTGCAGTGACTTTAGCCCTAGTCTGGGAATCTGTACTTAAGCATGTTGAAGGTACTTACGACGAAAATTACCTCTTGTATAGTCTCTTAGATGAGGAATCCCGTGAAGCCTTGACCGAGGGGGAAAAACTTATGAAGGAGTGAGGATTATTAAGTGATGAGGCTGGATCCTCTGAGGTTGGACCCTCTGGGGAGCAATCTAGGACATGGCCCCTATCGATGCCCTTACTGATCCTGCTAATGTTGAAGCCTCTAATTCTCAAACCCCGATCGTACCTTCCATTGATCCTTTTGTTGTTCACAAATAAAAGGACACAGCTGTTGAGGAACATTCTGTTGAGGAGGATATTATCGAGGAGCATACTGGAGATGGCGAGGGAGACGATGATAACCCGGATAAATATGCAGTTGAGCAAAGAAATCTTCAAGCCGCATGTAAAACTGAGATTGATCGAGTTATGGCATACTTGGATTCTCTTTTTTACTTCTCCTGGGTCAATTGCATTCCGTGCTCATTGTTCATTTGTTTTAGGCTTAGTCTCACCACAACCTTCTTCTGCTGGAGCCAACACGACAACAACTGAGGCCATCATTACTGATTCAACCTTAATGTCGATTACTTCTTCCCCACCTATTACTTCTCCTTCGGATGATGCAACCTTACTTGCTGCTTCAACCCTTGCTTCGTAACCGAGGTCACAGGATGCAAAAATTAATGCACTTGTCAACCTGGATGTCGTCGACTATGTTCCTATCGATAAAGCAAAAGGCCTTGACAATATAGATAAGAGCCCAGCTGAGGACCAAGAAAAGAAGAAAACTAAGTCCTTATCATCTTCGAAGTGCAAGGGAAAGCGTACGGTTAAAAAGAAAGGAGTTATTGTTCTATCTTCTCCTAAGAGTCCTTCTGGTGGCATAGAAGCTAAAGATAGGAATTAACCGGTTGATACACCTCCTCCTTCCTCTGTCAAGACTAGTAGATCATCTCTAAAGTCCAGCGGTTCCAATAATGGAAAGAAGAAGAAATAGTGCTCATAGCTCTCTTACTTTGCTTTTTCTAGCTTGCTTTCATATATTTCATTTAGGCCGGTTGTATATGCGAGTATCGGTACTCGCTTGTTACTTTATGCACATTCGTACTTGATATTTTTGTATATATGACTTGTGTTGTTATTGTTGTGAAGCCTGTTATTGCATTCCTAGTACTTTAGCCATTAGTTGTTACCGTAGCTTTATTGTACTTTCTTATGCATTTTCTTTTTTGTAAATTACAAGTCTTTTAGCTTGATGTGAAGTCGTGACGAGCTTGCGGTATGTATTGTGAGCATTACTAATTTGTCTTAATGTGGTGGTGGTGGCCCCATACCGAAGGTCGTTATGAACTTCTTAGGACGGATGCGATCAACTTTGCTGGGTCTTTTTGGTTATAGATAAAATGCTAGAAGTTTCCGCTTTGATGGCTAAGTCTTTTTCTTGTTGCCATTGCACTTAGATCTTCTCAGCTCAGCCAGTTAACCATAAAATTCAGTTTGGTTGATCAAACTCGTGCCTTTTAGTTGAAGAAATTTTCTAACTCCCGTGCCCCTACTATAGAGGTATTATATTTTTGGCCCAATGTTTGTCTACCATTCAGCTAGTTGTTTCAGGCATTAAAGATTTCGGTCTTTAATTAGACTGATCAACTCTAGCATTGGCGATTTCACTAGGTGCCCCCGTAGGGGTCTTTTGTTAAAGCCCAACAATCGTCGCAACGTGAATAAATCAAGAGCTAGCCAAATTAAATGGACGTCTTTAAAAAGGTCTTTTGAGTCCATTGATCATCGCAACTCAAAATGCCTGAGTGCTGAACTAATGAATGCCTCTGAAATGGTCTTTTAAATCCATCGATCGCCGAGTCTGGGATTAGCAGACACTAACGAACTAATCGGATGCCCTCGAAGAGGTCTTTTGAAGCCCATCGATCACCGAATCTGGGGTTAGCAGACACTAATGAACTAATCGGGTGCCTCCGAAGAGGTCTTTTGAAGCCCGTCGATCGCCGAGTCTGGGGTTAGTAGACACTAACGAACTAATCGGGTGCCTCCGAAGAGGTCTTTTGAAGCCCGCCGACCACCTAGTCTGGGATTAGCAGACACTAATGAACTAATCGGGTGCCCCCGAAGAGGTCTTTATCCCTAATGTTTGTCGCAATCAGGTCAGATGTTTCCTGACACGATGACGATCTCATTGAGTACCCCCTTTCGATTGGGAATTTTGATGAATCAAAACATGCGACTCATTAGTCTGGTGATCCAGGCCCTTTGGAGACTGGATTGGATTCATGCCCCTTTCGGCTGGGGCTTCTGATTAGCTTCAATATGGGAGGCTTTGTTATTGCGTAGTTCCACGGGTCGGGCGCCAGTTCCATTACAGGACACTCGTCATAACAAGCTATCATAGCAACAGGACTAGGGTCATGGGTCTCTCTTTTTAGGAGATGCCCCTTTTGTGGAACCTGCAACTTTTGTCTATAGATTTGACGTTGCACCTTTTGACCATCTGGCTCTTGGTGGCCTTCATTTTTCTCTTGCAAGGCGATGCTTTACATCTTCGTATTTTTTGCGAATAGTGTTTATGGCACTCGTCACTTGAGGTGTCCCCATCGGGATTTGCTGTAAAGGTCACCAGGTCTTACCAGGTTGTTGATGGGCTATCGTTCAATAGCCTGCAATCAAAAACGATTTTAGCAACATTGAATAATTTAAACAAGAGTTTGCAAATGTACGATTCAAGCAAGCAAATCTACTCCTTTCATTCATATGTACAAAGTTTGATTACAATTCTTGCAAAGTATTTACAATTTTTTTCACAGGTAATTTGAATGAAAAATCAAGTAAAATAACGACAGAGGAGGTTGTTGTTCCAACTCCAAGCTCTTGGCATCTGAATTCCATCTGTCGTCTTTAATTTGAAGGTGTCATCTAGGAGTTTTTGACTTATAATGTAGGGTCCTTCCCAATTGGGTCCAAAAACTCCAGTCCTGGTCATTACTCTCTGTGATACAAGGTTCCCAATCTCGAAGGTCCTTTTCTTGTCTTTTGAGTTGAAATGCCTGGCAATCCTTCTTTGATGAGCAGCTACTCTGATCTCTGCTTCATTTCTCCTTTGTTCGAACTGATCAAGCGCTTCAAGCTGCAGCTTCTCATTCTCTTCTTGGTTGAAGTGAATCCTGTGGTGAGTGGGAACTTCCAGCTCTACCGGGATCATAGCCTTAGATCCAAATGCTAGAGAAAACGGAGTGTGCCCAGTCACAGTATAATGAGTGGTGCGATAGGCCCATAGTGCAATTAGAAGTTTGTCTACCCAACCACCTTTAGCTTTCTCAAGACGCTTTTTGACGGCTGTCTTGATGATCTTGTTTACTGCTTCAACCTGCCCGTTGGCCTGCGGATGGGCCACCGATGCAAAACCCTTCTGAATCTTGTACTTGGCGCAGAATTCTTTAATTCCTCGCTTTCAAATCGTGTCCCGTTGTCTGTGATTATCTTCTATGGCACACTAAACCTGCAAATAATGCTCTTCAAGACGAAGTTGATAACTTTCTTTGAGGTGATCATGGCCAATGGCTCTGCTTCGGCCCATTTAGTAAAGTAATCGACAGCTACAATGGCATATTTGAAACTGGATTTTGCTGTAGGTAATGCCTAAATTAGATTGATGCCCCAGACGGCGAATGGCCATGGGCTGACCATTTGAGTCAATTTAGTAGATGGTGCTCTTGGAATATTTGCGAATCGCTGGCATCTGTCACATTTCTTAGTGTAAGTCATGGAGTCTAAGTTCACATCTGGCCAGTAGTAAATATATCGCAGAATTTTCTTGGCTAGTGTCTAAATACCAATGTGTCCTCCACACTCCTCCTCATGCAATTCTGCCAGGATTGCTCTTGATTCCTCTTTGGTGACACAACGAAGTAAAGGCATAGAGAAATCTCGCCTATATAACCGACCATCTTGAATAAGATACGTAGGAGCCTTTCTGAGTAGCATTGTTCTCTTTTTCTGATCATCTGGGAGTACAACTCTGAGGAGATAATCTTTGATTGGAGTCATCCATGAATCCAGTTATGTGGCAATTTCCATGATCTAATCTATATCACGGTCATCAGTGATGGGATTCGAAAGAACTTCAACTGACACTATTCCTAGGAATTGTGCATCTCCAGTGCTAGCGAGCTTTGCGAGTGAGTCAGCCTTAAAGTTTTCTTCCTGAGGAATATGCGAGATAGTTGTCGAAGTAATCGAGTAGCTCGCAAGCTTTTGATAGGTATGTTGGCAAGTTTCCTCCTTTAGCCTGGAACTCTCTCTTGACTTGACATACTACCAACTGTGAATCGCTGAAAATGTGTAAGGCTTTCAACTGTAATTCTCTTGAAATTCTCAATCCAACAATTAGGGCTTCATACTCTGCTTCATTATTTGTTGACGGAAACTCTAATCTCAAGGCATAGCATAGCGAACATTCTTCAGGAGTCTCAAGCACTACTCCTGCTCCTGAGCAAAACTCGTTCATAGCACCGTCAACAAACAGTTTCCACCAAGTGACCACTTCGGTGGCTTCTTCCTTGTCATCACTCCTATCCATGAATTCAGCGATGAAGTCTGCTAAATCATGTTTGTTAATTTCCCTTCGCGGATGGTAAGTGATATCGTATTGACTGAGCTCAATGTTCCACTTCAACAACCTTCCGGAAGTCTCTGGACGGAACATGACTTGCTTCAAAGGCCGGGATTTTGTATTTCGTGTTTTGGCTTTGAGAAAATAAAGTTTTATTTAACTAAAGCTTTGCTTTTCATGGTATCAGAGCTACGGTTTTCTCAGATCTAGATCTACTTTCTTCTTCGATTTTTTCTTCTTTCTTAATTTCTTTTCTTCCTCTAAAATGGTGAACAATATAGTCCGGAATCGACTCAATCGGAGGCACCTATTCAAAGTAACCAAGCAATCAATTTCAGTGATCCATATTATCTCTCAAATTCATATCATCTAGGTATGCATATTGGAAATCACATATTAACTGGTTTGAATTATCTAAATTGGTGTCGAATAGTAAGAATGGCTTTAATTGCTGGAAACAAGTTACAATTTGTTGATGGTACTATTCTTATGCCCTCGATTGAGTTAGTTGATTATCATAAGTGGATTAGGAACAATTACATGGTCATGTCGTGGATTTTGAATTCTATGGACAAAGTTTTGTCAGAGAGTTTTATGTTTGTTGAATCATCATCTCAGTTGTGGTAAGAATTGGCAGATAGATTCGGTCAAACCACAGCTCCAAGATTATTTGAAATACATCATAGTTTGACTTGTACATATCAAAACAAACTTAGTATTGTTGAATACTATGGGAAATTGAAGACAATATGGGATCAATTGTTGATTCTTGAAGGTTTTCCAGAATGCACATGTGGTGTTTTGAAAAATTACACTTGTGGAATTCTTAGGAAGATACTTGAGAATGATCAACGAAACAAGCTTATGCAATTATTATTTGGGCTTACAAAGGAATACAATCAAGTTACAACAAATATATTGAGTACCGATCCACTTCCAATTGTTCACAAGGCTTATTATATTTTACAACAAGTCGAACACCAGAATAAACTTGCAGAGAAAAATCGAATCAGCTTGAAACAAATAATATTAATGCCCTGAAGAATTATCCCAAATCAAATTTCCAAAATCCAAAGAGAGATGCAAAAAGACAGAAGAGTGGGCTGTATTGTGAACACTGCAAGAAAAAGGAACATTCGATTGAGCAATGTTTCAAACTGGTAGGTTATCGCGATACTGCACATGTTGCTATGAATCCGGTTACTGCTGAAGACGAGCAGTTTGATCTAGTGATGGTGTCTTCTTTATACAATCATGTTATGAAGATGGTTCATGGACCCAGCTCTAACTCTTGGTTGGAGAATAATCCACTTACATCTTCAATTAATCACGCAAGTAAAATTTCTTCAAACACTAAACAAAAATAACTAAGTATTCTGATCAGAAATGTTGGATAATTGATACTGGAGCCACTAATCACATGAAATCTAATATAACATTCTTTGCTTCATTAAGAAAAACTAAAATCCCTGTTAAAGTTTGTAACATCCCAATATTTTGCGATAATTTAAAATATTAAATTTAATATGTTTTTGGGACAAAATTGCTTTAAATACTAAAATTAATGAATTTACAAAATTTGGAATTTCATATATGTTGGAAATTTTAAATTTAATGTATATGGTAATATTATACATTCGTTGTTTGTGTAATGAAGGTCGACTGGTAATGTAACAACCCGGTTTTTAGCGACTTTAGTTATCGCCATAAACTCAATGATGACTAACCAAACATCGAAAAATACCGGAAAGTTAATAGAAAGAAGTTAGAGGGTGAGAATAGGTAAGATAGAAACTTAGAATAGAAGAAGAAGAAGAAGATACAACATCAGAGTAACACGAATCTAACAGCGGAACAAACAACATATAATAGATAATATATCCTTGAAATAAATCAGTATA
The DNA here is from genome assembly GCA_030737875.1 of Allium sativum. Classification (NCBI taxonomy): domain Eukaryota; kingdom Viridiplantae; phylum Streptophyta; class Magnoliopsida; order Asparagales; family Amaryllidaceae; genus Allium; species Allium sativum. Next base: position 791,278,659 of record CM060924.1, read on the forward strand.
TGTATACAGTAACATTTTCAGAGTACAACACTTACAACATAGCGGAAATAACTATAGCTATATAATCCTGAAGCCTCCTGCTCCAAGCTCTCCAAGTATATCTGTAAAATCCTGACTACTTGACTGCCCGTACAAAATTGGGCACCCAAGAGTTTAGGGAAAACAAAATAAACTCCGGGTCAGTCATGGGACTGATATGAGTAAAACAGTTTAAAATAGTTTGAGCCATTAAACGATATCTCATAAGACCACGCCGTATAACGGAATGGGTTTTTCACTTATGAGAATCCAAAATATCTTTATATCAAAAACCTTTTGATATTATAATAATGTCTATCAACCACAATATAATAATCATCTAGCAGAAACGCTTTCATCTCACGTTCTACATATATAGTATACAATCAAAACCGCAAGCACGTATTGGGTAATGGATTTCCAACTATGACAAGGTATGGAACCACCTTTCGCTAGTGTACCTCTAGAGAGGAATACACTGGGTTCAACAAGAACATCTTGCAACCCGGCCACACATGACCGACCACTCATTTCGCTTGAGTGTATCGAATGTATATCACCAACGGTTGGGATCAGCAACCGTTTCCCGAATGGGACAGTATCGACAATAGATTTTTTTAGAAGTAAATGAAACTCTAGATCAGATGATTATACACCCTAATAGGTGCGACCTACATAGCCATGCTGCCTGCCCGATTTCTGTCATTTCCCGGTTGTGAGGCTAGAGGCCACGCTTATCTTTTACATGACACCTCTTCATTCACTTAGAATGTCACATCGTCATACCCGCCAAATCACAAATTGATTTCCCCAAAAATACCACGGGTATACAACTAAGAGAAACGAATTCCTCCGCCACCAAACGTGAATACGTTTGAAGAGATCAACTTATGCGATCTATTAGATATACTCTATCAGACCTTGTTCCATACAAGTTGTCCTGGGACTGGACAAACCGAAGGCACTATTCAGTACATCCATCTTAGGCAATTGTTATCTAAGATTTATACAACATCCCTTGCACTTTACTCCATCTTCAATTATCTTTGGCATATGTGATTCGCAACGCTTATGCCAATACAGAGTGGTTCTTCGGATAATAATCCAACCGGTCTCTCCATATTAACAACGTTAAAATGGTCAAAAACTTCGGTAGTCGGTGAGTTAACTATCAAAGAAAAACACGTGTGCAAACGACGACATCATTTCCAGATGGAAATCATATCGATCAATCATCATTTAACATTTATCTCTTTAGTTCATTAATTTAATTATCTCCTATTTCCATATATTCTAAATTCTTATTTTCTCTTTTATCAGAAAACATTTCTGATTCTTATTTGGAAAACATTTCCAAAACTCCTTCACGATCAAATCTTACCATTCCTTAGTTAAGAAGGAAGTCAATCAAGTTGGGGTATAATTACCTCTCAGACCTTAACTGAACAACGTTTTAACTTCGAAATAGTCAAAGTTTATCTTTTAAATCTTTAACAAACTTCCTTACGAAACTCACGGATTCTATTTACGAATCCCCTTCCTTTATAAAACATTGGTTATAACGATAACGTTAAAATCCCTACTTTCGACATTTCTAACTTCAAATATAACTCTTATTCCTTAATTTGATTAATTAACCTACTCTAATTTATTTATAAATAAATAAATCTTGATTTAAAAACCTGAAAGTAAATAATACTTTCCCGAATTCGAAATAATCGAATTCGACGATTAACTCTCTTTGAATAACTAATATTCGATTTACTCTCTTCGAATAACTAATATTCGATTATCTCTCTCGAATAACTAAATTCGATAAACTCCTTTCGATTAACTAAAATCGATAACTCCTTTCAATTGAACTAAAATCGATAACCTCCCTTCAATTAACTAAAATCGATAAACTCCCTTCGATTAAACTATAATCGATAAACTCCTTTCGAATAACTAGATTCGATAACTCCATTTAACTCGATTCGAATAACTAATATTCGATAACTCCTTTTAAATCGATTCGAATAACTAATATTCGACTAACTCTAATCGATTTATTCTAATTCGATTAACTCTATTTAATTACTCTATTGGATTAACTCTATTTAATTAACTGGTTAACTTTAACTCTAACAGGTTAACTCTAACTCTAACTGATCAACTCTAACTGGTCAACCCTAATTGATTAATTCTAAATGGTTAACTCTAACTCATTTACTCTATTCGATTAACTTTAATCGAATAACTAATATTCGATTAACTCATTTCGATTAACTCTTTAAATTTAACTTCTTTTGATTTAACTTCTTTTGATTTATTCCTTTTCTATTTGTTTACTTAACAAATAACTATTCCCTTTTCAATTCTATTTATTTAACAAATAAATATTTCCTTTTCTATTTGTTTTCACAAATATCTTCTTTTATATTTGATTTCACAAATGTTCTCTTCCTATTTTATTTATAAATGTTTTACAAATATTCATCTTTCTATTTTATTTGTCTAACAAATAAATATTTCCTTTTCAATTCTATTATTTCTTAAATAAATATTCCATTTTAATTCTATTTATTTAACAAATAAATATTTCTTTTTCACATTTGTTTTACAAATATTTTCCCTTATCTTTGTTTTACAAATCTTTTTCCTTATCTTTATTTTACACATCTTTTTCCTTTTCTTTGTTTTACAAATCTTTTTCCTTTTCAACTCTTTGATTTTATAATTATCTCCTTTAAAAAAATCCTTTTACTTTTATATATATAAAATCCATTGATTTTATATAATAATTTATTTTCAAAATATACTTTGTAAATCCCCTTTTTACATCCCAGTATTTCTTATGATATTTAAAATACCAAACACGGTGATCGATATCATCCAAATACACATAATCATCAACAGATTATATATCACATCATATATTACAATATATGAAAAACAGTAAAAATAAATGTTGAGGAATCCTGTTGGATTCCTCCGACCTGTTTCCCTACATCCACAGATGTTAAACAATATAATAACATCAATTTCACTTCGATATGAAATATTTTGATAAACATAATCGATATTTGATTAACGATATATATAAATAACATTATCTATAATTTCAACCAATACATAAGCAATTCGACTAAATAGTTAACACACAACAATCAACAGACAAATTGTAAGTTCTAAGCATATGTTATCAAAATATAACTGTTCAGAGTTGGTGAGTTTTACTCACATTAGACGATCATCGTTAATAACGATAACCATCGCTAGATTCCGACGGACAATTTATTTCGCTATAAATTGTAACGAGCTCAATTTTACTTCCAGTCTGTTCCAGTGTGTAGCCCTCATCCATACGGTCATAACGGATCTTGTTTTGTTGAATTCTGTTAACATATGAATAAGATATGATAAGTTCAAGTTAATATACATTATAAATTAAACTAGATTTTAATTATACTAAATGTTTGGGCCTCCCATTGTTTCCCGGCCCACATACCATTTGAAAAGCCCACCCTCACGTCCTTCTTCCCCAAACAGAAATTCTGTCGCTCCTCAATCCTTGACATTGCCATGATTTCCTCAACCAAATGCTCCTCCATCATCACATGAAATCCAAATCTGAAAACACAATGATCTTCCTTACATCAATCTCATCTTCACCATCATCACAAACTGGAACTCGCAGCCTCTTACCCATTTTCGTCCTACAATAGTTCTCACGCATTCTAGGAACTCGATCGACATTATTTTCCATGCATTCACACAAAACTATACACGCGAGCCCCTTTTTATCCTATAAACCCAAATACACTCTTAGTTTACTGAATCGAAGACTTTAGCTCTCTAAATCATCAACCCTAGGTCGCTCTGCTCAAAACTCGAGCTCCAGGAATCCACGTCGAGTTCTATAAAACTAATACGTAAACGAAGGAAATCACTCACTGGAATCATGTATATACATTTCAGAATTTATAGGATTTTATGTGGTATTATTTTTATTTTTGATGATGGGGTTTTCCACATTTTCTTGCTGCGAATTGTTTGTGGGTGGAGGCACAGGAGAATTCTTTTATAAGGGGGAGCAGAAATCTTGTGTGGCTGAGAAAAGAGGGTGTGGCTTGGTTTTGGTCCACTTACCCATTTAGGATATTTTATTAAATATCATTTTATATTTGTTTCTGACTTCTAAAAATTCGTGTGGTCACACATGATACCCAAAAATCACGAAACTGGACATGTAGCTAGAGTTCGACATTACGAACCCAACAAAACTGGTTTCGTCGAATTCCGACTTCGTATGCTCACACAGCATATTTTTAACCATCAAAATACTGACTGTTCTTCACATTAAAATCCCGTACAGCCACATATTGACTTCAAAAATCACGGAAATTGAAATCTAGCAATAATTTAATATTGCGGATCCAACAAAATTAGTTTCGTCGAATTCTGAGGTCGTTTGTAAAACTGGCAATTTTTAAAGCTCTAAATAACCCTTTTAAATATTAAATATATTTAAAATTAATTAAATATTTATAAATAAATATTATCGTATATACACGTACGATACGATACCGCACAGCTCTAGAATATTCCTATATGAATTTCTACTCGATATTTCAAACCCCGATATAAATCGATATTCGATTTATAATGAAATCCCTTTTTAAAATATAAATAATTCGTTATAAATTATAAAGGAATTCCACAGCGACTTTTCTAAAATTTGATTTGGACATAAATCAAAATCTATACGACGAAATCCCGATTTTTCTCTTCCACTAGAAAAATATACTCCACCAGCTCCTAACGTTTCTTATTTCACAGAAATCCGATTTAAAACGGCTTCTGTATATTCGTTTAAAGTTCAAATCGCCAATTCGCGAACTGTCGCGCCATTTCGAGCTCGATTATAATTATAATATAATTTATACGTTCAACCATCGTTAATTAAATATATTCGTTATCGTAATTCAATTCTAAACTGAATTATATATTTTGAATTGCCCAATCCACACCATATCGCCATTTCAACCCAATCTGATTATTTCAGAATTAAATATATTATTTAATTATTATTTTAATTAAATATTCGCTCTTATTTAATTCAACGACCATTATATTCTCTAAATCATTATTTAAATAATTAAATAAATTAATTATTATATCGCTGAAAAATGCGGGTCATTACATTCTTCCCCACTTAAAATAATTTCGTCCTCGAAATTGTTAAGGTAGAAAACAAACCCTGTCGATTGGGTTAAAAATTATTCGTTTACTTCTTTAATTTCGGCTTCACTGTACCAATTTAATTTCAATTAATTTTTTATCAACGAAAATTTTCAAAAATCCTGAAAATTTTCTAATACCTTAACTTTTCGAAAAATTTCGCCTAACCTCCTTTGTTCAGCCCTATCGGTAAAACCACAACTCGCCTCTATAGGCCATCTCCAACCCAAAAGAAAATCAAACAACCAAGCTGCTTGCCTAATTGGCTCATAAATCACCAAACTCATATGAAATATAAACTTGTACCTTTTTGTCGGGTATATCATTATATCACTTTCACTTGCTTCTACTCAATACCTGTAGACCCTATATCCATCTATACCAATCGATTTCCAATCAATTTCAATCAACCAAATCTCGACATAATTATTCGCTTATATCGAAGCGCAATTTCATTCTAACCCCAAATCAAAATTTTCCGAACTCTTAACTTATCCCTCAATTCTGTTCAGATTATTCTCTAATCAATTCCAGATTTTAAATACTTTTATCAATCTCCTCTTACTTATCTTTACAAGTTAATTTAAATTCTAGAAATTTTAAATTCCTGGGTTTTTTTTTCAAATCAATTTGAAATCATAATACCAATTCAAAGCCTTTGAATTTCTAAACAACTTGTTTCCTCAAACCAATTCGAAAACAAAATATTTGGTAGTAATTCGTCACTTACAACTCGAAAATTAACACCAGTGATGCAGCTGTCATCATCGGAATCTATTTTCTAGCGATCAAGTGAGTTCAATACTATACCGCTTTCAAAATCATTTCCACATACTTCCATTTTAAAATCAGTTCAAAACATCATTTCAATGCTTGTAACAAATTTAAAATCTCCCAGGATTTTAAAATTCACGTATATTTAATCCATGTTCTTTTACAAACACTTCTCCAAATTTTCAGGTTTAAATTTCAATTCTGATTTAATTTCAGATTTAACTCATTCGTAACACTTATACGAATCTTAATTAGTTATTTACATAACCGTTTCACTTTTATAATCTTACTCGATTATAATAACAACCAACACATCCAATATACTAATATTTCAAATATTAATAATTCCTTTATATCTAAATATAATCTAGGCAAAACTATTCCATTTACCCTTTTTTTCAAAACATACCGTGTTGGTTCATCGTATTCGAGCGTTTAGAAACACCTATCGATATAGTGGACCAAACTGATCGACCAGAATTCACAAACAACTCAACCAATGAATCTTCACAATTTAAAATCATTTTAATATTGAATAACAAATACGCGCTCATATATATATACACACACACTCAAACTCAATCTAGGGTATTACTAACCCCATCTCTACCGAGTCACGCCACAGAGCCAAGGTAAATCGCTTAACCTATGCTCTGATACCAACTGTAACGACCCGGTTTTTAGCGACTTTGGTTATCGCCAAAAACTCAATGATGATTAACCAAACATCAAAAAATACCGGAAAGTTAATAGAAAGAAGTTAGAGGGTGAGAATAGATAAGATAGAAACTTAGAATAGAAGAAGAAGAAGATACAACATCAGAGTAACACGAATCTCACAGCGGAACGAACAACATATAATAGATAATATATACTTGAAATAAATCAGTATATGTATATAGTAACATTTTCAGAGTACAACACTTACAACACAGTGGAAATAACTATAGCTCTATAATCCTGAAGCCTCCTGCTCCAAGCTCTCCAAGTATATCTGTAAAATCCTGACTACTTGACTGCCCGTAAAAAAATGGGCACCCAAGAGTTTAGGGAAAATAAAACAAAATAAACTCTGGGTCAGTCATGGGACTGGTATGAGTAAAACAGTTTAAAATAGTTTGAGCCATTAAACGATATCTCATAAGATGACGCCGTATAACGGAACGGGTTTCTCCCTTATGAGAATCCAAAATATCTTTATATCAAAAACCTTTTGATATTATAATAATGTCTACCAACCACAATATAACAATCATCTAGCAGAAACACATTCATCTCACGTTCTACATATGTAGTATACAATCAAAACCGAAAGCACGTATTGGGTAATGGATTTCCAACTATGACAAAGTATGGAACCACCTTTCGCTAGTGTACCTCTAGAGAGGAATACACTGGGTTCAACAAGAACATCTTGCAACCCGGCCACATATGACCGACCACTCGTTTCGCTTGAGTGTATCGAATGTATATCACCAACGATTGGGATCAGCAACCGTTTCCCGAATGGGACCGCATCGACAATAACTTCAAAAATCACGGAAATTGAAATCTAGCAATAATTTAATATTGCGGATCGAACAAAATTAGTTTCGTCGAATTCTGAGGTCGTTTGTAAAACTGGCAATTTTTAAAGCTCTAAATAACCCTTTTAAATATTAAATATATTTAAAATTAATTAAATATTTATAAATAAATATTATCGTATATTCACGTACGATACCACACAGCTCTAAAATATTCCTATATGAATTTCTACTCGATATTTCAAACCCCGATATAAATCGATATTCGATTTATAATGAAATCCCTTTTTAAAATATAAATAATTCGTTATAAATTATAAAGGAATTCCACAGTGACTTTTCTAAAATTTGATTTGGATATAAATCAAAATCTATACGACGAAATCCCGATTTTTCTCTTCCACTAGAAAAATATACTCCACCAGCTCCTAACGTTTCTTGTTTCACAGAAATCCGATTTAAAACGGCTTCTGTATATTCGTTTAAAGTTCGAATCGCCAATTCACGAACTGCCGCGCCATTTCGAGCTCAATTATAATTATAATATAATTTATATGTTCAACCATCATTAATTAAATATATTCGTTATCGTAATTCAATTCTAAACTTAATTATATATTTTGAATTGCCCAATCCACACCATATCGCCATTTCAGCCCAATCTGATTATTTCAGAATAAAATATATTATTTTAATTAAATATTCACTCTTATTTAATTCAACGACCATTATATTCTCTAAATCATTATTTAAATAATTAAATTAATTAATTATTATATCGCTGAAAAATGCGGGTCGTTACAAGTAATAAGTGTCATTATTTATGTGAATTAAAATATAAATTATATATTGATTTGTAGGGTAATTATTGAGAGTTGAGACTTAATATCAAATTATTTATGTTAAATTGGGTTAATAAATTCATAATTTAATTTTTGTAATTGATTGTGAAAATTTATTGGTATAATTAATAATTGAAATAAAATTTTGAATTTGTAAATAATGAAATTCGACTTACTTGAACAATAGCAACTTTATTGATTATAATTGGAATTAAAATTTGGTTTGTTTTGGTAAGTATTAAAATTAATATTTATGTATTTGAATGAAATTGACTTAATTAATTTATAATTGGAATTAAAATTGAATTTGGATAATCAATCAAAATTGGAATTTAATAGGAATCAATGTAATGGGATAATTGTTTATTTCTCCTATTGGACCCTCTATACATATGCCAATAAAATTCAGTTCCACCTCATCAGCCAATTCATTGTACGTATATTTTCCATCTGCTCATTTCTTTCTCTAATGGCAGAAATAAAATTCTAAACCCTAGATCAAAATAAAATTTCAAACTTTAAATTTGAATCTCCCCAAACCCTAGCAAATTATATATCAAAATGAAGAGTTCGACGATACGAAGCTGCGGATATGATTTATTTCGACATGCAATAGCTAGATTGGCCGGAATTCGCGGTCAAAGGGTGCTGGATTCGAAATCTAAACCCCAAAATTGGGCATTTTCGATTTAAGCTTCAATCGGAAAATTGGTGATATGGGTATTGGAGAGATCGACGGTGTAAGTTGATCTATGGTAGTCGGAGGTTTTATCGTCGCGAGGATCGTCGGCAATTTGGGTTTACGGCAGAAAACCCGTTCCGTTCATGGCTGTGTCACAGCCAACGAGGGAGACCGGAGGTGACAACGTCAGGCTGGGGAGGTGCGGCTTGAGGAACAGTTCAAGTTGGTGGTTGGAGGTCATCGAACGGTGGTCGGATTTGGTGGCAATTGATGGTTAAAGTCGCGGCATAGAGGATTTTTTCCGCATGAGTTCACTGTAGACGAATGATGTTGGAGCAGGAAGAAGTATTATAGTGCTGACGTGTTATTTCCATTGTATATTTTATTTAAATTATATATTTATATATCGTATAACTTCTAACTTTATTAACTTTTACATACGAGCTCGGATTCAGACGCGGTTTGTTGCGTTGGGATCGTGGCGAAATTACGGACGTTCTGATTCTAATTTGGTTGCGTTTGGAGACTGAAAATTTTAGGCTTTGGTTGGACGTTCGATCAACTAAAGACCCAAAGGTGAGTGAATTTCTCGCTCACTACTTACTGAATTATTCCCGTATTTGTTAAATTAAATTATGAAATATGTTGGTTGTATGGTTGAAATGGATTGTTGATTGGTTGCTTAAAAATTTGACATGCAAGTGTGTTAATGTGCAAATTGAGATTGATAAGTAATTATTTTATTTAAATTAATCTCTAATTGAAATCCCGAACTTTATCAACCAATGAAACGATTTAAATATTTACCATTTGAATGAAATGGTTGTGATGAATGCCTTGATTTGAATTTGACTATTGGATTGTTATTGACACTTGAACGTTCATTGAATTGGTTAAGACCATTATTCCAAAATAAATTGGGAATTTGGAAATGTGATTTAAATACGACTTTTATTACTCAAATTTAATCGTTTAAAACTGAATTGATTAATTCTCTTTAAATTTAATTTAAATAAGAGTATTTGAAGATAGTTGGAATGGTCGAGATTTGGATTGAATACGAATTTAAAAGCCCTTTTATTTGAAAAGTCAAATTTGAACGTTATTTGAAATCGAGATATGGAAACGAAATAAATTATATTATAATTATAAAAATTATGTTTTTAAAATTAGTTAGATATATATACCTATGGATTTTGAAATAAATTATATTTATTATTTAAAGAATATTTTAGTAAAGCATTTAATATACATATATATACCTATAATTTGAAATAAAATAAATTATTTTATATTATTTATTATTTAAAGATTTCTTTAAAGCATTTAATATATGTATATATGTAGTGATTTAAATTATTTTATTATACTCTAATTATTTTATTATATATAATAAAAAAAGGTTTTATTTATATTCATCTATTTTTCAAGTTATGTAAATATTTATAATGTTTATTAAATTCAAATATTTCTCAATTTAAACCATTGATTCAGATTGAGATTTGAAATAAAAATATATTTCCCTTTTGAATAAAAATCGATGTTCAAATAATCATGATACTGATATGAAATTTCATTCTAATTTGAATATGAATTTGGAGGAGATTTAAATGAGAAATCCATAATGATCAATAACTACTGTTTTAAAAATGCTCTTACTATTTGGGAAGACCGAGATCGAATATATGTTCGATAACCATTCCAAGTAATAATACGACGTGATAAAGAAACTGAAGACTTGGAAATCGATAAGCGAAGACCGAGAATCCTTGAATAGTTTGGATTGACTGCTGATGTCTCAATTGGGCCGATCACCCAATACGAGGTTATAAGTGGCACGGGATCTAAATATATTTAGAGATTTTCGGATTTTGTTCTGTTCAGACCCAGAACGGACTCATATGGATTGTGTGTCTGACATTGTAATTGACTTCATGGCACTGATTTCTGTTAATATATATCAGATTGTAGCAATTAATTATTTCCGTCTCTAAGTTTTACATGCTTAGAGGTTATGTATTGATAGAAATCGGTGACATGTTGTAAATTGACAATGTGGCATACTCAAGTATGAAATGAGCTAGTGATGATCAAAGCTTGGTTTATTGAAGCATAACATTGTGTATATCATGACCTCGACGAACCTCACACCCCGGATTGATGGTAAACTGGCAGTTAGGTTGTATATATGTCTCTATTAAAACTCAAAATCTTCGGCGATAGATCTACTTTGAAACCTGGGGAAAAAAGGGTATGTTTGGTGTCCATGTCTGGATGTTAACTTGTGATTTACCTGGTGTTTGGTGTCCGTGTCTGGATGAAAACCGTGAAATGCACCTTGATCGTATTCCCGATTGATCTTTCGTGTTAGGAACCATCATATTGAAACCCAACAACCAATACGAGCCTTTCGTTTTGTTTGTAAACTATGTATGTCGGCATAGCCACTATTCTTGCTATGATTAATATATTTATTTGCGAAATGGTTTTCAACACTAAGCACTAATAATAGTATTAAAAGAAGATTTTCACGTATGAAAGCATGTTTGGTTATCATAAGACAAAACTCGCCCATTGGTGTGCGCTTGCATTGTGTGATGAGGACGAGCTTATGATAGCATTATTTTTCCAAAATCATTGCGATTTTTTCATAATACTTCTTTAGATTTCTGCACCCATAACGCTCATGTTATTTCGTATTTTAATTTGATTAATATGTGAATGATTTAGTTCTGATCCGAGTGTTTGTTGTGTTTCTTTTTATGCAATACGCGTGGGACAGCCTGAGTTTTAAGTTATTGAAGATGACGTAATGAAGATGAAGATGGAGCTCAACAGACGTATCTATTATTATTATTCCGCTGCAAATATTGATATGTTTTAGTTAACTCTGATAGTTGTTGTAAATTATAATCAAATATATATTTTAACAACTTCATGAGCTGTTATTTATTTATTATATTTTGTCCTTCCGTTGTGAGATTCTATATTTGTTTTCTTCTTCCTTCTCTTTTCCTATTTTAATCCCAATAACTACCTATATTTTTGATTTGTTTAAGTCGACATTTGAGGATCATTGTCAATTTGAACGGTCAAAAATCATGGATGTTACATTTGGTATCAGAGCTTTAGTTTAGCGAAAACCTTGGCTCTATTTGGGATTAACTCATTAGAGATAGGGTAGGAATACCCTAGAATGATTTTGAGTGTATATGAGAGGGCGTACTTGTAATTTCGATATAAAATGATTTTGGATTATGTTGGTGTGTTCTGTTGAGTATTTATGAATTCTGGTCAGTACTTAGGACGCCAAGGCATCGATTGGGATTTCTAAACACTCGATTAGGGCTTATTGACAAAATATTATTTTGTATTATATTTTTTATATATTGAGAATTTGAAAATATATTAATTTTGATTTTGTTGATGATAATATTAAATTTTCATCATTTATTACTCGATTAATCATTAATTTAAAACTATTGGTTATTCAATGGTTTAAGAAATAAATATTGAAAATAAATTGATAACGAAATATTGAAAATTAATTGGTAATGAAATAAGAAATTAAATTTGAATTTGAGAATTTAATTTTGGGTGATTTTATAATATCGTTGTGCAAATGGTTTGAAATGATATATTTGTATTTTAAAAGTTGTTTCATATAGAAATTGTTTTCAAAAGGATTTTGAAGTAAATGTATATTTTCCCCCTTGCCTTTGGAAATGATATCGGTGATGAATGCACGCATTATCGACATTATTTTCCAAAAACTAAGTGGGGGAGACCACTTAGAACTTTTATACTTTGTTTGGAAATTTGGATTTCATTTATATCTTTTAAATTATGGTCTGATATAAAAAAATAAAATGTATATTTTATTTTTAAAGTTGATTTGGAAACGAACCCGAAGTTGAATTTTTAAGTTCTTGAATAGTTAATGAAATTCAAATTGTTGAAATGGACATAAATTGAAATTATAGAAATTTCTAAATTGTATAATAAGAAAATGAATCCTTGAGAGTTATAACTAGATGAAAACTCTTGGTAGGTTGAAACAATGAATTCAAAATAAACTAAAACTAGTGAACTTGTATAAAAATCGAACATTTCCATAGCATATATATAACTTACCAATTAATCAAAAAGTTAACATTTTATTGGAATAAAATTGGATAATACACAAGTACTGGTATGAATAATGAATGTTGGAAAATTTAATGGGTTATAAATACAAATGAAATTTAAGTTATGGGATGAACGATATATACTTAGTTATGCTTGAAATTGAAATTAACTAGGTAATAAAGATAAACCAAATCAATGAAATAAGCTAGTAAAATAAATTAATTGGTTATGAATTATATTGTATTGCTATTGATGGTTAGATAATCGACGACTTAGGATATTCGATTTTTCCAAGTCGAAAATAAATGTTTAACTTGTTTTGTGAAAATAAATGTAAATTGGTTTATAAATTATAAATTTAAACGAAGATCGAGCGAATTAATTAAATAATTAAAACAAGCTCATCGCGAAGCTGCAGTTCGAAATTTTCTGAATTGAAGTTTAAATAAATGTATAGGATCCAAAATAAGTCGGAATTCTTTGAAACACTACACCATATCAGCGAATTTGGCACACAGAGATGCGAATATACAATTCAGCTATAAGCCGTATCAAATTTGATAGTGCTCAAATCCGTATCAGACTACATTTTGCGATCCGCACTACCCCAAACACCCTTAATCTGACCGTCCATCGACGAAGCCCGGGATCGGTTCATTTGATACGACTTTGGACCGTATGAAATGCATATCAAATTTTTTCCTCCATACCTTCATTCTGGCACAATCAACTTTTGCCACATCAAAACTTTTGGCCGAATTATCCCTCTTTTTATTATGCAATGGCGGCCACCGAATACCCAAATTAGGGTTTTGGTACTCGACTGACTTCCTTTGTCAATAAGCCATCCACCGTAGTCCATGAGTTATCGTCAGCTCGCATTGCCTTCAGCTGACCGGCGAAGCCTCAGTCCACCGATGTCCATCCTTCTCGTCGCCACTAGAGGTGAGTACTAGATCACGGTTAAATTTAAATATGAATTGGGTTTAATTTGGGTTTAATTTGAATTGGGTTTAAATTGGGTTTAATTTGAATTTCCATGCCTTAGTTCAAATATGAATGATAGATAGTTGCATGTGCTTGTCAACCTAGAATTCATGCTGCTATTGTTTAGATGAAAACATGTGTGAACTAAAAATCATGTGTGAACTAAAAATCTATGATACTCTTTGGTGCTTAATTGCCCATAGGGTATTCAAGGGGTTCAGATCGATACGTTTGATCAGTGATGCCGATAAGATTTCCTAAAATGCTTTTATAAGATGATCAAGCATATTATTTGGTTTATAATAAAATGATTTTTTAGAAAATAGAAATGAAAATGTTCGTGAGAACAGTGTTAATTAAGCATTTTTGAATTGATTGGGTGTATATGCACATCATTTGAATTGATTGGGTGTATATGCAAAAGTATTGCATGGATGCACATATATGTGAAGAAATAAACAGAATATTGGGGAGAGGTGAGATGTTATTTTCTTTTGTTTTCTTACATGTTGATGTTCAAACTTTCATTTCAATTCACAGAACTATAGGTGTTCTGATTCAATTTGTGTTTTCTTATAGGTTATAATTATGCAGTAAAACCATAATTGTGCAGGGTCTGCTGGATTGGGATTTCTATCATGGTTTCTTAGCAGGAAAAATCAGAGCATTTGATATAAACTTCAGGTAATATCTCACTTTTTTCCATCCCCTCATCTCGGATACACTACATTAGATAAGGGTGATAGAATAGAAAGGGCAAGGCAATAGCAATGTTATATCTACATTGCAGCCAAGTGACAAGGAGAATTATAATAAGTTTGTGGTTTAATACTTTTAGAGCGAATTAGTGAGTCATTACGTGAAAATCATGTTTGCGGAGATTTTGGAGAATGAAATATAAACTGGTTCAAAGAAAAGGAATTGTTTTTTTTACTATAGTAACTATCCTCAACATGATGTTTTAACATGTATCCTTTCAAACCCATGCCGACTATTATAACATGTGTGTGCAGCAGCCTCCGTCATTTGGATGAAGCTAATAAGCATGGATTTGAGTGTGTTGATCTTCTTGAAGGGTTCCATGTCTTGGACGGGTTTATTTAGTTGTCGGTTTTCTCTGCTTTGAGTTTTAGTTGCTGGCTTTTGGAGTTTTCCGAAGCTTGGTTCTGCCAGTTGTTCTTGTTTGGTTTGAGATTACCTTGGTATTGTTTTCTGAGGGTGCATGGTGTTATGCTTTTGTGTAGCAGTGTTGCTGTGTTCCTGATAAAATGCACTGTTGCTTGGCTGATTTTTGATCTTTTGTCTGTTTTGGAGGATGTTCATCTTGAAGGAAGCATTGATTCAACAGGTGGCTCTACTTTAGCTCACGACGCCGGTTCGGGTATTTATCCCAGCTTATTGTAATGTAACATTATGTATCTTCTTTAATGTAATGAAACAGCGTGTATCTTATTTATTGTAATGTAATCAAATAGGATGTATCATTATATATTGTAATGTAATGAAATATTTCATATAATTGTTTCGTTTACTGTTACAATTGTGAATTAGTGTATCCTGTATTATATATGCTTTGTGTTACAAATAATATACGCTGCAATTTTTGCTTATATATATAGACACACACACACGTATAAGATACGGTTTATAGCCGTATCTACTTATGCTTTAGATACGGCCAATAGCCGTATGTTATCACATTGGGATACGGTTATGAGCCGTATCTAAAAATTTAACACGCCATTTTTTGATATGGCTTTTTACTATGCCTACATGCTTTAGATACAGCTAAAAACATAGCCTAATTAGCATATATGGTGTAGTGAAACCAGAGTCTTTCAGATCTATTGGAATATAATTTTCTAATGTAAGAGGAAAATTTTGATTTCAACTTGTAGATTTTAAGATATGAGTAATTCAAATTTTCAGAAAAATCGCAGTATGGTAATTCCAGATTTAAAACTAAAATATTAATAAAATTAAGTTGAATAAGAAATTTTATGGCTAAACATATATAAATTTACAATTTCTTACTACGCCTTTTCGAGGACAAAAAGTTTTAAGTGGGGGAGAGTGTAACATCCCGATATTTTGCGATAATTTAAAATATTAAATTTAATGTGTTTTTGGGACAAAATTGCTTTAAATACTAAAATTAATGAATTTATAAATTTTGGAATTTCATATATGTTGGAAATTTTAAATAAATTTATATGGTAATAATATACATTCGTTGTTTGTGTAATGAAGGTCGACTGGTAATAAGTGTCATTATTTACGTGAATTAAAATATAAATTATAAATTGATTTGTATGGTAATTATTGAGAGTTGGGATTTAATATTAAATTATTTATATTAAATTGGGTTAATAAATTCATAATTTAATTTTTGTAATTGATTGTGAAAATTTATTGGTGTAATTAATAATTGAAATAAAATTTTGAATTTGTAAATAATGAAATTCGACTTACTTGAACAATAGTAACTTTAGTGATTATAATTGGAATTAAAATTTTCTTTGTTTTGGTAAGTATTAAAATTAATATTTATGTATTTGAATGAAATTGACTTAATTAATTTATAATTGGAATTAAAATTGAATTTGGATAATCAATCAAAATTGGAATTTAATAGGAATCAATGCAATGGGATAATTGTTTATTTCTTCTATTGTACCCTCTATACATATGCCAATAAAATTCAGTTCCACCTCTTCAGCCAATTCATTGTACGTATATTTTCCATCTGCTCATTTCTTTCTCTAATGGCAGAAATAAAATTCTAAACCCTAGATCAAACTAAAATTTCAAACTTTAAATTTGAATCTCCTTAAACCCTAGCAAATTATATATCAAAACGAAGAGCTCGACGATACGAAGCTGCAGATATGATTTATTTCGACATGTAGTAGCTGGATTGGCCGGAATTCGCAGTCAAAGGGTGCTGGATTCGAAATCTAAAGCCCAAAATTGGGCGTTTTCGATTTAAGCTTCAATCGGAAAATTGGTGATATGTGTATTGGAGAGATCGACGGTATGAGTTGATCTATGGTAGTCGGAGGTTTTATCATTGCGAGGATCGTCGACAATTTGGGTTTTAGGGCAGAAAACCCATTCCATTCATGGTTGTTTCATGGCCAACGAGGGAGACCAGAGGTGACGACATCAGGTTGGGGAGGTGCGACTTGAGGAGAGGTTCAAGTTGGTGGTGGGAGGTCATCGAATGGTGGCCGGAATTGGTGGCAATTGATGGTCAAAGTCGCGGCCTAGAGGGGTGTTTCCGCGTGAGTTCACTATAGACGAATGGTGTTGGCGCGCGAAGAAGTATTCTAGTGCTGACGTGGTATTTCCATTGTATATTTTATTTAAATTATATATTTATATATCATATAACTTCTAACCTTAATAACTTTTGCATATGAGCTCGGATTCGGACGCGGTATGTTGCGATGGGATCGTGGCGAAATTGTAGACGTTCTGATACTAATTTGACTGCGTTTGGAGATTGAAAATTTTTGGACTTTGGTTGGACGTTCGATCAACGAAAGACCCAAAGGTGAGTGAATTTATCGCTGACAACTTACTGAATTATTCCTGTATTTGTTAAATTAAATTATGAAATAAGTTGGTTGTATGGTTGAAATGGATTGTTGATTGGTTGCTTAAAAATTTGACATGCAAGTGTGTTAATGTGCAAATTGAGATTGATAAATAATTATTTTATTTAAATAATCTCTTACTGAAATCCCGAACTTTATTAACCAATGAAACGATTTAAATATTTACCATTTGAATGAAATGTTTGTGATGAATGCCTTGATTTGAAATTGACTATTGGATTTTTATTGACACTTGAACGTTCATTGAATTGGTTAAGGTCATTATTCCAAAATAAATTAGGAATTTGGAAATGTGATTTAAATACGGCTTTTATTACTCAAATTTAATTGTTTAAAATTGAATTTATTAATTCTCTTTAAATTTAATTTAAATAAGAGTATTCAAGATACTTGGAATGGTCGAGATTTGGATTGAATACGAATTTGAAAGCCCTTTTATTTGAAAAGTCAAATTTGAACGTTATTTGAAATCGAGATATGGAAACGAAATAAATTATATTATATTTATAAAAATTATGTTTTTAAAATAGTTAGATATATATACCTATGGATTTTGAAATAAATTATATTTATTATTTAAAGAATATTTTAGTAAAGCATTTAATATACATATATATATACCTATAATTTGAAATAAAATAAATTATATTATTTATTATTTAAAATTTCTTTAAAGCATTTAATATATGTATATATTTAGTGATTTAAATTATTTTATTATACTCTAATTATTTTATTATATGTATTTAAAAAAAACGGTTTTATTTATAATCATCTATTTTTCAAGTTATGTAAATATTTATATTGTTTATTAAATTCGAATATTTCTCAGTTTAAACCATTGATTCAGATTGAGATTTGAAATAAAAATATATTTCCCTTTTGAATAAAAATCGATGTTCAAATAATCATGATATTGATATGAAATTTCATTCTAATTTGAATATGAATTTGGAGGAGATTTAAATGAGAAATCCGTAATGATCAATAACTACTATTTTAAAATGCGCTTATTATTTGGGAAGACCGGGATCGAATATATGTTTGAAAACCATTCCAAGTAATAATATGACGTGATAAAGAAACCGAAGACTTGGAAATCGATAAGCGAAGACCGAGAATCCTTGAATAGTTTGGATTGACTGTTGATGTCTCGATTGGACCGATCACCCAATACGAGGTTATAAGTGGCACGAGATCTGAATATAATTAGAGATTTTCGGATTTTGTTCCGTTTAGACCCAGAACGGACTCGTATGGATTGTGTGTCTGACATTGTAATTGACTGCGTAACACTGATTTCTGTTAATATATATCGGATTGTGGCAATTAATTATTCCCATCTCTAAGTTTTACGTGCTTTGAGGTTATGTATTGATAGAAATCGGTGACATGTTGTAAATTGACAATGTGACATACTCAAGTATGAAATGAGCTAGTGATGATCAAAGCTTGGTTTATTAAAGCATAGCATTGTGTATATCGTGACCTCGATGAACCTCTCACCCCAGATTGATGGTAAAATGGCGGTTAGGTTGTATACATATCTCCATTGAAACTCGAAAGCTTCGGCGGTAGATCTACTTTGAAACCTGGGGATAATAAGGGTATATTCAGTGTCCGTGTCTGGATGTTAACCGATGATTTACCTGGTATTTGGTGTCCGTGTCTGGAAGAAAACTGTGAGATGCACCTTGATCGTATTCCCGATTGATCTTTCGTGTCAGGAACCATCATATTGGAACCCAACAACCAATACGAGCCTTTAATTTTGTTTGTAAACTATGTATGTGGGCATAGCCACTATGCTTTCTAAGATTAATATATTTATTTGCGAAATGGTTTTCAACACTAAGCACTAATAATGTATTAAAAGAAGATTTTCACGTATGAAAGCATGTTTGGTTATCATAAGACAAAACTCGCCCATTGGTGTGCGCTTGCATTGTGTGATGTGGGACGAGCTTATGATAGCTTCATTTTTCATAATACTTCTTTATATTTCTGCACCCATAACACTCATGTTATTTCGTATTTCAATTTGACTAATATGTGAATGATTTAGTTCTGATCCGAGTGTTTGTTGTGTTTTTTTTATGCAATACGCTCGGGTCAGCCTGAGTTTTCAGTTATTGAAGATGACGTTATGAAGATGAAGATGGAGCTCAAAAGATGTATCTATTATTATTATTCCGCTGCAAATATTGGTATGTTTTAGTTAACTATGATAATTGTTGTAAATTATAATCAAATATACGTTTTAACAGCTTCATGAATTGTTATTTATTTATTATATTTTGTCCTTCTGCTGCGAGATTCTATATTTGTTTTCTTCTTCCTTCTCTTTTCTTATTTTAATCCCAATAACTACCTGTATTTTTGATTTGCTTAAATCGACTTTTGGGGATCATTGTCGATTTGAACGATCAAAAATCACAGATGTTACAAAGTTACTCTGCCTAGTGGATCTATAATTCTTGTTTATCATTTTGGAACTGTAAATTTGATTCAAAAATTTTAGTTACAAAATATGTTGTATATTCCTACTTTCAAAAATAATCTCTTATCGGTAGGAAAGCTTCTTGATCAAAACAAAATCACTGCAAAATTCACAAACTCTTCTTGTTATTTTCAGGACCTTGAATCAAATGAAATTCAAGATATTGGATCAAGGATCTCTGGTCTATACAGATTATCATTTTCATCTTTTTCATATACAGCTGTTTCAGAGTGTCATTCAGTAATTGAGAATAATTGTTTTCTTGTTTCCATTAATAATGCTATAACATCATCTAACAAACCTAGTCTTTATACTCTTCATGCTAGGTTAGGTAATCCTTCTATTAATAAAATGAAATGTATCCAAAATCTTTTATGAGGCTGAATACTTAAGGATTTTTCTTGTGAAGCATGTGTGTCAGGAAAACATCATAAATTTCCTTTTTCTCACTCTGATTCTTATGCTGAATCCTCATTTGATTTGGTTCATATTGAATTATGGGGAAAATATCATAGGCCATCCCTTTGTGGTGCAACATATTTTTTAACCATTCTTGATGATCATACTAGAAATACTTAGACAAATTTACTTTATTCTAAAGTTTAAGTAGTCTCTGTTATTAATGGTTTTATCGAATATGTCTTAATTCAATTTGAGAAAAAGATCAAAGTGGTCAGATCTGACAAGGGACTGAGATTATTCAAGATGCTTGTAGAAAGTAATTTGCATCCAAAGGAATAGTACATCAAAGATCTATTTCAGGAAATCCACAACAAAATGGCAGAGTTGAAAGAAAGCATTGACACTTGATAGAGACAACAAGAAAAATTAGAATTCATGCTAGCATGCCTTACAAATTTTGGGGTGATTGTCTTTTGGTTGCTGCCCACCTTATTAATTTGATGCCTAGTTCAGTATTAAATTGGAAAACACTATATGAACTATTGATGAATAAAGCTCCTGATTATGTACGTCTTAGATTCATTGGTTGCTTATCTTTTCCTTTTCAAAAGCTACATGATAAATTTGTTGAAACATCAAAGAAATGTGTTTTGATTGAATACCCATATGGACAGAAAGGATATAAATTGTATGACTTAGAAACACATAAAATTGTATTCAGCAGAGATGTTCATTTTTTTGAAAATGTTTTTCCTTTCATTATAAATCAGATTCTAGTCCTACTAATGCTTCTACACCTGAAAATTCAATTTTAGTTAATCCAGCTTTAGATCGACATGATTGTATTTTTCAATCTTCATAAATTATTTCCAATCAAGATGAAGCAGTGTCATTACCCACTAATAACTCTAAATCAATCATTATCCTCTCCCTCAAATGATGTTCCTCATGTTCAATCATTGCCAACTAGAACGTCTTCTAGAATTTGTCAAGTACCAAAGAAATATGGTGATTATGTTACTGGAAAGTTCCCTAAAAGAAAAATGAATAATTCTAATTCTTTTAACGTATTCACTGAGTCATCTTTGCTTATCTGAATGACACTGAGTTACATAGTCTTGTAAATGTATTTTCGTCATTTGAACCATCTTCTTATAATCAAGCTAAGCAGTTTCTAGGATAGGTTCAAGATATTAAACAAGAATTAGATGCTTTAGAAGAAAATGATACTTGAAGAAAATTTGTTTAGCTTCCTAGTGATAAAAAACCTATTAATTGCAAGTGGGTATTCAAAACAAAGTTCAAGCCAAATGGTGAAGTGGACAAGTATAAAGCCAGATTACTTGCAAGAGGAGATAGGCAGATTTCTGGTAAGGATTGCATATATACATTTAATCCTATTGCTGAATTCACAGCAGTTCGAATTGTGTTAGCTGTAGCTACAATAAGGAATTAGATAATACAATAATTGGATATTAATAATGCATTTTTGCATGGATACCTTGAAGAAGAGGTGTATATGCTTCCTCCAGCAGGACATGATAAAGCAAATTTAAATCAAGTTTGTAAACTGAAGAAGTCTAGTTATGGATTAAAACAAGCCTCTAGATGTTGGAATCAAGAGTTAAGAAATTTTTTAATTACATGGGGTTTTGTTCAATCCAAACAGGATTACTCCATGTTCATCTTTAAGAGAGACAATGACTTTGTTATGGTGGTGGCTTATGTTGATGATCTACTTATAACTGGTAATAATTCTTGTGTTATTGTTACACTGAAATTTGATCTCCATCAAGTGTAACACCCCACGTCCATTAATGTCACTCGCAAAGGGAATGCATTAACTTCCATGGAGCATTTTAAGTGAATATAGAACATAAAATCACAACAAGACAGATATAAAGAGTACTTGAAAATCTAAAACTTTATTTATTGCAGCAGAAGGTAAATATGTTTGGTTACATCATTAAAACCATAAACCAAAGTCAAGTACATAATATTCATCTTGATAAAACAAAGTACATAAACTGAAAGACATAATCCCCAACATCAAAATAGCCATAAATAAAAGAGAAGTTGAACTTTACTTGAGCAACCCAAGCAATCTTCTAAAAGCAGTCCAAAATCAAGCTCCACCAGTGCTAGTTCCAACCTGAGCACCTAGGGGGGGAGGGAAGGGGAGAAAAGAAGAGGAAACAAACGGGGTCAGACATAAAGTCTGGCGAGTGCGATAACTTTAACAATATAATTAACAAAGTAACTAGGCTAAGGCATAAGTTGGAAAATAAGGAAATGATCATGAACCATTGAGTAGGGCAGAGTAAATAAGGAAACAGAATGAACAACGATATCGTTAAGCGCACCTAAACCACTATAGGATGATTACTAAAATACACCAACACTATAGGATAATTGCTATACTGCACCACCAATAGTCACTCTAAGGTTTATCCCGCCTACAGACTTAAATAATGATAATGGTAGTTTCATGCACCCCTAGCTTCCTTCATAGGTGCCACCTGCCCCTATCTCCACTAGGTGTACCCACTACCCCCAAGCGATCGGCTCCCTAACTCGTAGATACCCGTGCTGGCCCCACAGTGGGGTGTATCACTCCCCAAAGTGGCAATCTGATACAAGCAACAATGCACGGCTTATACCTACACGATGCAACAACGTCTTACCTACCAGCCCGGGTCCACACACGCATATGAACCCGTTGGACTTGCGTTGCCACCGCTAACCCGGTTTGGCCTCCTACAGTCAAGCCCAGTGTGTGTGTCCCGTCCTCGACTTGGGTCGAGCCCACAAAGATACGTATGGGTTACTGGTTGAAACGGCCCCCCATTACTTGACACAAGCTATCCACCTAAGCTTGGTCCCCTCTAGTACATCCCACTTAACCCACTTCTTATTCAAGTTTCAATTACATGTTTCAATTTTGGTTAAGTGTTTCTAATCGTATTTCCAAATGCCACCCAAGGCACCCACTAGATTCCACATGCCACCCAAGGCACCCACTTAACCCCCTCATGTCCCACTACATGTTTATCTGGTTAAGTATTTCTTAATTCATTAAGACCGTAACCTCATAAAGACCTCTCACATTAGGCTGGCATTTGTGGCAGCTGGATTTGCCGGGCGGGTCCGGGCAGTCTTACACCACAAAAGAGCCTAACCTCGTGTCTTTACAATTGTTACGTATTTAATTTATGCCTAAGACCTCTACCATTAGACTGGCATTTATGGCAGCTGGATTTGCCGGGCGGGTCCGGACAGTCTTACACCACAAAAGAGCCTAACCTCGTGTCTTAGACGATTAATTACACCTAATTAATCATTCCCCAATTTGAATTACTTTCCCTATTCAAATTATAAATCAATTCCAAATTTAATGATGTCCATAATTGACTCAATTATGTCCATCCATTTATGGTATGTAAAATCATACCAATTTTCACCACAATTATATTTTATGCCTTTTAAGGCATTTATTCCAATTAAATCTTTTTAATATTATCCCCTTTACCCCATGTTGTATGTTAGTTCGTTTAACGTAAAATATACGTTACACTCGAGTAGTCTAACTCATTGAATAAAGAGAAAACATCACAATATACACATAATTAAAACATAGACCTAACATAGGGGTGAACTTGCATATGTGAATGATGTTTAACATCTAAAACTTGCATAGACCAAAGTTACAAATTGCATAAACAACATATGTCATGGGTCCAAATCTAAAGGTGTGAACTTGCTGAAATAATGGCCACAAACTTGCACAAATCATGTATGTCATAGATCTACATCTAAAGGTGTAAACTTGCAAAGGTAATAACCCTAAACTTGCATAACAAGATTCATATCCAACTCATACACTTACATATGTGATTTATACATCGCAACAATGGTGTAAACTAGTATCTAACATGTAAAGTATCATGTAGAATTTAGCATATAACTCACACATGTCATGGCCTAACTTTCAATTAAATTTTCACATAAACTAGGTGTCATAACCATGTAAGGTCATATATAATTCTACCCAACTTGTATATGATTCATGTTTGAATCATAATCTAAACTTGCCTACATATGATTTATCATATGAATCAACATAACCAAACTAGCATATGAAACATGATGATTTGATTGTATGTAAAGTTACAACATGGATGATAGCAACATAACTTTACATCATAAATGATAGCATCACAACATAACGTCATAGAGATTTCAATCACAATCCTACAACATAATTACAACATGCAATCAATACTTCACATCACATCCATATAATCCGCATTATAACTTAATCCAATTAAATTACTAATTATTTTATTAAAACTATCGAACTCACAACTCAAAAGCAGTCTTGAGTTCTGAATTCTGATTTCTGGAGTTGAATTAGCTCTCCTTTGAAGAAGATTCGCTGTTAGGGTTGAGTAGAACTGATTTGATTTGCTGTTCTTCCTCTTTAATTTGGTGGCGGCTGCTCTAGGGTTCAAGACAACAGCATGACGACCATAGTTTCAGTTTTAATTCTGATTTAGGGTTTGAGTCTATGGGTCGTTTTATAGAGTTTTGAATTAATTTAAGACGTCAGATGATCTTAGGGTTAATCGAAACCATTCAATCGGGATAGGGTGACACCTCAGCCCTAATGACTCAGCAAGGAGTCAGAAATGACTCAGCAACATGGGTCAGCCTGAACCAGAAAGCTGTGCAGGCTTGCTGCCTCGGCCTGGGCGCACTTGGCAGGTGCGCCAGTGCAAATTTGTACTGGTGCACTTCCCAAGTGCACCAGTGCAATTTTTTTTCTTTTTTTTGCCACCAATCTTCGTTCATCTATAACTCCTTCATCCGGTACACGTTTCCCGCAAACTCGGACTCTATTTCAACCAGAATTCCAAGATGAACGCAATGGCACAACCCCATTCCCATAATTCTCACGTGTGAGATTAATTATTCTTTATTTTAGTTAATTTGATTATTCAAAAATCCAGGGTGTTACATTCTCCCCTCCTTAAAGGATTTCGCCCCCGAAATCTCCAAGTTAAGGAGAATGCATATCCTACCATCCAAACAACCATCAACCATGGCATCCATTGTCCTTATAAAATTTCTAATGCTGTATGAACATATGCAAGAAGTGTGCGTATATGTTCCTTATCTAATGCAAAATCAGACGGTCTACTGATTCAGTTGACCTCCTTAGTGCAAACCATGATAGTGCCATGCGTCCATTATGTATGCGAAAGAACCCTATCGATATATATTATTTCTACATGTGTGCACAAACATTCACCAAATGCAACATCCATATGATGGTACAACCATTATACATCCATTACTTAGATATGTACACACATTTATATGCAATATGAAGTGACTGAGCCGATCTAGTGCCTAAAGTGTGTGTATATGCATCCACGAGCAACCACTAGCAAACACTTGCATCCACGTGCATCCATCATACATAACATGTCTCAAACACATGTTTCAACAATATGAATATCCTATCTAAAGGTCAAAGATACTAGCAAGAGGACATACTAAAGATAAGATAAGTACAAGGTAAGCGATAAAGGAGAAATTTGAAAGACATACCCTCGAAAAGAAAAGGGTATAATGAAAGCATCTTTGCTTCCGTCTCCCAAGTAGCGTTGCTCTAATCATCTCCCCATTGCACTTTGACTAGTTTGACCTCGTCGAATCGTCGCATCACGCTCGATCTCCACCTCTCTAAGCAAGCTCGGCTCTACCACTTCCGCGGTCTCGTGCAAGCACTTCCTAAAATGTGATACATGGAATACGTCGTGTACACCACTAAGTCTCTCAGGCAACTCCACTCTATACGCCATCTGCCCAATCCTTTCCTTAATAGGAAACGACCCTACGAACCTTGGTGCTAACTTCCCAACGGACCCAAAGCGAACGACGTTCCGTAATGGAGACACCTTGACAAAGACCATGTCCCCAATATCAAACTCAAGATCTGACCTCCTCTTGTTCGCATAAGATTTCTGTCTATCTTGCACCGTCTTCATCCTCCTTCGAATCAAATCGATCTTTTCCGAAGTCTCTCTAATCATATTGGGCCCAAGCAAGATCTTATCTGTAGACTCCCACCAACATGTAGGTGAACGACACGGCCGTCCATAAAGAGCCTCGAACGGTGCCATGCCAATACTAGACTGAAAGCTGTTATTATATGCGAACTCTACCAACGGAAGATGTTCCTCCCATGTACCTCCGAAATCTAAGACACATAACCTCAATTGGTCCTCTAGAATATGATTCACCCTCTCGGTCTGGCCGTCCGTCTGAGGATGATATGAGGTGCTCAAACGTAACTGAGTCTCTACCGCCTCTTGTAAGCTCTTCCAAAATTCGCTAGTAAAAATAGGATCGCGGTCGCTCACTATGCTAGATAGAACACCGTGCAAACGAACTATCTCTCGAATGTATACGGAGGCTAACCATGGAGCAGTCCTCTTACTCTTTACGGGAATGAAATGGGCGCTCTTAGTAAGTCTGTCTACCACGACCGAAATCCCCGTATTACCCTTCCTCGATCTTGGTAATCCGTCAACAAAGTCCATCGAAACACTTTCCCACTTCCATTGTGGGACCTCCAATGGGTGAAGCAATCCACCGGGATCCTTTTGCTATGCTTTTACTTGTTGGCACACTAAGCATCTAGCGACATACTCAGCCACATCTTTCTTCATGCCGGCCCAAAAGTAAACTCGTCTCATGTCCATGTACATCTTGTCCCCGCCGGGATGGATGGTCATCTTCGAACGATGGGCATCATCAAGAATGGTCTTCCTTAGGTCATCGTCTTTTGGTACACAAAGTCTACCGTCCCTACGTAACCAACCCTTATCATCTAGGGTATACCTACGGAGATGGCTCGATGACTCCCCTCCTTTGAGCTTCTCTACTAACTCAACCAAATGTGGGTCGTCTCACTGTGCCTCGCCAATCCGTCCCAAAAGCGTAGGTCTGACCTCTAAGGATGCTAGCAAACTAGGTACGAAGTCAATGGAAGAAGTAAAGTCAAACGTAGAGATGAACTCTAAACTTCGCCGCTCAACAAACAACGGACTCAAGGATAACCTTTTTCTACTTAAGGCATCTTCCACCACGTTACCCTTGCCAGGGGTATATGCTATCTCGAAGTCGTAGGATGCTAAGAATTCCATCCACCTTTGCTGCCTTAAGTTCAATTCCTTCTGAGAGAATAAGTATTTTAGCGATTTGTGGTCAGTGAATAATTCGAATTTTTTGCCATGAAGATAATGACGCCAAGACTTAAGCACGAAGACAATAGCGGCCAACTCTAGGTCATGTGTAGGGTAATTTCTTTCATGCACTCTCAACTGCCTTCCACCATAGGCTATTACCCTTGCCTCTTGCATTAAGACTGCACCTAGTCATGTCCTACAAGCATTGGTATAAACGGTAAATGGCTTACTCCCATCTGGCAACACTAAGACTGGGGCTGTGGTCAAAGCTCTCTTTAAATGTTGGAACGCATCATCACAATCTACATCCCACGTAAAAACTAGATTCTTCTTCGTCAAGCGTGTTAATGGGGCTGATATTTTTGCGAAGTCTTTGATGAACTTCCTATAGTAGCCAGCCAACCCTAAGAAACTCCTCACCTCGGTAGCATTTTTAGGAACCTTCCAATCTTGGATGGCCACTATCTTAGCGGGATCCACAGCTATCCCTTCTTTGGAAACCACATGCCCTAAAAATCGCACTTCCTTCCTCCAAAAGTGACATTTAGAAAATTTAGCTTTAAGGCTATGAGCTCGAAGAGTCTCTAACACTTCCCTAAGATGTAGGGCATGCTCTTTTTCGCTTTTAGAAAAGATCAAGATGTCGTCCACAAAGACTACCACGAATTTATTAAGGTACTCCCTAAACACCCTACTCATCAAGTCAACAAAGTATGCGGGGACGTTTGTCAAACCGAAGGGCATCACAAGCCACACGAAGAAACCATTTGGAGTCCTAAAGGCAGTCTTGTCAATGCTATCCTCAGCCACTCTCAACTGATGGAAACCCGTGGCTAAGTCCAACTGTGAAAACACTGAGGCGCCAACTAACTGATCGAAGAGATCGTCAATCCTCGGCAGTGGGTGTCTATTCTTCTTAGTAAGCTTATTAAGTTCTCTATAGTCCACACAAAGTCTAAGGGACCCATCTGCCTTCGTGGCAAATACTACTGGAGCACCCCACTCCGATATACTACGTCTGATGTACCCCTTCTCAAGCAATTCCTTCACTTGCTTACTAAGTTCTCTCCTCTCTCTTGGAGCCATGTGGCGCACTGGCAATGCAACCGGCTTTACATTATCTACTAGATATATTCGAAAGTCTATTTCATGTTTTGGGGGTAAACCCCTCACCTCATCGAAGACATCAACATATTCACGGATTATGGGAACAGAATGTAAATCATCATCGGATGCGTCAAGGCATTCTAGGTAGCTAAGCATTACTGGACCTCTAGGGTCACAAGAAATATCAAGGGTCTTTCCAGAATGAGTCAACAATCTAACTACCCTTCTTTCACAATCTAGGATGGCCCCATATCTAGTTAGCCAATCCATACCTAGAATTAAACCGTAGCCCATGAAGCCAAGAACAAAAGCGTTGCACTCAAACTCAACGCCCAAGATAAACACTCTCAAATCCCGACAAATCATAGAAAGATGAGCCGAACCACCGATAGGATTTGAGACTACTAAGGGATCAATAACTAGACTAGTATCAAGGTGCAGTGTTTCAACTAATGATGTAGAAATAAACGAATGTGATGCACCAGAATAGAATAAAGTACGGACATGATGATCAAACAGAAAAACTAAACTTTCAACGGAAATTGCTCTACCTCGTTCTTGCAGCGGTGGGACCACGAGAGCCTGAACTTGTCCCCTTGCCTGTCCTGGTGCCATAAGAGCTTGCACCTGCCCTCCCGAGGTAGACCCTGCCCTCTGCCCTTTCTTTGGGCAGTCCTTAATAAGATGTCCCGCCTCGCCACAGTGGAAACTACCGATCTTCTTTTTCTTCCTACAATCTTTGCTTAGATGGCCGGGTGTCCCACAGTTAAAGCATTTCTTCTTCCCCTTAGCATTATTGCCTTTGCCACCTTTCTTGTTCTGTTGTTGCTATTGCGACTTCTTTTGATCCCCTTTATTCTCAGGTGCTTTATTAGCATTGGCGCCCTTCTCCTCTTCATGCATGAGCGCCATGTCAACTAGTCTCTCGAAGGTAGCCCCCATGGGAATGTGGGTCATAGCTAACCCATAAAGCGGCTCGTTTAAACCCTTAACAAATCTTAGAGCCTTCTTTTCTGGAGTGTTCACCAAGTCCAAGCCAAACCTTGCCAATTGGTTGAATTTGTTGACGTACTCTTTCACCGATAGATTCCCTTGCTTCAGCGCCAAAAACCTTTCCATGTATAGATTCTCTTCAGCCCGCGAGAGAAATTTCGCCTCAAAACTCTGCCTAAAATCTGTCCATGTATCGACTGGACGTCCCCCATTAGTGACCTCCCACCAAAACGAGGCCTCATCTTTCATTAGCCAGGCAGCTAACTGGACTTTTCTTTCATCATCCACTTCAAAGATTCTAAACAATTCTTCCACCTCCTTTAGCCAGTTACGAGCTTCAACAAATGTCTCCGTCCCGTGAAAAGGTTTTCCACCCATTGCTCTAAATTCCTTACATATCTTAGCAAAAGTATCGACGTGAGGAGGAGGAGCATTTGCTGGACCTGCGGTGGCGGCCCTAGCCTCGAGATATTGACGAAACCAACTGAGTACATGAACACCCTCTAGTATCTCAAATGCTTCAGACATGCTAAAACGAAAAAGGAAAGATTCAATACAAAAGAACCGAAGGAAAGATATATTGCTCCTGGGGTTATGCTTTCTAAAATATACTTTTCTCTTGAAAATACTTTCCTTAAAACGTACTTTTGAAGGTACTTCTTTATAAAAATTGTTTTGAAAAATGGTTTTTCAAAATTCATATCTGTTCTGGTAACCTTCAGCTCTGATACCACGTGTAACACCCCACGTCCATTAATGTCACTCGCAAAGGGAATGCATTAACTTCCATGGAGCATTTTAAGTGAATATAGAACAAAAAATCACAACAAGACAGATATAAAGCAGTACTTGAAAATCTAAAACTTTATTTATTGCAGCAGAAGGTAAATATGTTTGGTTACATCATCAAAACCATAAACCAAAGTCAAGTACATAATATCCATCTTGATAAAACAAAGTACATAAACTGAAAGACATAATCCCCAACATCAAAATAGCCATAAATAAAAGAGAAGCTGAACTTTACTTCTGCGATCCAAGCAATCTTCTAAAAGAGCAGTCCAAAATCAAGCTCCACCGGTGCTAGTTCCAACCTGAGCACCTGGGGGGAGGAAGGGAGAAAAGAGGAGGAAACAAAGGGGGTCAGACATAAAGTATGACGAGTGCGATAACTTTAACAATATAATTAACAAAGTAACTAGGCTAAGGCATAAGTTGGAAAATAAGGAAATGATCATGAACCATTGAGTATGACAAAGTAAATAAGGAAACAGAATGAACAACGATATCGTTAAGCGCACCTAACCACTATAGGATGATTACTAAACTACACCAACACTATAGGATAATTGATATACTGCACCACCACTAGTCACTCTAAGGTTTATCCCGCCTACAGACTTAAATAATGATAATGGTAGTTTCGTGCACCCCTAGCTGCCTTCATAGGTGCCGCCTGCCCCTATCTCCACTAGGTGTACCCACTACCCCCAAGCGATCGGCTCCCTAACTCGTAGATACCCGTGCTGGCCCCACAGTGGGGTGTATCACTCCCCAAAGGGGCAACCCGATACAAGCAACAATGCACGGCTTATATCTAACACGATGCAACAACGTCTTACCTACCAGCCCGGGTCCATACACGCATATGAACCCGTTGGACTTGCGTTGCCACCACTAACCCGGTTTGGCCTCTTACAGTCAAGCCCAGTATGCGTGTCCCGTCCTCGACTTGGGTCGAGCCCACAAAGATACGTATGGGTTACTGGTTGAAATGGGCCCCCATTACTTGACACAAGCTATCCACCTACGTTTGGTCCCCTCTAGTACATCCCACTTAACCCACTTCTTATTCATGTTTCAATTTTAGTTAAGTGTTTCTAATCGTATTTCCAAATGCCACCCAAGGCACCCACTAGATTCCACATGCCACCCAAGGCACCCACTTAACCCCCTCATGTCCCACTACATGTTTATCTGGTAAATGTTTCTTAATTCATTAAGACTGTAACCTTATAAAGACCTCTCACATTAGACTGGCATTTGTGGCAGCTGGATTTGCCCGGCGAGTCCGGGCAGTCTTACACCGAAAATGAGCCTAACCTCATGTCTTTACAATTGTTACGTATTTAATTTATGCCTAATACCTCTCACATTAGACTGGCATTTGTGGCAGCTGGATTTGCCGGGCGGGTCCGTGCAGTCTTACACCACAAAAGAGCCTAACCTTGTGTCTTAGACGATTAATTACACCTAATTAATCATTCCCCAATTTGAATTACTTTCCCTATTCAAATTATAAATCTATTCCAAATTTAACGATGTCTATAATTGACTTAATTATGTCCATCCATTTATGGTATGTTAAATCATACCAATTTTCACCACAATTATATTTTATGCCTTTTAAGGCATTTATGCCAACTAAATATTTTTAATATTATCCCCTTTACCCCACGTTGTACGTTTGTTCGTTTAACGTAAAATATACGTTAGACTTGAGTAGTCTAACTCATGGAATAAAGAGAAAACATCATAATATACACATAATTAAAACATATATCTAACATAGGGGTGAACTTGCATATGTGAATGATGTTCTACATCTAAAACTTGCATAGACCAAAGTTACAACTTGCGTAAACAACATATGTCATGGGTCCAAATCTAAAGGTGTGAACTTGTTGAAATAATGGCCACAAACTTGCACAAATCATGTATGTCATAGATCTACATCTAAAGGTGTAAACTTGCAAAGGTAATAACCCTAAACTTGCATAACAAGATTCATATCCAACTCATACACTTACATATGTGATTTATACATCGCAACAATGGTGTAAACTAGTATCTAACATGTAAAGTATCATGTAGAATTTAGCATATAACTCACACATGTCATAGCCTAACTTTCAATTAAATTTTTACATAAACTAGGTGTCATAACCATGTAAGGTCACATATAATTCTACCCAACTTGTATATGATTCATGTTTGAATCAAAATCTAAACTTGCCTACATATGATTTATCATATGAATCAACATAACCAAACTAGCATATGAAACATGATGATTTGATTGTATGTAAAGTTACAACATGGATAATAGCAACATAACTTTACATCATAAATGATAGCATCACAACATAACGTCATAGAGATTTCAATCACAATCCTACAACATAATTACAATATGCAATCAATACTTCACATCGCATCTATACAATCCGCATTATAACTTAATCCAATTAAATTGCTAATTATTTTATTAAAACTATCGAACTCACAACTCAAAAGCAGTCTTGAGTTCTGAATTCTGATTTCTGGAGTTGAATTAGCTCTCCTTTGAAGAAGATTCGCTGTTAGGGTTGAGTAGAATTGATTTGATTTGTTGTTCTTCCTCTTTAATTTGGTGGAGGCTGCTCTAGGGTTCAAGACAACAGCATAACGGCCATAGTTTCAGTTTTAATTCTGATTTAGGGTTTGAGTCTATGGGTCTTTTTATAGAGTTTTGAATTAATTTAAGCCGTCGGATGATCTTAGGGTTAATCGAAACCATTCAATCGGGACAGGGTGACACCTCAGCCCTAATGACTCAGCAAGGAGTCAGAAAGGACTCAACAACATGGGTCAGCCTGAACCAGAAAGCTGTGCAGGCTTGCTGCCTCGGCCTGGGCGCACTTGGCGGGTGCGCCAGTGCAAATTTTTTTCTTTTTTTTTGCCACCAATCTTCGTTCGTCCATAACTCCTTCATCCGGTACCCGTTTCCCGCAAACTCAGACTCTATTTCAACCAGAATTCCGAGACGAACACAATGGCGCAACCCCATTCCCATAATTCTCATGTCTGAGATTAATTATTCTTTATTTTAGTTAATTCGATTATTCAAAAATTAGGGGTGTTACATCAAGCCTTTACAATCAAAGATTTAGGTGAGCTCAAATATTTTCTTGGCATTGAAGTTTTGAGATCAAAATCTGGAATTTTTCTTAATCAAAGAAAATACATCCTTGATCCTCTTCGAGATTATAGTTTAGAGAAATGCAAATCAACAAGTTTTCCTATGCAGAAAGGATTGGAACTTAGCAAATTTGAAGGTGATGTTATGTTAGATTCTGAAATTTATTGAAGAATGATTGGTAAGCTTTTATATTTGAATTTAACAAGGCCAGATATATCTTTTGTTGTTCAACAACTAAGCCAGTTTCTTCAACTCCCTCGAATTCCTCATTTCGATGTTGCGATGCATATTTTAAGATACTTGAAGGGTACTGTAGATTTGGGATTATCTCTTCCAGCAAAGTCTGAATTGTTTCTTAATGCATACTGTGATCCTGATTGGGGAATGTGCACTGATACATGTAAATCTTTATCTGGATATTGCATTTTTCTTGGAAATGCATTGATTTCGTGGAAAATAAAGAAACAAAAGGTGGTGTTTAAAAGCAGTACTGAGCCAAAATATAAGAGTATGAGTTATGCAACTAGTGAAGTGGTATGGATTGAAGGGTTATTGGCAGATTTAGAGGTAATTGTTCCAACCCCAATTGCTCTTCATTGCGATAATGTTTCAGCCATACATATAACACAAGATCCTTGTTTTCATTAGAAGACCAAACATATGAGGACTAAACATCACAAACTGGATGTTCATTATAAAATAGATCGCATAAATCAATTTAAATAGAGCAAGCAAAACTTGAAGTGTTCACTATAAAATTTACAGGATCACTTTACATAAAATATTATACTTTCTAAATTAATATTACAGTGTTTACTTTTTAATTGGCTTCATGTTAGTTTTAAAGCAAATGTGTCATGTAACTAAACGATCGCTATGATTTTATTATTCAAGTTAGACATACGTGTTTTAATTTATATTTAAAAATCAATTATATACATTTTTATAATTCAGAATTAAAAAAAATTAAATTCTTAGTTAAAATCTCAGTTAAACACATTATTTAAAAGCATCAAAATTTCAGGTTGTGACACGACCAATCTCGACCGCCATAGTTCGGACTGCTCCCAGGCTCATAAAAAACATAATAGCTATTTTGAAGACATTGATGGTACAATGAATAATTCGCTCATCAGTATTCATGTTCAAGGGACACGTAAGTGGATTGATTTCATTTTGCATTTCAGCAAGCCCACTGCTAGTGGATTTAATGCCTAAGAGTACATTATAGATTATATTTATTTCTATTTACTTAGATCCAAAAAATATATTCTATTTTACTATGTTTTATGTGTAACTCAGTGAAAAAGCATATGTCAAGAAATACATTTTTGCTAAACATTCGTTTGAAAGTCTAAAGTGCATATAGTGCGTAAAATGTAGAAAAATTGAAGTGTAATTCGGACAGTTTTGGAATTGTGAACTATAATTATTTGAATACGTTTATTTCAAGGATGAATTCATTTTGAAGATTGGGGAAAGGATATTAGCTGTTTTTTCCCTAAAAGGTGTAAAATAAGCTTATTAATATGGATCCACTTCCTGCAAATCAAACGTAATTTTAAAATAATACTGCAACGCAAACGCAATATTAAAATAATACTGCAACGCAAACGTAATAAGAGCGCGGAGGGGAAAAGCGCAATAACAAGTTATGGGCAGAATGATGGGCTTGTTTTCTGCTAACATGGTTAAACACACGCACACTCAGTCTCGTGCCCACTGTTTTAAAACATGCGTTAGTGCAGTTATGCGGGAGGATTAAAAAGGAAAATGGAGCGACGAGGGAATTGAACTTCCATCAAAGGTGGCTTCATTCACATTCATCCGTGCTCCCATCATATGTTGGGCCTGATGGCTAATATTTAATATACACATCTACTCTCTTAAAATAAGAAATGAGGGACTCTAACGTAGTACTGCATGATCAGAGTCAGTTGATTTCTGCTACTTGTCTTATAATTATACATTGGAAACAATGTAATAAACTTCTTTTACCATTTAAGCTACTATTTTTTTTATGGAATCCAGTATTCTTCTTATTTATTTTTCTTTTGTTTTTTCCTTTCTTTTGTACTGTGCCTTAACTCTAATATGTCCAGAATTCTATACTTTGCGCAATCAGTCTAAATCCAATCTATGTTCCTATCATTTGCTACAAAATCCTATTTTTCACTATATCACTACTTGTCGCTGTTATTTTATTTTACAGTATTAACTTAGTATATCTATCCATCAAATTATTTTACTGCATTAACTTGCTATATCAACCCATCAATCGATTTGCTTTATTTATTGAACTCCACTTGGTCTATTCTTGTTGCACAACTTTTTTTTCTGCTGCTCTACAACATTCCTTTCCTTGTAATTCCCTTATAATTTATTTTTGGCTTCCCATCCAATTCCCTATAATATTTTTTTTGATCTTCACCTTGCACATCTCGCTTTTCCTACGATGGAATTTTCGCATTTTCCTAAACATCAATGACCTCCGAAACAAAGCAAAAAAAGAAATTGAGCGTTACATATTGGCAAAAAGGCCACAATATATAAGTGAATTTATTAACATCACCTGTAAAATTATCCTACTATGGATCAAGATTTCGAATCACCATCATGGTTAATATTCGAAATGGAGCATTCAATACAGATATAAGAAATGAAGTTAAGACGTTGCTATGGGGCCCGACAAAATGGATGACAAAACGTCCGGAAGCTTTGCAATTCATGAGAAAGCGGGCGGAAAAGTGGTACAACAGCCGTCAAATGTTATTTTCGCACATTTTGAACAAAACAGCTTCAGACCTTTTAACATTTGCGATGAAGTTAAGTGCTATAATCATGAAGGTCCAATCTATAAGCCAAAATAACCATTCAACAAACCTATAAAACAAAATATTTACGGGGGCACCTCTTTGCTCAAAGCAAATGTTCAACCACTTGTCGACATTGACAGAAATAAGGGTATGTTAATATATGGATGTTTATTTTGCATGTCGCTATGTGCACATTCATGCATAGCCGACGCATGTTAGTTTAGATCCAACTGTAATTAGTGGTTGGAATTTGATCAAGTCAAATATGACGGTTTCGATTATGATAAAAATAGTGACTATATCAAGCAAATTATGTATGAATGTTTACTAAAATAAATAAAGCTTTTTTCTGACAAGTTCGTTGAGTTGCCCAAACTGATTATGACACAATATTGAACAAAAGGTACACAATTTTCGAAGGATTTTCTTCCATTATCTTTTGCATTCTTCTTCACTTTTGTGTGTTTTCTTTTCTTCTAAATAGCCCTTAACATTTGTATGCATCTAGCATCTTCTAAACTTAATTATGCATTCTTCTTATCTAAGTTCTATTTGCAATTTATTCTTTTAACGCCTCCTAATTTCCGAACTTGTTTTCCTTAAATGCCTAAACTTTATCTTACATATTCATGACATCCAACTTATTAGTCTCCAGTCACATTCATTATCCATATCTACAACAGAAGTAAATCCAGAGAACATAGGCATACCACTAAAGATGGCATACGTAGCCACTTATTATATTGTCATTTGCAATCTCAATGCATATTTCATCTTCTTGTAAGTAAATCTAGGATAATCAATTCTCCTATTGTCATTAAACTCGGTATTTTCATTTTGATTGGATTTTTTTTTACATTGGGAGTTCGATTTAGAGGTAGAATTGCTTTGGAGGTTTTTCATGGATTGGGATTTGGTGAGACTTATGAGTTTGTGTGAATATATTCATGTGATTGTTGGGTACCAATAATGAGATGTGCTTATTTTATAATGGAGGAGCAAAAGTTAGAATAAAACTAGATTCTATATTATTTTGATAAAACGATTCAGCTAGATCTTCATGCACCACGTGATATATATGTACTAAAATTTCACATGATTTTGGACATCATTTGAGTTATATCAAACACCTGTTGAAATTTAGTGTGTGATAGCCCGTTCTGGTAATCAATTTGGTTTGTCGCTGTTATTTTTTTTCCAGTGATTAACTTAGTATGTCAGTCCATCAAATTATTTTACTGTATAAACTTGTTATATCCCATCAAACGATATGCTTTATCTATTGAATTTTATGTCATCTATTTTTGTTGCACAACTTGTTTTTTTTTCTGTTGATCTGCATTCCTTTCCTTGTAATTCTCTTATAATTTCTTCTTGGTTTCCCGTTAAATTCCCGGTATTATTTCTTTTTTATCTTCACCTTACACATCCCACTTTTCCTACAATGGAAATTTCGTATTTTCGTAAACATTAATGACCTCCGAATCAAAGCAAAAAATAAATAAATAAGTGTAACATATTGGTAAAAAGACCACAATATAAGTGGATTTATTAACATCATCCGCGAAATTATCCTAGTTTGAATCAAGATTTCAAATCTCCATCGTGGTTAATATTCGAATTGTAGCATTTAGTAAAGATATAAGAAAAATGAAGTTAAGTGCTATAATCGTGTGTGTCTAATCTATATGCCAAAATAATCGTCTTCATTAAACCTATAAACCAAAATATTTATGGGGCCACCTCTTTGATCAAAGCAACTTTTCAACAACTTATCGATTTTGACAAGAAAAATGGTTGTAGACCTATCTTTCTAACTTTGAAATATCTGCGTTGAGGTAACAAAGAAACATCGTATAGATCAGATCTTCCCACTCACTCTACAATTTTGTTTTCGCTTTACTTGGGTATCATTTATTTTAGGTTTTTGCACTAACTTTAGGTGATGGGCAAAAATTTCGATGTTTTAGAAAATTGTTGGTGCTCAAACCTATGTATTTTCATTTTGTGATGCCTAGGAATCCTTTTGCCAGTATTCAAATGAATCGTAATTATGGTTGAAAATAAATCAAAAACATTAACCGTGAAAAATGAACAAATTTAGTTTATAATTATGTGTAGTATGTCTAATGGAATACATTCAAATGAACTAAGGGTGGGGATGTTCAATGATGATGAACGAAATGGTAAATAGCCTTATGTAAATTTTACATTTTGATAGATTGCAGGTAATACTCATGTGGATGAAAGTAATTTTCATAAGGGACCAAATATTGATTTGAGTATAATAACATTCACACGAGTTGAAACGCAAGTCCTGCTACTATTTACTTGTAAATTAAGTCCATCTTATATATTTTTGCTAATTGCTCATAATTTTGCTTCCACGTGTAAATTTACGTATCTTTTGAAATAAATATTGAGTTTTGACTTCTTTTCAGGAAAAGATCTTTGAACACTACATATTTGTTGATCACTTTTGTTTTGCGATCTCTAATTTGAAGTATACAAATGAAATTTAATTTTTAAATGAAGACGATAGGGAGTAGAGTTGTCGAAGTAAAAGCCAAAATCGAGAGTTTTTAGCCTAACGCTTAAAAGTGTGGAGTTATTTTATGTAGTGAAAATACCGAGGAAGGTTATTTGCATTATATAAAGCGGCGGAATCTCAACAAGTCGAAAAAGGTATAAATATTAGTTATTTTAAATTTTAGATGTTATATTTGTTCGGTGTTTGTATTATTTTAACAAGTACGATTAGTTTCAGTGTATTTAAGTCGTATAGTTATATTTTAGGTAAGTAGGGTAATGATAATTAGTGTTAAGGCAATGTAGTTAGTTTTACTCTATTCATAATTTTTAATCCACATTAGGATTTAGTGTTTTATTTTAAATTCTAGTTGTTACAAGTTGATAATTTTTAGTTGTATTATTGTTATGCAGTTATAATTATAGTTAAATGCATTACAGTTATGTTAGTTACATATGATTGTTGTTCATGTTTGATTGCATTATGGTTATGCAGATATGTTATTATAGCTTATTGTTGTCAAGTATTGACTACGTTATGTCTATGTAGTTATGTTGGTTACCAAATATGTTAGTGCTAGCTAGTTGTTAGTATAGCTTATTGTTGTTAAGATGATTTTAAAAATATTAACCTCTCCACATTGATATAAAATCATGATGGATGACAGAATGATGATAGATCAAGAAGATGTTCGTGAAATAATTGCTAATTCAAAGATATTATAACAACTATTCAATCATCATGAAATAAAACCTCCACTCGTTGTGAAATATACTATAGTCACAACTTATCATAATTTCAATAATCTAATAATAATTTTGATGAATTCTAAATACAGTTCAACTTGGTTATTGATTTCAATTTCTGAATAAATAATCAATAAATGATTTCAAAATTGAAAAATCAATTACAAGAGGGAATTTAAAAGATTTATGCAAGACAAGAGGAGAAAAAATATACATACAGGATGAGAATCAGATCAATAAAAATTTTCCAGCACTCCTAATCTGATACCACTTGGTGTCTCTACTAACAGGAATTTTAATATGACACTGGTGACTAACAAGAGTATCTCAGACAACAATATCCAATCACAAAGCCCAAGCAATTAAATTTAACAATTCAGCTCCATCAATCAAAGCAGCAAGACACATTCAGAATAAGTTTCACAAGAAAATTCTTAGATAATTTTCAACAAGTCCAAGAGGACAAATCATTATTCAGTTCGGACCATTTTATCAGAGCAGCAGATGATTCCAAACCAAGTAGTCATTAAAACATTTTCAAAATCAATTCCTTTTTATCAAGGCAGCAAACTTCAATCTCAAAACAAGTCCAAAGCAGACTTGTCAAGATATTTTTTTACAAATATTTTTAACAGTCACAAAAGTTGATTCATGACCCAAGACTAAAAATATAGTTTATTTTACATCGTTTGAAGGAATATGAAAACATTAAGATTCAATGAATCAATCACACCAGATTATAAATTTCAAATCCAAATTGTGTGTGAGATTCAAGAAATCAATAATTTAAAATGATTTCAAACAAACAAATATTCAAACCAAATGATTATGAAATAATAGTGAGTTT
This sequence comes from Allium sativum, assembly GCA_030737875.1. Classification (NCBI taxonomy): domain Eukaryota; kingdom Viridiplantae; phylum Streptophyta; class Magnoliopsida; order Asparagales; family Amaryllidaceae; genus Allium; species Allium sativum. The sequence goes on from CM060924.1 coordinate 791,319,617, forward strand.
CAATACAAGATCTACAAAGAATTTCTCACAACTATTTCTGACAACCACAAGAGAAATTTTCAGAATATTTACATCAAGCTTAAGAGATATTCGTGATCCTAAATTAAAACAATTTATTTAAAATCACTTGAATTAATGTAAATTTTGGGATACTAAGAATCAATCACACAAGATTATCAATTTCAAATATAAGAGGTGTGTGATATTCAGAATATCAACAATTTCAAATGATTTCAACAAACAAATATCTAAGACAAATGATCATGAATAAAGATGAATTTCAAGATGTATCACAATAATTCAAGCCAAAAAAATTCAATTCAGAAATAATCAAGCTAGTCCAAAAATTAATGAAATTATCACAACTGAAAAATAGCAGTATGCTGTAATAGGTATAAATTTTCAAGTCGTTCCAAAATGAATTAGAAGAAACTCAAAATAGCAGAGATGTGTGAAATTTCATTAATTTTCCAAATCTTCAAAAATTTAGAATTCAAATTAACGGTGTTCAAGATATAACAAGAATGCTTCAGCACTGTTAGGAATTCATAAAAATTCAAACTTCAAAATAATTTCAGAAATTTACAAATTTGAATTCAAGATCTGGAAATGATTAAAACATGAGAGTTTTACTCAAGCGAAGAAAATTTCCAGAAAACCAAGAATTCTGCAATTTGAAGATAAGAAACTCAAAATAAAAAAATGGCAGTGACAAATCACATCAGAATAATCAAAATAAATGTAAATAGAAAGGGTATAAGGAGGAATAAACAAAGAAGAATAAAAGCGGAGAATATTAATAGAGATGAGTTTAGAGATCATACCTGTAATCAATGCAAACCAATGAATCTCTAACTCAACAAACTTGGCTAAGGAACTATGAATAACTCAAAGATGTGGAACAACTCGAATTCATTTTCTCTTTTCCAAAGCAGTTCCTTAGTCTTCTCCGGTACTTAACAATTTTGGGGATCGAGTGGTCTAACAAAATTTTTAAAACCACTCTGAAATGTGTTCACGACTTTAGGTACCCAAACCTGCTTGTATAACAAACCATTCAAATTCAGCTTTGTACCCTTAGGAACCTAAATCTGTTAAAATTTGGTCAAAAATATTTTATTTCCTTTTGGGATCCAAGAATGTTTAGATGGTTTGTTACACAACCCGTAACAACCCAGAATTTCTGAACCAATTTAAAATTTTAATTTTAGATATTTTTTTGGGTTTTGGATATTTTAAATAATAATGACTAAAATTTTATTTTAAATCGAAGTTAGAATGAATAAGATTATTTTAATTATAAAACGAGCCTGAAATAGCGCGGTAGTTTGAAAATTCAATTTCTAATTTCAATTTAATATACAAAATTCATTTTAAATCAGAATTGGACGAAACCAAAAATATTTGAATCTGTTTAATAATATCTTTCTAACGAATGTAAGAAACTGAGATTTCATTTTGTAAATTGAAAAATATGTCCAGTTTAAAATTTAAAATAGTCGCTATGGAATTTATATATATTTTAATATAATATATAACCCTTAAAAATACCATTTTGCAAACGACCTTCGTTTTCGACGAAACCAATTTTGTTAGATCCGGAATGTCAAATTATTGCTTAGTTTAAATTTTTATGATTTTTGGAATTAATATGTGAGCGTGATAAATTAAAATGCGTTTGGTAATTTCTATTGAATTAGATCGACCATTAAAAAGACCATTTTTCAAACGGTCTCCAAATTCGATGAAATTAATTTTGTTAGGACCGTATCATCAAAACATAGCTATATTTATTTTTCGGGAATTTTTGGAGTCAGTATGTGGCCATGGTAAATTAAAATGTACGATCAAATTTAATATTAAATGTTCCATATTTTAATTTGAAGAAAAATAGGCTGAAACAGTCAAATGGGCTTACGAAACATAGTCCATTGAGCCCTGAATAGGGGTATTTGGCTAGGGGCTACATTTGCTTGGCTTAATTTAGTATGAGTTAACGGGCCTTTTAGTGATTAAGAATTAAATAATATAATATTTATAAATACCCTAAGATAATCAAACCCTAATTCATTTCATACCTGCCACCTCCATAATCGTGTATGGCCAGAAACGCTCCATTCTTCTTCCCCCAATAACTCTCAATCATCTCAGTAAAATCATTCCCTCCTTTGGACAATATGGTAGTACTCTTCTTGCTCTTCACATCCATTCGAACATCACCTCCTATCGTTGAATATTCGTCGAGATCCAGAGCCCCAAACCTCCGCCGTATCGACCGCCGCCCCGCCTCCTGGGTCCGATCGAGTTCGCCATTGTGACCACCCCCTGGCGCGCGCTTCCTCCCCCTCCGACGTGGTGCAATCTGATTTCCCCCTTGTGCAACCAATTGGAAGAAAGGTGAAGCCCTAAGTTTGAACCCAAATAAAAAAAACTGTCGGCCGAAGTATATAAGGAAGAAGAAGGTATTATTTTTAAATTAATTTATTTATTAATAAAATTTTAAAACTATGAACCTTTAAAAATCATAACTTATTCCTACGATATCAAAATCACATGATACAGGAACCGTTGGGATCGTGGCAGTGTACTACGTTTTAGCAGTGACCAGGGAAATTTAGAGCGATCTACAATTTTTGAAGAATTCAAAATCACCGTGAGATCTCTAATTTAAAATTAAAATTAATTGTTATGCGTTGAGAAATATGTATAGATATATATATATACGCTGTTAAAATTTATATGCGTGTTGTACGAGATTTGAATGGATTGATTTTGATTGCGATGATCTGTTGGATTGAATTGGGTAGAGAAAAGAATTGGCAAAATTGTTCATACAATAAAAATTTCCTTATTATTGTATATATGAATCATAGAATTGTCAAAATTGTTCATGCAATAAAAATTTCCTTTTTATTGCATATATGAATCATAGAATTGTCAAAATTGTTCATACAATAAAAATTTCCTTTTTATTGTATATATGAGTCATAAAATTGTCAAAATTGTTCATACAATAAAATTTTCCTTTTTATTGCATATATGAATCATAGAATTGTCAAAATTGTTCATACAATAAATTTTCCTTTTTATTGTATATATGAATCATAAAAATTGTTCATACAATAAAAATTATCTTTTTATTGTATATATGAATAATAGAATTGGTCATAATTGTTTATACAATAAAAATTTCCTTTTTATTGTATATATGGATCATAGAAATTGTCATATTGGAAATAATTGTTTATACAATAAAAATTTACTTTTTTATTGTATATATATATATATATATATATATATATATATATATATATATATATGAATCACTAATTTATCATGTTTTCGAGAAAAATAGTTAAACATTAAAAATAACATTTTTCATGTATGAAATGATTCATCGTTAAAAATGACATGTTCATTAGAAATTGTGTAGTTATTAAAAAGAATTTTTTTAATGTATAATTAATTTCATTAAAAATGATTCATCATTAAAACTAACATGTTCATTAGAAATTTGTGTAGATATTAAAAAGGACATTTTTAATGTATAATTAGTTTCATTAAAAATGATTCATCATTAAAAGTGACATGTTCATTAGAAATTGTGTAGATATCAAAAAGGAAATTTTTAATGTATAATTAGTTTCATTAAAAATGATTCATCGTTAAAAATGACATGTTAATTAGAAATTGTGTAGATATTAAAAAGGACATTTTTAATGTATAATTAGTTTCATTAAAAATGATTCATCGTTAAAAATGACATATTCATTAGAAATTGTGCAGATATTAAAAAGGACATTTTTAATGTGTAATTAGTTTCATTAAAAATGATTCATCGTTTAAAATGACATGTTTATTAGAAATTGTGTAGATATTAAAAAGGACATTTTTAATGTGTAATTAGTTTCATTAAAATGATTCATCATTAAAAATGACATGTTCATTAGAAATTGTGTATATATTAAAAAGGACATTTTTAATGTATAATTAGTTTCATTAAAAATGATTCATCGTGAAAAATGACATGTTCATTGGAAATTGTGTATATATTTAAAAGGACGTTTTTAATGTATAATTAGTTTCATTAAAATGATTCATCGATAAAAATAACATGTTCATTAGAAATTGTGTAGACATTATAAAGGACATTTTTAATGTATAATTAGTTTCATTAAAAATGATTCATCGTTAAAAATGACATGTTCATTAGAAATTGTGTAGATATTAAAAAGGACATTTTCAATGTAATATTAATTTCATTAAAAATGACATTTTCATTAGAAATTGTTTAAACATTAAAAATGACATGTTCATTAGAAATTGTTTAAATATTAAAAATGACATTTTTAGTGTATGTTTTGTTTCAATAGATAAAAAGAATAATATGTTAAAATAGGTGTTGTCATTAACATGTTACATTTTACATGTTCATTTAGATTAAAAAGAATGACTTATTAAAATGGAATTTGTCATTAACATGTTACATTTTACATGTTTATTTAGATAAAAAGAATTACATGTTAAAATAGGTGTTGTCATTAACATGTTACATTTTACATATTTGTTTAGATTAAAAAGAATGACATATTAAAATAGAATTTGCCATAAAAATGTTACTTTTAACACGTTTTGTTTAGATAAAAATAATAATGTGTTTTGATTCATTAAAATGTAATCACTTACATGTTAGTAAAGTAGGAAAATGATTATATGGTAATATATGTTTATTTGTTGAAAACATCACTTTTAACATGTTAGTGAAATCATCGAACGATTTATATTCATATAATATATAAATATAAATTAAAATTTAATGAATCACGCGCGGTAGTTCGCGTTTCGGAATCGTAACTTTAAACGATTATACCGAAAGATCCGACTGTCGTATTTTCCCAAAACTGGAACCGATAGGTTCGCTTTAGAAAGATCTTTCCAACGATATTAAATTTGTTAAGATCCAACGGTTAGCTTTCGAGAAATGTGTAATTCAAATTTGGATAAAAACAGCGCCAGGGCCGCGTAACGACCTGAAGCGTCGTTAAATTAAAAGGGGCTATTTTTATATAAATAAAAATAACGATAAATCGTTATAAAATAATATTAATGATATGAAATGATTTGAATTATATATATTTGATAATTGTTTAAAAAGGCCGAGTTCAATCTCATTTCAAATAATTATACAACGATTTAAAATCGAAGACATTGACGACGGTGGTTGAAGACCGGCGATTTTCACATCGAATGGATGACTACTAATGCCCTGTATTGGTTTGCTCCCAGGAAAGGGTTAAAGTAGTAGTTGTCCGAACGTACTTGTTGATTGTCCGGATATGCGAGAACCTATCTTCCGCATTGGACATACGGGATGAGGAATAAGGTGTCTCCGGTTTCGTTCAGACCCAGAACGGACTTGTAAATGGATGTGTGTCTGACATTGGACTTCGTTCTGTTTGAATTGATTTCTATTAAATATATATCTTTTTGGGTGCGGAGAATTTATTCTCTTGCTTAACACCCTTCTTTGAGACGTGCGAGCTTAGAGATTATATATTGATAGACGTCGGTCACATGACATGGATTTCAATGTGGCATGCCAAGATGCAAATGATCAAGGCTTTTGTTGAAAAGCAGAGCCTTGTGGTTGATGATCAAAGCACAACTTTATTTAGCATAGCTTTGTGTATAGCGTTACTTCGCAAGACTCACACCTCGGTATGAGTCAAAAACGGAATGAGGACGACAGGGAGTGCATGCGTTTCTTTCTAGCTAGAAGGGTGTCATGGTATGGATCCCAGACATTTTTACTTATGTGGATAATGGATTGTGAGGGCCCTCGGATATTGGTCGCTACTGGCCAAGTGATAGGTCTAATAGGACCGGGAAACGTATTGTTCAAGCATAACTAATCCACTAAAGTATCTGTGGACCGGCCCTGCTGTTAACCAGGGCTCGCCAGCGTCCGAGCCCTGAGGCATTTGCTAGAGTGTCTCGAATCGATGAGGATAATTCCTAGCCTCGACTCATGATGGAAACCCAATTTCCAATACGACATTACGGATTTGATTGTAAACCTATATATGGCGACATAATATATGGTAGCTATGCCGTCTAGGATTGATACATTTATTTTGAAAGCGTTTTAAACTGATTAGACACTAATAATAATATCAAATGATTATTGTTTTATACGTATCAATCATGTTTGACCATTATAAGGTAAAACTCTATCCTCCGGATTGCGTTGCATTGTGTGATGAGACTTGAGTCTTATAATGGTTTCATTTTTCTAAAAAGCATTGCGTTATTTTAAAAGATTTGCTTATTTTATGCACTAGCAATCCAATGGAGTAAACCCGTTCCGCGTTAGCGGCGTGGTCCTGTGATTAGCCTTATTATTAGATAAGTTAAGTAAAATTTCTCATACCAGTCCCATGACTGACTCGTAGTTTATTTCACTTGCAAGCTCGGGTGCCCTTATTTCCACACGGGAATTCGAGTGGTGTGTTTTGCAGACATCTATTTATTGAGCAGGATTCTGGAGTGAAGCTTAAAGCTGTGTCCAGAGCATTGATAGTCTTCCGCTGTGTTAGTTTATTTAATCCGTTGTGCATTGTATTACATTCGTTGTAAATTAATCTTCCGCTGTAGTAATATTTTTTTTGATGTACCCTGATATATTCTGTATTCTGATGTAACATTATTATGATGTATATAAAAGTCTTCTGTTATTTGTTCTGATGTGTTGTGCGCCCAAAGTTAGTGAACCGACGATTTCTGACTTTTAGATCGGGCCTTGCGGTCGATTCGAAGGGCGGGGATTTTCGGGTCATTACACGTGGTATCAGAGCTTTGGTTAACTCAAGTCTTTGGGGGTACAACTCGTTAGTACTGAACAAAAGACTCATCAGAGGTAGGATTAATAATGTCCTATAAAAGAATACTCATTAGAGATAGGTTTAGTAGCATCCTAGAATGAGATACTCGTTAGAGATATGGTTAGAAATGCGCTAGAATGAGTTGAGAGTGACAACTTTATAATTAACATATTTTTGATTATATATATATATAATTTGATTTTAGAAAATATGATTTTTGAATATATAAAAGTTATATATATTTGAAAAGCTAATCAACTAATTGATTGATGATTGTGTTGTGTGATTATTAGTTCAACTAATAAAATTATTGAAACCAATAAAAGAATGAAAGTTGAGTTTGTTGGTTAAACAACTTTCAGCTCCGTTCCTTTTCGAGGACGAAAAGATTTTTAGTGGGGGAGATTGTAACAACCCGGAATTCCTGAACCAATTTAAAATTTTAATTTTAGATATTTTTATGGGTTTTGGATATTTAAATTAATTTATTTTAAATAATAACGACTAAAAATTTATTTTAAATCAAAGTTAGAATGAATAAGATTATTTTAATTATAAAACGAGCCTAAAATGGCGCGACAGTTTGAAAATTCAATTTCTAATTTCAATTTAATATACAGAATTCATTTTAAATCAGAATTGGACGAAACCAGAAATATTTGAATCTGTTTAATAATATCTTTCTAACGAATGTAAGAAACTGAAATTTCACTTTATAAATTGAAATTTATGTCCAATTTAAAATTTAAAATAGTCGTTATGGAATTTATATATATATTTTAATATAAAATATAGCCCTTAAAAATAGCCATTTTGCAAACGACCTCCGTTTTCGACGAAACCATTTTTGTTGGATCCGGAATGTCAAATTATTGCTAAGTTTAAATTTCCATAATTTTTGAAATTAATATGTGAGCGTGATAAATTAAAATGCGTTTGGTAATTTCTGTTGAATTGGATCGACCATTAAAAAGGCCATTTTTCAAACGGTCTCCAAATTCGACGAAATTAATTTTGTTAGGACCGTATCGTCAAAACATAGCTAGATTTATTTTTCGAGAATTTTTGGAGTTAGTATGTTGCCCCGGTAAATTAAAATGTACGATCAAATTTAATATTAAATGTTTTATATTTTAATTTGAAGAAAAATAGGCTGAAACGGTCAAATGGGCTTATGAAACATATTCCAATGAGTCCGGAATAGGGGTATTTGGCTAGGGCCGACATTTGCTTGGCTTAATTTGGAGTTAGTATGAGTTAACGGGCCTTTTAGTGATTAAGAATTAAATAATATAATATTTATAAATACCCTAAGATAATCAAACCCTAATTCATTTCATAGCCACCGCCTCTATCATCGTGTATGGCCAGAAACGCTCCATTCTTCTTCCCCAAATAACTCTCAATCCTCTCCGTAAAATCATTCCCTCCTTTGGACAATATTACGGTACTCTTCTTGCTCTTCACATCCATACGGACATCACCTCCAATCATTGAATATCCGTCGAGATCTAGAGCCCCAAACCCGCGCCGTATCGACTACCGCCCCGCCTCCTGGGTCCGATCGAGTTCGCCATCGTGACCATCCCCTGGCGCGCGCTTCCTCCCCCTCCGACGTGGTGCAATCTGATTTCCCCCTCGTGCAACCAATTGGAAGAAAGGTGAAGCCCTAAGTTTGAACCCAAATAAAAAAACTATCGGCCGAAGTATATAAGGAAGAAGAAGGTATTATTTTTAAATTAATTAATTTATTAATAAAATTTTAAAACTATGAACCTTTAAAAATTCATAGCTTATTCCTACGATATCAAAATCACATGATACAAGAACCGTTGGGATCGTGGCAGTGTACTACGTTTTAGCAGTGACCAGGGAAATTTAGAGCGATCTACAATTTTTAAAGAATTCAAATTCACTGTGAGATGTCTAGTCTAAAATTAAAATTAACTATTATTACGTTGAGAAAATTATATTTATACGCTGTTAAAATTTATATGTGTATTGTACGAGATTTGAATGGATTGATTTTGATTGCGATGATCTGTTGGATTGAATTAGGTAGAGAAAAGAATTGTCAAAATTGTTCATACAATAAAAATTTCCTTTTTATTATATATATGAATCATAGAATTGTTGAAATTGTTCATACAATAAAAATTTCCTTTTTATTGCATATATGAATCATAAAATTGCCAAAATTGTTCATACAATAAAATTTTCCTTTTTATTGTATATATGAATCATAGGAATTGTCAAAATTGTTCATACAATAAAAATTATCTTTTATTGTATATATGAATCATAGAATTGGTCATAATTGTTTAAACAATAAAAATTTCCTTTTTATTGTATATATGGATCATAGAAATTGTCATATTGGAAATAATTGTTTATACAATAATAATTTACTTTTTTATTGTATATATATATGAATCACAAATTTATCATGTTTTAGAGAAAAATAGTTAAACATTAAAACTAACATTTTTAATGTATGAAATGATTCATCGTTAAAAATGACATGTTCATTAAAAATTGTGTATATATTAAAAAGGACATTTTTAATGTATAATTAGTTTCATTAAAAATGATTCATCGTTAAAAATGACATGTTCATTAGAAATTGTGTAGATATTAAAAAGGACATTTCTAATGTATAATTAGTTTCATTAAAATGATTCATCGTTAAAAATGATATGTTCATTAGAAATTGTGTAGATATTAAAAAAGACATCTTTAATGTATAATTAGTTTCATTAAAAATGATTCATCGTTAAAAATGACATGTTCATTAGAAATTGTGTAGATATTAAAAAGGTCATTTTTAATGTAAAATTAGTTTCATTAAAAATGACATGTTCATTAGAAATTGTTTAAACATTAGAAATGACATGTTGATTAGAAATTGTTTAAATATTAAAAATGACATTTTTAGTGTATGTTTTGACTCAATAGAAAAAAAGAATAATATGTTAAAATAGGTGTTGTCATTAACATGTTACATTTTACATGCTCATTTAGATGAAAAAGAAACACATGTTAAAATGGAATTTGTCATTAACATGTTACATTTTACATGTTTATTTAGATAAAAAGAATTACATGTTAAAATAGGTGTTGTCATTAACATGTTACATTTTTGTTTAGATTAAAAAGAATGACATATTAAAATAGAATTTTCCATAAAAATGTTACTTTTAACACGTTTTGTTTAGATAAAAAAAATAATGTGTTTTGATTCATTAAAATGTAATCACTTACATGTTAGCAAAGTAGGAAAATGATTATATGTTAATATATGTTTGTTTTTTGAAAACATCACTTTTAACATGTTAGTGAAATCGTCGAACGATTTATATTTATATAATATATAAATATAAAGTAAAATTTAACGAATCGCGCGCGGTAGTTCGCGTTTCGGAATCGTAACTTTAAACGATTATACCGAAAGATCCGACCGTCGGATTTTCCCAAAACTGGAACCGTTAGGTTCGCTTTAGAAAGATCTTTCCAACGATATTAAATTTGTTAAGATCCAATGGTTAGATTTCGAGAAATGTGTAATTCAAATTTGGATAAAAACAGCGCCAGGGCCGCGTAACGACCTGAAGCGTCGTTAAATTAAAAGGGGCTATTTTTTTATAAATAAAAATAGCGATAAATCATTTTAAAATAATATTAACGATATGAAATGATTTGAATTATATATATTCGAGAATTATTTGAAAAGAACGAGTTCAATCTCATTTCAAATAATTATACGACGATTTAAAATCGAAGACATTGAAGATGGTGGTTGAAGACCGGCGATTTTCACTTCGAATGGATGACCACTGATGCCCTGGATTGGTTTGCTCCTAGGAAAGGGTTAAAGTGGTAGTTGTCCGGACATACTTGTTGATTGTCCAGATATGCGAGAACCTCTGTTCCGTATTGGACATACGGGACGAGGAATAAGGTGTCTCCGGTTTCGTTCAGACCCAGAACGGACTTGTAAATGGATGTGTGTCTGACATTGGACTTTGTTCTGTGTGAATTGATTTCTATTAAATATATATCTGTTTGGTGGCGGAGAATTTATTCTCTTACTTAACACCCTTCTCTGAGACGTACGAGCTTAGAGGTTTTATAGTATATGGCGACATAGTATATGGTAGCTATGCTGTCTAGGATTGATACATTTATTTTGAAAGTGTTTTAAACTGATTAGACGCTAATAATAATATCAAATGATTATTGTTTTATACGTATCAACCATGTCTGACCATTATAAGGTAAAACTCTATCCTTCGGTTTGCGTTGCATTGTGTGATGGGACTTGAGTCTTATAATGGTTTCATTTTTATAAAAAGCATTGCGTTGTTTTAAAAGATTTACTTATTTTATGCACTGGCAATCCAGTGGAGTAAACCCGTTTCGCGTTAGCGGCGTGGTCCTGTGATTAGCCTTATTATTAGATAAGTTAAGTAAGATTTCTTATACCAGTCCCATGACTGACTCGGAATTTGTTTCACTTGCAAACTCGGGTGCCCTTATTTCCACACGGATAGTCGAGTGGTGTGTTTTGCATATATCTATTTATTGAGCATGATTCTGGATTGAAATTTAAAGCTGTGTCCAGAGCATTAATAGTCTTCCAGTCTTCCGTTGTGTTAGTTTATTTGTTCCGCTGTGCATTGTATTACATTCATTGTAAATTAATCTTCCGCTGTAGTATTATTTTTTCGATGTACTCTGATATATTTTGTACTCCAATATAACATTATTATGATGTTTATATAAGTCTTCTGCTATTTGTTCTGATGTGTTGTGCGCCTAAAGTTAGTGAACCGACGATTTTTGACTTTCTGATCGGGCTTTGCGGTCGATTCGGAGGGCGGGGATTTTTGGGTTATTACACGTGGTATCAAAGCTTTGGTTAACTCAAATCTTTGGGGTACAACTCGTTAGAACTAAACAAAAGACTCATTAGAGGTAGTATTAGTAATGTTCTATAAAAGAATACTCATTAGAGATAGGATTAGTAGCATCCTAGAATGAGATACTCGTTAGAGATGGGGTTAGAAATGCCCTAGAATGAGTTGAGGGTGACAAGTTTATAATTAACATATTTGTGATTATATATACAATCCGATTTTAGAAAATAGGATTTTTGAATATATAAAAGATATATATATTTGAAAAGCTAATCAACTAATTGATTGATGATTGTGTTGTGTGATTATTAGTTCAACTAGTAAAATTTTTGAAGCCAATAAAAGAATGAAAGTTGAGTTGGTTGGTTAAACAACTTTCAGCTCCGTTCCTTTTCTAGGACGGAAAGATTTTAAGTGGGGGAGATTGTAATAACCCGGAATTTCTGAACCAATTTAAAATTTTAATTTAAGATATTTATGGGTTTGGATAGTTAAAATAATTTATTTTGAATAATAACGACTAAAAATTTATTTTAAATCGAAGTTAGAATGAATAAGATTATTTTAATTACAAAACGAGCCTGAAATGGCGCGGCAATTTGAAAATTCAATTTCTAATTTCAATTTAATATATAAAATTCATTTTAAATCAGAATTGGATGAAACCAGAAATATTTGAATCTGTTAAATAGTATCTCTCTAACAAATGTAAGAAACTGAGATTTCACTTTATAAATTGAAAGTTATGTCAAGTTTAAAATTTAAAATAGTCGCTATGGAATTTATATATATTTTTTAAGATAATATATAGCCCTTAAAAATAGTCATTTTGCAAACGACCTCCGTTTTCGATGAAACCATTTTGGTTGGATCCGGAATGTCAAATTATTGCTAAGTTTAAATTTCTATAATTTTTGGAATTAATATGTGAGCGTGATAAATTAAAAGGCATTTGGTAATTTCTGTTGAATTAGATCGACCATTAAAAATAATATTTTTCAAAGTGTCTCCAAATTCGACGAAATTAATTTTGTTAGGACCGTATCGTTAAAACATAGCTAGATTTATTTTCGGGAATTTTTTGAGTCAGTATGTGACCGCGGAAATTAAAATGTACTATCAAATTTAATATTTAATATTTTACATTTTAATTTGAAGAAAAATAGGCTGAAACGGTCAAATGGGCTTACGAGACACAGTCCATTGAGTACGGAATAAGGGTATTTGACTAGCGGCGACATTAACTTGGCTTAATTTGGAGTTAGTACGAGTTAACGGGCCTTTTGGTGATTAAGAATTAAATAATATAATATTTATAAATACCCTAAGATAATCAATCTCTAATTCATTTCATAGCCGCCGCCTCCATCATCGTGTATGGCCAGAAACACTCCAATCTTCTTCCCCCAATAACTCTCAATCCTCTTAGTGAAATCATTCCCTCCTTTGGACAATATTGTAGTACTCTTCTTGCTCTTCACATCCATACGAACATCACCTCCTATCGTTGAAAATCCGTCGATATCCAGAGCCCCAAACCACCGCCGTATCGATTGTCGCCCCGCCTCCTAGGTCCGATCGAGTTCGCCATCGTGACCACCCCTGGCGCGCGCTTCCTCCCCCTCCGACGTGGTGCAATCCGATTTCCCCCTCGTGCAACCAATTGGAAGAAAGGTGAGGCCCTAAGTTTGAACCCAAATATAAAAACTATCGGCTGAAGTATATAAGGAAGAAGAAGGTATTATTTTTAAACTAATTAATTTATTAATAAAATTTTAAAACTATGAACCTTTAAAAATTCATAACTTATTCCTACGATATCGAAATCACATGATACATGAACCGTTGGGATCGTGGCAATGTACTACGTTTTAGCAGTGACCAGGGAAATTTAGAGCTATCTACAAGTTTTGAAGAATTCAAAATCACTGTGAGATCTCTAATTTAAAATTAAAATTAATTGTTATTGCATTGAGAAATTTATATATATACGCTGTTAAAATTTATATGTGTGTTGTACGAGATTTAAATGGATTGATTTTGATTGCGATGATTTGTTGGATTGAATTGGGTAGAGAAAAGAATTGTCAAAATTGTTCATACAATTAAATTTTCCTTTTTATTGTATATATTAATCATAGAATTGTCAAAATTGTTCATACAATAAAAATTTCCTTTTTATTGCATATATGAATCATAGAATTGTCAAAATTGTTCATACAATAAAAATTTCCTTTTTATTGTATATATGAATCATAGAATTGTCAAAAAAATTCATACAATAAAAATTTCCTTTTTATTGCATATATGAATCATAGAATTGTCAAAATTGTTCATACAATAAAATTTTCCTTTTTATTGTATATATGAATCATAGGAATTGTCAAAATTGTTCATATAATAAAAATTATCTTTTTATTGTATATATGAATCAAAGAATTGGTCATAATTGTTTATACAATAAAAAATTCCTTTTTATTTTATGCAATAAAATTTTACTTTTTTATTGTATATATATATAGATGAATCACAAATTTATCATGTTTTAGAGAAAAATAGGTAAATATTAAAAATAACATTTTTAATGTATGAAATGATTCATCGCTAAAAATGACTTGTTCATTAGAAATTGTGTAGATATTAAAAAGGACATTTTTAATGTATAATTCGTTTTATTAAAAATGATTCATCATTAAAAGTGACATGTTCATTAGAAATTGTGTAGATATTAAAAAGGACATTTAGTTTCATTAAAAATGGCATGTTCATTAGAAATTGTGTAGATATTAAAAAGGACATTTTTAATGTATAATTAGTTTCATTAAAAATGATTCATCGTTAAAAATGACATGTTCATTAGAAATTGTGAAGATATTAAAAAGGACATTTTTAATGTATAATTAGTTTCATTAAAAATGATTCATCATTAAAAATGACATGTTCATTAGAAATTGTGTAGATATTATAAAAAACATTGTTAATGTATAATTAGTTTCATTAAAAATGATTCATCATTAAAAATGAAATGTTCGTTAGAAATTGTGTAGATATTAAAAAGGACATTTTTAATGTATAATTAGTTTCATTAAAAATGATTCATCATTAAAAATGACATGTTCATTAGAAATTGTGTAGATATTAAAAAGTACATTTTTAATGTATAATTAGTTTCATTAAAAATGATTCATCGTTTATTGAATCTACACACATATAAACTAAATCTTCATAAGAAAATTTTTTTGTCTCATCGTTTGTTGAGTCTCCATATACAGATCCATCTGAAATTTTATCTGTACGACCTATTAAGCATAGATCTGAATCTCAGTTGGCCTACTGAGGTTTTGAGCAGCTATTGTCAATTTGTCCATACTTCATATTGAGAGTATTTCAGATTTCCTGTGCAGTCAAACAATGGGAGATATGGTTATATTGGTCATCATCAATATGAGAATATAAAATGTGAGTAGTACGAAAATTAAATTCAATGTCATTCCTATTAATCATATCATACCCATTAATAACAATATCCCAACATTTAATATCAATAAATTTTAAATTGGATTCTATTTCTGATTTCCAATTTAAAAAATCTGTACCATTAAAAATAGTTGGAATACGACTGGACTGACCCTTACTGGACTAACAACTAGGGAACACCATAACTCTTGAGTTAATAGAAAACCTGCTCTGATACCACTTGTTGGATCTAGATTAACCCTAGAGGGGGGTTGAATATGGTTTATTGAATTAATTCGAGATATTAAAAAAATATCACATCAAAGATTATAACAGAGAATATAAATGCAGAAGTAAATAACACAGTTTTTACCCAGCTTTGGCAAACCTTGCCTAATGCTGCATTCCCAAGATTTTTACTACGTATTAAAACAGATCCCGCTTATAAAACCATGTAAACTCGCAAACCCTATTCCTGTTCTAATCCTACGCTCAAAACCCTGAAATGATTTCTGTCCTCGAAATCAGATTTTTCGCTAGCTATAAACCCGTAGCTAGTAAACTGTAGTTATTACAGACACTAGAAAACTACTAGTTAAAATCCTACAACTAGATGTCCTACTTTTTCTAGAAAAAACTAGAAAACAAAAGAATGATTTACAAAAGAAATAAAAATAAAAAACACTTAAAATAAAACAAGATTAAAGCCCCCTTTTCACAAAATAAACAAGGCCAACCCCTTTTCTTTCATTTGCATTATCATTTGTCTGACCCGATTACTCTTTTCCTCTGGGAAATAAAAATGGCGACGGCTTCAATTGAAGAAACTAGGGTTTGAATCCGAGGCGACATTTTAAATGAATAACTTCCGATCTTCAATGCTTTCCTCAATTTGATGCTCGCGGTTGCCTCTGTGTCGAGCTCATTCATGATTAGACGGTATGCAATTTTTGTCTTTTTATTTTATTTCTTTTCTCGACTTAAGTCCAAATGTCGATGATGAAGTAGGTGTTATATAGGGTTTAACTCAAAACTTCCTCTGATTTCCTATAATGATTTGCCCTGATTTACATGAATTTTGGTTGCCTTGATAAGGATTGAATCGACTTTGAATCCTCTGTTGATTATTCGAATTTTTGGAAACAAATTAAAATGTTTTCTTGCCTAAAACAATACTGTGATTTCTGGAAACAATTTGAATCATTGCATACATATTTCTGGAAACAAAAACAGATTATTTTGTGACTCCTTGAATTTTTACTGTGTAATTTTGAATGCCTTTGAATTTCGAAATTGATGCTTGTCCAAAATTGTCTTCCATGATGAATTCTAGAAAGTTAGAAAATTGCTTGCCCCTTTTAACATTTGCCAAAGAAGTTTCTGTCACCAATGAAAAACTTAATTCTTTCTAGAAATGAAACTTTCCATCAATTCACAAAATGATTTATTCCATGTATATCACATGCGCTTTGGCGAGAAAATTATTTGCCCCATTTCTGGAATGAGATGATTTGTTTCTTTCCAAAGATCGTGCATGCTATAATTTGCTCCTTCCCATAAACCATGTTGACTTAAAAAAAATGCGTTGCTTATTTTGAAATTTTGCACGACCTCATTATTCTTCACTGGAGCTCCATTGTATACGTGCATGTAATATGTGCTGAACATAGCTTTGACAATATGTGCACTTGTGTCATATGCTGCATGTTGTTTAATCACTGCACATTTTTGTTCTATGCACTAAACAATTGTTTATACTTGAATTTTCTATTTCCAAATGAAACAGATCTGAGTTTGTTGAGTTGCATTGACTGCCTCCATTAATTTATGCTTCATCTTCATGACTGTGTGCAATACTTTCGGTTTAGCTATGATTTATGCCAATGAATCGTACTTTCATGGTTGCACCACTTTCCATTTGGTATGATCATGTATAGCTTTGTTTATGTTTAACCTGTTCACTCTTTATTAGTTTGCTGAAGCTGTTTACTCGAGTTCTTTAAATTTGCCCATTTTTTTTACATGTTGTACTATGTGTGTTCCTGAAATACTTTGGGCTTGTGAGTATACTTGTTGCTTGTGCATCCTTGTCCATGCTGGATTATTTCATTTTAAATTGTCTCGACATCATTAGTGCACTTGTAGCTAGAACTGTTGAAACTTGGACTTGTAGCTGCACTTGCACACGGCTTGATCATTTTGAAAGACTGAACTGGCTTGTACACTTTGGCTCTTCCTTGGTGTATTGCCATGTTCTTGCACTGGGTCGAGCTTGGTCTTCATGGTCGCTCCTCAGTTGCTCGCATTGCCCCATATACGTTTTCAGAATGTTGTGTCAGTGTACACGTGTACCCGTAGACACGTACACATGCATGCTACTTGACTATGTGTACATGGATACTTGACTCATGCATTATGCATGTGTGTCTGGCTTTACCTGAACACAACTTGTTTGATATATTTGTCCAATGCTGAACATATTTCCCCTGCACAGAAATATATGTATATACATACATATGTATGTGTATAGTGCACAATATATATATATATATATATATATATATATATATATAAATGCGAGCACTAGAAATACTGTCTACCTTGTGGTATTTACAATGTATCACTGTGAATATCACAAGCTGTCTAGACATAGATGGATGTCCATAAAAATTAGATCAAGTCATGAAATATGATGAGAAACACACGAAAATTATGAGCTAAATAAATTTTAAAAATAAAATTATATTTTATAGAATTTAAAAATATTTTGTTCTAGATTACTTTGTGTGCGTTCTTGTGCCAGGTAAGCGGAAGACTAGACTGACTGTGAAGCTTGCAGAAGACAGAAAACAGAAGACAAGACTATAACTGTATAAGAGTGACAGTGTATGTATCAATAAATGTATGAGTGATTGAGAGACATGTAGTGAGGCAAAAGTGTATATGAGTGTTTGTACAACTAAGTGACCGAGTGAACTGTAGTGAAGAGCATTGTATACAAATGAAATTGAATTGAATGTATTAATTACAGTGAGTTGTACGAATAGTGGAGTTATAAACTTGTACTGTTGAAATAAAATATTATATTTAAATAAAATACTGTTTGAATATTTAAATTTTTGTGCATATTCTATTTAAATGTAAATATTATATTCTATCTGTGATGTAGTATAACAGTACAATTAGGAACACATTTATAATAATAAATATATGCTTGTTATCATCAAACAAAAATCATAGAATTGTTAGATACAACACAACTTCCATGCATCCTCACTATTCATAACAACATCATTTCTTCCAGCTTTAGCCATCATTTATTTCCAGATTCCATTGATTTGAATGCATTCAAAGAATAAGTGATCGACGGTTTCAGGCTCAAGACCACATAATTCACAATATATCGGCACAAGCTGACCACGAGAAACAAGTTTACCTTTGGTGAATATTGCATTATAGATGACTTTCCATAGAAATAGGTTTTTTTTGACTTCATTTGCTCTGCTCCAGATGATTTTCTACCATCTACAAAACGCCATAGCTTTAACCCCGCTCAAACATTGATACATTTGCTTAATGGAGAATTTCTCACCTGGCCAGTGCCAAACAGTCCTATCAGGACTGGAAGTTAAGGGTGGAAAAGCAACAATCTTCTTCAAAACATCCATGCAACATAAAGTACTTGATCTTGGCATATTGAATCTGTTGTTAACTAAGAGGCTACCAATAAAAGCCTGACTATTTATTCCGGATAGTATTTTTTTCATGTAGAGGGATTATATCTCTTAGTATGACCCCAAAATCTAACCAAGGATCATCCTTGAATTTAATGTCATAATATGATGTAGCATTATACTTAACAAAAGGCAGTATGTCTTTCCTAATATTGAAGATACTAATCTAGGTCTAGCTTAAAATGGGAGGGGATAACATGGTCTAGAAATTCTGGTTTCTAATGATGTGTTTGTTAGACCAATTAATCCATATGCTATTCTTATAGTTGAGTAACTTATCAATATGACAAACAAATGTAGATTTGTTCCATAAAATAGTATTAATAATACTAAAACCACCCCTATCAATTGGTTTTTCAATTTGTTTAAAAGATATGGTGGTAGAATATTTAATATGAACATTACCTTTCCAGAAGAATTTCATAAAAGCAGTTCTAATCGTTTTCAATAATTTCTGAGGTAGTATATAAGTTCTAGACCAATAAACATGCGTAGAGATAATAATGGATTTTATTACAGTCAATCTACATGCTTGATTCAACATTTTATTAGTCCAGTATTCCATTCTGCCAATAATTTTTTCATAAAGAGGAGTACACTGGGCTATCGTAATTCTGGAGGAAGTAAGTGGTAATCCAAGGTATGTTGAAGTATTAACATTGATAGTGAGCCCAGCAATGTTTTGCAATTCTGAAGCTATAGAAGGAGAGACTCCCGCAATATTCATCTCAGATTTGCAATATTAATTTGTAACCTGTTATACTATAAAATTTATCTAATATACTCACGATATTCATCATGGTACCACTATTAGGTTTACAAAATACTATAAAGTCATCAGCAAATAAGAGAGAGGTTATCATAGGATCATTGCAACTAGGATGTAGGTGAAAATTACCAGATCCAACGGATTCAACAAATAAGCTTGTAAGTAATTACATGATAATTATAAAAATATATGCAGAAATTCGGTCACCTTGTTTGATTCCCATTTTACTTTTAAGTACCCAACATAGCTACCATTGATATTGCTGGAAAATGTAAGTAGGCATGCATGCATGAATCCAAGAAATCATACAAGAAGTAAAGTTCATACATGATAAAATTCTAACTACAGGATCCCAGTGTAGAGAATTAAAAGCTTTTTTAATATCAAGTTTAAGCATTTCCCTAGAAGAAATGTTCTTAATCTTATATCCATTAAGTAACTCATGTGCCATCAGAACATTATCTAAAATTTTAAGTTTAGGTAAAATGGCAGATTGGTTAGAAGAAATAATGTCAGTGTGACGACCGCCCATAACTCCTGCACTTAACAAGAGGAATAATGCGCTGAAAGATGTGCCAGGCAGCTATGGACGGTCATCAAGATAGAATAACACAAGTGGAACCTGTCGTATAACTCATAGCGCAAGGATGAAAATACAATAGAACATATACAACTGGCAGATAATAGTGAAGCATAATTGAGCAAAATCTTAAACTTTCCTATCATCGTGAAATATCATACACCAAACTGGAATGCATCAACGTAATCTATACAATCGGCCTCACTACAAAGTCACTCATAATATCATCAATCATAACAGCGGAAACAACTAACAATAGATAGTAAGAAAATAATACGCCAGCCTCCTGCTCATCGTCGCTCAGCAACATCGTCCTTATCAAGATTTACTACCTACTACCTTCTACTCAGTCTGTCCATCCATCGCATGGATGAAAAATCCAAAGCAATAAGAGGAAACATAAAACCTTGAGTCAACCAATAGTCTTAATGAGCGATAAAAAAAACTATCTAACATCATCAATAAAGTATATGAGAAGTAGGCAGATTACTCATCCAATCTACCAACATATCAACAGAGAAGAACCCCAACCCGTCTCCTCCACATCCGACAGTGATAGCCTTTATAATAATCAGCAAAGAAAAAAAACACTAGTATTCATACCAACCAATAATCAAGCGTAGACCATCCTAATTGAGTTCAATATCCCCCAACCACAAGCCCCGAAGGCCTAAACCAATACCAGACAAGCATCCAAGAGATATCTCATTTGACGCCAAACAATCTGCACAAGTCGATACAAGAAAAACAACAACATCCATGACTCTGGCTATAACTGCCAACCTTGCCATGAAACCATCGTTAATCGTATGACTGGCCACGACATACCATCCGCCGAGGGCTAATGGTAACCCTGGTTCTGGTTAAACTCCATATGCCATCGTGACTCGTATGTTTGCCTTTTCCATTCTCGACAACTAGGTCCATCATGACTGCCCAGGGTATACGATCTTTATTGAATTAGATCCTAATGCGCGTCCCCACAATACCCCTGCTTTGAGCCTGTTAGAACCTCCGACTAAGGATAATTCCTCGGCCTTCATAGCTCTAGTCGTCATCACTGACGACAATCCATAAGCTCAAATCACCTTGAGCAACCATTATCCAGAGCTCGAACACACTTGAGTCATCTGCACATTCGTTGCATTTCATCGACCAATGAATATTTCACAATGCTTCGAACATTCCACCTGAATTCCTGTCGAAGCTACGTCCACCTTCGAGCCAAAATAAACCTCACTTGGTCGATATTCAATGGATCATCATTTCCTTTGATATGGATCACTCACCGATCCATACCTCCTTTTACAATGTTTCTTTTCTCCTTCCACATCGTTTCAAAACGCTATGGTCCCCTCTCATCGATCCATTGTGGATCGGTCATGTTTTAGTTTCCCTATCCGTGCCAAAAAATGTTATCGATCCATTGCCATCTGGCCTATCAAACGCTGTCGATCCACCAAAGTGCTGCCGACCTATCCTCTTTCCTTTCGCACGATTCATCACATTCCATGTCGTGCACTCCATAATTTATTCGATCCATTCATGGATCGGTCTTCCTGATCCACAACTTGTGCATGCCCGATCCACCACTTTTGACCATGCTCAATCCATCAAATTTTATGACCGACCAATCAGTTCTCATCTGATCGAATACCCTTGGCCGATCCATCTAACTTCGAACACTGTCGATCCATCTACTTTTGAACGTTGCCGATCCATCACCGAACTCGAGCCACGATCCGTCATGTCTTGTGTATCAAGAAAGATCCAAACTCGAAATTAATCCAACTCCCAACTCGTGCAATCGAACCAAAGTTCACACGACCAAATCAACCAAACATCCAACAATTCAAGAAATCATCAAATGAACATTAACACAACGGTTGTCATCACATAATCATATAGAATTCACCCACATCGTGATAAAATAATAATTGAATAAATGAATGGATCTAACTTGCATAAACATATGATTTAACATATGAATAAACCATTATAATCTTTCTAGATCAGATCCTTTGGCGATTCAAATTAAATATATACTTACCTCTATTAGGTCTAGGTGAAAACAACTTGAAAATGATGAAAATAAGATCAAACAATCCACATACTCGACTGAATTTGTATGAGAGATGCTTATCACTCGCCAAATCTACAGAATAGATTGAAATCACCAAATCCCCAATCCGGACAGCGAAGAACGATCTTCAAATCAAGTAACTTGATGTGATCTACTCTTCCTTGATGTTGATCTTCAATCTTCTAATGTAAATTTATGAATTTAACGGAGTAGAGATGTATTTGATTGAGCAAGAAGAATCTCAAGCTCAACCAAATGAGAGAATGAAGTAAGTAAAACTGTCCTCCATGCCTCTACCTTTCTATTTATATCCATCAACCCGTAGCCCAAATGGGCCTCACTAGTCATCCCACTAATGACTAAATAATTTGTCGAGAAATTATGTAGCAGTAAAACAGCGATTTCTCCCAAAAGCTGAGCCAAATCTTTAATGTGACCACTCTACGGAATAGGAAACATCATTTCCTTTCCAATGAAATCGATGCCCGCACCTGATTCAGTTCCTATAAAAAATTATGACATGTACAAAACTAATAGAGTAAAAATGGTCACAAATAAATTTAACAAAAATCACGGACATGTATCACATCCTAATGAACGACATATTAAAATATGAGAATGATCCAACTCTTGGGGAACTAAATGAAAATATTTTACGATCCTCTGGTACGTAAAATGCGGGTCATTACATTCTTTCCTCCTTTAGGAATTTCGCCCGTGATATCGCAAACATAAGCAACCAGAAAAAATTCTGCATGTCTATCATCAATGAACGACCAATCTATCATTCAAACTACCATCCATCAAGCCATGCATCCATAACCTTATCCTAACACGCAGAACTCTAACAATAGTACAAGTTATAATGGTGTAAGGTAACATGACATTAATGGATCATTCCAACGAAGAGTTCTGGATGGATCGTCTTCATACTCTCTTCCATTTCCCATGTACAATCGTCATCATCCTCACCCCATTGCACCTTGACTAGCTTAAACGTCTTCCTCATAAATTGTTTCGTGTCATTCCCCACAACGATCGAATTGGAACATCTCTAATGGAAAGAGTACCTTGAAAGACCACACTCTTCCCTTTCTCCTCCGCTGTTGGAGCTCTTAAAGAAGATGGCACGACTTCCAAAGCATAAACCTTCACTATCTCTACTTACCCTTGAACAATCCATCACATTTCATGTTGTGCACTCTAGATTTTATATGATCCATCCATGGATCGGTATGCTCGATCCACAACTTGTGCATGCCCGATCCACCTCTTTTGGCCATGCTCGATCCATCAAATTTCGTGGCCAACCCATCAGTTCTCATCCGATCCAATACCCTTGGTCTGCTTTTCTGATCCATCTACTTTTGAACACTGCCGATCCATCTACTTTTGAACGCTGCCGATCCATCACCAAGCTCGATTTACGATCCGTCATGTCTTGTATATCAATAAACGATCCAAACCCGAAATCAATTCAACTCCCAATTTGTGCAGTTGAACCAAAGTTCACACGACCAAATCAACCAAACATCCAACAATTTAAGCAATCTTCAAATGAACATTAGCGCAACGAATGTCATCACACAATCATATAGAATTCACCAAAATCATGATAAATCGATAATCGAATTAATGAATGGATCTAACTTGCATAAACATATGATTTTACATATGAATAAACCGTTATAATCTTGCTAGATTAGATCCTATGATGATTCAAATTAAATATACACTTATCTCTATTAGATCTAGGTGAAAACAACTTGAAAATGATGAAAATAAAATCAAACAATCCATATACTCGATTGAATCCGTGTGAGAGATGCTTATCACTCACCAAATCTTCAAAATAGCTTGAAATCACCAAATCCCCAATCCGGATAGCGAAGAACAGTGAAGAACGATTTTCAAATCAACTAATTTGATGTGATCTACTCTCCCTTAATGTTGATCTTCAATCTTCTAATATAAATCTATGAATTTAACGGAGTAAAGATGTACTTGGTTGAGTAAGGAGAATCTCGACCTCAACCAAATGAGAGAATGAAGAAAGTAAACTATTCTCCATGTATCTACCCCTCTATTTATAGCCAATAGCCCCTAACCTTTATGAGCCTCACTAATCAACCCACTAGTGACTAATTAGTATGTCTAGAAATTGTGTAGCACTAAAACAACGATTTCTCCCAAACCCCTGAGCCAAATCTTTAATGTGACCACTCTACGAAATGAGAAACATCATTTCCTTTCCAATGAAATCGATCCCAGCACCTAATTCGATTCATGTCAAAAGCTATGCCTAGTACAAAACTAACAGCGGAAAACTGGTCATAAATAAAATTAACAAAAATCATGGACATGTCTCACATCCCCATGGACAAAATATTAAAATATGAGAATGATCCGACCCTTGGGGAATTAAATAAAAATGTTTTACGATCCTTCAATACGTAAAATGTGGGTCGTTACAGTTAGGTTACATACTTTTAAGTATATTAGCTAAGAACTTAACTATGCACATAATGGTATTACATCAAGCAATAGGCCTGAAAGAATTTACATTGTAAGCATTGTGAACTTTAGGAATCAAAGCTAGGACAGTGTTATTGTAAGAGTCCATCATTTTAGCATTTAAAAAGAAAGTGGATATTGCTTTACATGTATCACTACAAACTATGCTCCAACAAGTTGTATAGAAGGGGGTATTAAAGCCATCTGGGCTACCACAAGATGATATATTAAGTGAGAACATTGCTTCTTTTATTTCACCATGAGAAACTAAAGTTATACGCTTATCGCGTTGATCCAGATTTAATTTGGGGAGAATAGCAGGATTCAGTTCAATAAAATTGGGTGAGAAGTTGTTTTCATGATCAAACAGAGAAGTAAAATACCTGATAAATGCTAGTTGAACCCCAGTTTGAGTATTTTGAAGTTGACCATCTTTATCATAATGGAGAAAATGTTCTCTCTAGACTACTTGGCTTAGAGAGCAGAATGAAAGAAAGCAGTATTTTTGTCCCCTTCAAGTATCCACTGTATTCTTGCCTTCTGTTTCTTCATTAAAGTTTCATAATATAGTGCATCCTTAAGTTTTTGGGTGCATTCACTTTCAAGGGCAATAAGACATGGGTCACTCAAGTGTGTTTACATTCTAGCTTGCATATCTTCCAATTGACCATGATGCATATCAGAGAGTTTTGAGCCCCTACCAAACCTATCTCTAGCCCAAATCTTGAAAGCATGCTTCCTAAATTTGTGCTTTTGGTGCAGTACGTACATTTTGTTGCCATAACAGACTATATTCCAAGTAGATACAACCAGACTATTCAAATCATTTTCTTTGATCCAGGAATTAAAGAATTTAAAACTAGGCTTTGTAATCAAATTCTGGTCACTGATAGTAAGAATCTGAGGGGAGTGATCCAGAGAGCATTGGTAGAAGTAAAAAGTTATGCAATAAAGGGCATTTAACAAGAGCAGTATAATTGTAGAAAGCATGATCAATTATAAAAAAATTCTGGTCATTGATAGTAAGAATCTAAGGGGAGTGATCCAGAGAGCATTGGTAGAAGTAAAAAGTTATGCAATAAAGGCCATTTAACAAGAGCAGTATAATTGTAGAAAGCATGATCAATTATAAAAATAGTTTTAGGACCATCTCTTTTTTTGTTATTCCACGAAAATTCAACACTAGAGGCATTAATCTCAACAAGATCGGAATCACGTATGAAAATATTTATGGGGTTAACTTCATTAAGGTAAACATAACTACCACCAAATCTATCTGAGAGTTTAATTGAGGAATTAAAATATCCACAAACTGTCCAAGGATGAGAACTTTGTCTAAAATTGGATAGTAATTTGAATAGTTTGTCCCTTGCATTAATAGAATTGCGGGCCTAGATAAATGATATGTAGTATGAAGTATGTGAAGGTATATAAACATCATGACAATGAATGATTTGATTAGTAGATAGTATCTGAGTGTGCTAGTGGATCAAACAGAATGCATATCCTACCATAAGAAGCTTCATCAAGATTGTGCATAAGTGACCAAGAGGGATTGACATACCTAGCAGCTCTTCCAGTCAACTGGGTGTTAAGCATTGTCTCTAACAAAGCAATTAAGCTGAGATCATAGTTTTGAATGAGATTTTTACGTGCATCAAACTTGAAATCTCGGTGAGCCCTCTTACATTATATATATCTATGGCTTGTAACATTGATCAAACTTCTGTTGATCTGCCTTTTGTTTCATTAGCCTGGTCAGTGGGATGGAGCTCTATGGTATGGGTGTAGTTTCTTTCTCTTATCAGTATTGTTACTGGAGGTGCTAGCTATGATTTGTGGGAATTTTTTTGTTATATCTTCAGTTTCCTTTCCATTTAAAAAAGCTTCTGGTGGTACTATTTTTTCATATGGAAAATTTTGAACAGAATTGGAAAATCTACCATCAACTTACTGAGTAGTTGCATTATATCCTTCACTGGAATGTTTGTTGCTTAAATCATCCACCAAATCAGGAATGTCATTGGATATAGTTAGTTTATTACCAGCTTCAAATAAATTTCAAATGGGAAACTTCAAATAAATTTCAAATAAATTTCAATCATTCATTTGTTATAAATTTCAAATGGGAAAAACTATATCTATCCACTACTCATTTATTTATTTATTAAATTTTATCTTCTATTGTTTATCAAATATAACCAATTTAAAATTTGCAAATGTAAATCATATAACATTTCAAATCACATTTCACAACATATTACATAATATATGTTATATTATTATATATTAGCCTTTACTTAAGCCACACTTGTTTAGTGAACAATTCATACTTAAGACCTTAATAAAATTTGCACTATAATTTCATTTTAATTAAGTTATCAAGTCTTAATTACCATTAAGAATGCCGGCTAAATTCTTATTTATATCAGCATACAATTCTAATTCAATTTCAGTTCTATCTCATTAAATCAAATTCACATTAATATTGTTCTTGCTATCCTTAGTATGAGCAAAATTTAATTTAATTTGAACCTTTTTTATGTTAGACATTATTTCTAAATGACTAAACTCAGATTTAAATGAAAAATAGAAAGTTTTATTTGCTTTGTCGTATGTCATAAAATTAAATTTGCCAAACTATACTACAAAGTCCATTTTTTATAAGTCGAATTAGTATTATGTATTTCATAATCATTATTCTTTTTTTGCAAAAACTTATATCCACAAAAAGAGGATTTGACCATTTCATAAACATCTTTCCAAATTTATATTAATATTCCAATTTCAATTACTTGAACCAAATTAATGCTTCATACTTGTTAATGTTAACAATTTCAAACTATCATGTTTATTAAACATAGTAATGTTATGTTTTCAAGAAATAGCTATTATTTCAAAATCATTTCACATAAAATTTGGATGCAAAAAACCCTATTTGTTTACAATTAATCATTTTATAAATCTTATTCGTATAGATTTTTAAATACAACATTTTTTAAGATCATATATCACATTAAAAATATTATATGTCACCATTTAATGAACCATATTGTAACACCCCATAATTTAATACACCATAATTATATAATAAAGATAACAAAATAAAAAATAATTAATAAAATATTTAGAATTAGGTAAAATAGATTTTACTATTGCGTCCATTACGAAATTCTGGTTCAGATCGACTCTTGGTTTTCGTAAATCGGATTAAATATGAAGAAGTTATGGACTTAAGAAGACTGAATATATATATATATATATATATATATATATATATATATATATATTAAAATAGCGTAGAAAAGCAACAGTAAGTGGGTGACCCAACCCCTTAACTAGGTCGACACAAGGGTCAACCAAGGTTAAAGGCGGGTTGACCCATGTGTCGATAGGTAGTAGGTGGTCGACCCACGTGCATGCAGGATAGATTCCTGCTTCTAAATCTAGACTATTTTATACACTACATTCACATGCTGACACAATTTGAGGTGTACGGTTTGATTTGATTACCTAAAATCTAATGGTTTAAAATTACCTTGGTTAATCTATAAATAGGCTAGCCGCCTCACTATTTTCTTACATACAAACATTCTTCATTCTTCTTCCTCCAAGCTATGACTGAATATAAACTAAGAAAATATCGAGGTGCTGCCAAGGCTTAGAGTAAAGAGGATAACTCTGGCTTTTCTTCTACAACAACTATTAAGAGTATTTTTCTAGATCTAAATCAAACCACTGTGAGTTCTAGTTATTTTTATATTTGATAATTAAAAAGTATTTTGATAGTAAATAATTTGAATTTGAAATTAAACAGTGTTTATAAGTTTATATGTTATTGTTTTGCTGTCAATTATCTATTCATTATCAGCTATCACCTGTTACATGTACATCCTTATTATCCCCTTTTATGTCTTAGTTTTATTTACAGTCTTATGCTTATTTATTCAATTTATGTATACCTGAGTTAGATCTATATTTTCTCCATTTCATTTTTATTTTGCGCTAAGCCTAGGCCATCGAGTACCTAGGATATTTCCATTAGAATTGCGTAAAATTGGGTTAAATTAGAATAACTTGTATTAATAGTAAAAAGGAGAATTAGGCATATTGAAATAAGAAATCCAGTGACTGTAAAATTGGGATAATATGCAAACATGTTAATTTAAACAGGTTAAACTTAATTTATATTAAGTAGGACACATTATGGAAAATATGAAGGATCAGATGTAATTAAGTAAACATGTAACTTAATCTATATAAACGTCTGAGCAGGTGCTTGTCTGTTTTGAGGAAGGGGTTATACATAGAATGACATTTATAGGAAATGTCATCTACAACCATGCTTATTAATGAACTTAAACTTACTAAGGTAAAACTGTTAATTAATAAGCTAAGAGGTCCCATGTCGAGTTGTTTATATCCGGTTTTGGGACTCTTAAAATCCTAGTTATTGCGGGCACAAGCCAAGGAGGTGGTTGTGTCAATCTTGTTGTGTGGAACATGTATCAGTCAGTATCCCTACTGGTATCATAGATGGGCCTCGCACTAGGTAGAGTCCAGGGCACGCTTTACTGATCTTGATTGTAAGAGGTTCAAAGGTTGGATACGTGTATGTATTGACGAAGTCATGAGCGTGCATGAGTCCAATAGTTAAAACTAAGACATTGTAATACAAGCAGATTGGAATGTATCTTATAAGTTAATGGGTTAGGGACGAATATCCCCTATTGCCATGGATGTCACAGGCTATTTGCGTTTGTAGGGAGCCAACAACATGGGCAGTAATTAGGGTAACACGTAATCCTGATATTCTAGTAGTTGGTGCATAAAATTGTTCTTGGGATATGAATGAGAAGCGTACATGATCTTTACATTTTCTTGTTATCTCGTTATCATGTTATCTCGTCTACTTTGTACTTGTTTATTTTACTGTAGTTTCATGTTCAGCATTATTTATCTGTCTCGATACGTTCTATCTTGTCCTTATGCTGAAAATCACTGGAACTCACTAAAATTTATGTCTGACCTATTTTGTTTTTTCCTTCTCTCTCTTTCTTTTCTGCCCCCTCAGGTTCTCAGAGTGGTGGTGGATAGTAGTTGTGGTCGTGATTCTATTCTTCTTGGACTTGGATTGCTTTCCTTTCCATGTTTTACTTTAGTTTCTTTTTCTATGTTTATTGTTATGACATATGAGGGATACTATTTTGTGGTTTTGTACTCTGATGATTTACGAGAAAAATGTTTGTGATTTTGACATTGATGGTTGGTCTTGGAAAAATCTAATGTTGAAATTTGGTTTGAAATAAAAGTTTGAAATTTTCCACTGCATTTTATATTCTATCTTGTTAAAATTTGTCTTTGTATTATTATTGCGCTTCACAGAACTTAAAGCATCCTCATACATGTGACATTGAGGGATCTGGGTGTCACATTTGGTATCAGAGCCTATGGTTACAAGATTAGAGGAAAAGTTTTTGAAAAAAAAGCATTTTTAAAAGTAAATATTTTCAAATAAAACATATTTTTGGAAAATATATCCCCTCAAGTTGTTTACAATAACCTTTCGATCTCTTTTTCTGCGGCTCCTAATTTCCCAGAGGGCATTCCCATTCCGACATGGTTCCGTAGATACATGGAAGCCACGACACCTGCTGGAGTGCAAGAAAATATCCCTCCCTCAGCTGCAGTTGCTATAGCTCCACCTAATCATGTAGTCAACTTCTCTAAGCCTTGTAAGAACTTATATGCAATGGGACACAAGTCGTTTCATGGTACTGAGTGTTTCGTGGAGGCGCGCAATTGGCTTAAGGAGACGAAGAATGTGTTTGACTTATTAGAGCTCGATAATAGGAGAAAAGTTTCAATTAGCCGTTTGGCAACTGAAAGATGAAGCATCATATTGGTGGGACGTGATTTAAGCAGGACAGAAAGTGTCCACTTAGGATGAATTTAATACTAGATTCGAGATGAGATTCATATCGCAAGCATAGGAAGGAATGCAAAAAAGAAAGATTCTTAAATTTGAAGCAAGAAAGCATGGCAATAAAGGAATATGTCAACAGCTTTAATCAACTAACGAGATTTTGGTTGCAGTTAAACACACCTCATAAGAAGGTTTTGAGGTTCGCCAAAGGGTTGAATCAACCATTCCAAGATTTAGCACTGATGCATGTACCGATTGGAGAAATGTTCGAGAGACTTATAGAAATGGCTTTGACGCACGAGGATGGAAAAGAGGAGAAGAAACAGGTTAAGACTGAGGAGGAAAAACCCAAGGTTGAGAAAAACAAAAGATGGCCAAAGAAGGGAGCGGAAAAGAAGGGAGAGAAACCTGACAACGCCCAAATCAAGTCAGAAGTTAAGTGTCATG
The DNA here is from genome assembly GCA_030737875.1 of Allium sativum. Lineage (NCBI taxonomy): Eukaryota > Viridiplantae > Streptophyta > Magnoliopsida > Asparagales > Amaryllidaceae > Allium > Allium sativum. Next base: position 791,350,923 of record CM060924.1, read on the forward strand.
ACTATGGAAATTTTGGGCACTTTGTGAGAGACTATAAGAAGACGAATAATGTTTTTTTCAGTTGTAGTCAAGTTGGACATTTTATAAGGCAATGCCCTAACAAGCAAGGGAAGAAGGTAGGATCATCTGGAGGGCAAGTGCTTGTGCTTGAGGCTGGTGGATCGGATCGTGGTAGGAAAGTCACCGTGGAAGAATTGATTTCTCTTTTTGACTATCTTATTAGGACTCTTTTTGATTCCGGTGCTTCATATTCATTCATATCCAATTCTGTGGTAGATAATCTGCACCTAGACACTAGTATTGTTTCTGATCCTGTTGTAGTCTCAACCCCTGTGGGAGGAATGACTCATTTGTCTATGATATGTAGGGGTTTGAGAATTTATATTATAGGCATCGAATTTGAATGTGACGCATATGTTCTTGGCTTTATGGGTTACAGACTTATTCTAGGAATGGATTGGCTAGCCATGTATGGCGCCATCCTTAATTCTGAGAGGAGATTTGTTAGACTTCTAACGTGACGAGGTAGAACTCTTGAGATTTCTTATGACCCACGGGGGTTTGTTATGCTCTGTTTTCTAGATTCTCTTGAAGCTTCCGTTGATGATCTTTGATCAGTACCCATAGTTAGTGTATTTTCGGACGGATTCCACGAGGTTAGAGGATTACCTCCCAAACGAAAGATAGATTTCCGGATTTACTTGGTATAGAATGTGAACCCGTCGCCTTACCAGCGCGCCACATGGCTCCTAGGGAGAGGAGGGAGCTCAATAAACAAGTAGGTGAGTTATTCGAGAAAGGATTCATTAGACGGTGCATTTTTTAGATGGGAGCTTCAGTCATCTTTGCAACAAAGGCAAACAACTCTCTCCCTCCATGCGTGGACTGTAGAGAGTTGAATGAGCACACCAAGAAGAATAGGTACCCATTTCCAAGGATTAATGACTTATTTGACCAGTTAGTAGGTGCTTCGTTTTTCTTACAATTAGATCTAGCCATGAGATTTCATCAGCTTAGGGTAGCATATGATAGTATTGACAAGACAACTTTCAGGACTCCGGACGGTTTCTTTGAGTGGTTGTTCATGCCTTTTCAACTGGCCAATGCACCCGCATAATTCGTGGATTTAACGAGTCAGGTGTTTAGGGAGTATCTGAATAAATTTGTTGTGGTCTTCATGGATGATATTCTGGTTTTCTTGAGGATCGAGGAAGAGCATGTCAGACACTTAGAGGAGGTTCTTAGCTCTCTCAGATCATCTTAAGGCTAAATTTTCTAAGTGTCATTTCTGGAGAAAGGAAGTAAGGTTCCTAGGGCATGTAGTCTCTAAGGATGGAATAGCGATGGACCCCGCTAAAGTTGTCATAGTTCAAGATTAGAAAGCTCCTAAGAATGTGATGGAGGTTAGAAGTTTCTTGGGGTTGGCAGGTTATTACAAAAAGTTCATTAAAGACTTTGCACGAATATCATCTCTGCTCAGCCGTTTGACGAAGAAGAATTTGGCTTTCGCTTGAAGCATTAATTGCAAGGATGCATTCCAGAGGTTAAAGAGGGCTGTGACATCAGCCCTTATTCTAACTCTTCCCGATGGTAGCAAGGTGTTTACGGTCTACACGGATGCTTATGGCATGGGATTATGTGTTGTGTTGATGCAAGAGGGTAGGGTGGTCTCCTGTGGAAGTGAGTAATTGAGAGTTCACGAGAAGAACTACCCCACCCATTACTTGGAGTTGGCTGCAATAGTGTTCGCACTTAAGTCTTGGCGACACTGTCTACTCGGAGAAATATTTAATCTCTACACGGATCACAAGTCACTCAAATATTTGTTCTCGCATAAGGATCTCAATTTAAGGTAGCAACGATGGATGGAGTTCCTTGCGTCCTACGATTTTGAGATAGCTTATATCCCAGGCAAGGGTAATGTAGTTGCAGACGCGTTTAATAGGCATAGGATGACATTGAGTTCTCTATTCGTAGAAAGGCAGAGTTTGGAGTTTATCTTGACCTTTGATTTTAGGCCATATACGGATTTTACACTTGGCTTATTAGCATCATTGGAGGTGCGACCTACGATCCATGCAGCAAGAGGATCAGCAGTTAGCGAACATCTTGGATAGACTCGGTAGAGGAGAGGCATCTAGTCGCCTAGCTAGATATTATGTGATGGAAAAGGGTGGCTAAGACGAGATGGGAGAATATGTGTTCCCAGAGTTGGAGATTTGCTGAGATCAGTTCTTGAGGAGGATCATCACTCTTGTATGACTATCCATTCGGGCAGTGACAAGATGTATCGAGATATGAAGCGAATTTTTCTTTGAACTGGCATAAAGAAAGATGTGGCAGAGTTCGTAGCCTGATGTTTGACTTGTCTACAAGTAAAGGCTGAACAAAGGAAGCCTAATGGATTGCTTAAACCTTTAGATATTCCAAAATGGAAGTGGGATAGCGTCTCTATGGACTTTATTGATGGAATTCCCTAATCGACGAAGGGCAACACGAGTTTATGGGTTATAGTAGACATATTAACTAAGAGCGCTCACTTTATTCCGGTCAAGAGTACGATAGCTTGGCTAGCATCGATATACCTTAGAGAGATCGTCCGACTTCATGGGGTACCTTCCAGAATAGTAAGTGACCATTGCCCCATCTTCACGAGTGAGTTTTGAAAGACCTTGCAACAGTTATGATTTAGCACAGCTTATCACCCTCAGACTGATGGGAAGACTGAAAGGGTTAATAGGATTCTCGAAGATTCATTGAGGCTGTGTATTCTAGATCTCGGAGGGACTTAGGAGGAGCATCTCTCATCGATCGAGTTCTCATACAATAATAGTTATCAATCAAGTGTAGGGATGGAGCCCGTCCAGACACTTTATAGACGACCCTGCAGATCGCCGACATATTGATGGGAGTCTACGGACAGACTTCTACTTGGGCCAGAGATAGTTAGAGAGACTTCTAGGAAGATATATATTATTCGTAAACGAATGAAAGTAGCTCAAGATAAGCAGTAGTCATATGCCAATAAGAGGAGGACTAACTTAATATTTGAGGTAGGATATATGGTCTTCATCAAGATGTCGTCTTTGAGGAACGTAGTTCGATTTGGCTCAGGGAAATTGGCACCAAGGTTCGTAGGACCATTCCCCATAGTTGAGAGGATAGGCCAGATGGCCTATAGAGTTAGACTACCAGAGAGGCTGGTAGGAGTTCACATTGTATTCTATGTTTCCCACTTTAGGAAATGTCTACATGATTTAACGGAGGTAGCAGAGCTAAGTATGCTTGAGGATGTTGAAGTTGAGAAGGATGCACTAGTAAGGAAGGTTTCTACCCATATTTTTGGATTGGAAGTTAAGAGGCTACACAATAAAGAGATTAAGTTAGTGAAGGTACAATGGGGAGAAGATGGAGACGATTCGACATGGGAACCCGAAGACACGATTCACGCTTCTTCCCCTTTTCTCTTTAAGAGTACGTTCTTAATTTCCTTTCTAAGCTTTTGTATTTGTTATCCATATCGTTTGAATCAACGATCATTAGGTAGAAACCTATGTTTGAAAACATGTGTTTGAGACATGTTATGTTTTATGATTTCTAATGGATGCAAGTGTTTGCTAGTGGATGCCAGTGGATGCATATACACACACATTAGGCACTAGATCGGCTCAAGCACTTACACATTGCATAAGGGTGTATGCACATTTTTAATTTTCAATGTATGAAAATGGTTGAGTCATCATATGGATATTGCATTTTGGTGAATGATTGTGCACACATATATAATTATATACACTATTAGGATTCTTTTGCATACATATTGGATACATAGCACAGACATATATTGCATTAAGAAGGTCAAGTGAATCATTTGACCGCCTGATTTTCGCATTAGTATAGGGACATATACATACAACACCCTTGCATATGTTCATACCAACCATTAGAAATATTAAGGACAATGGACTCTATGGTTGATGGATAAGTAGATGGGTGTTGCCTTTATGTAATAACATTCTTCATAACTTAGAGATTTCGAGGATGAAATCCTTTAAGGAGGGGATAATGTAACACCCCATAATTTAATACACCATAATTATATAATGAAGATAATAAATTGAAGAATAATTAATAAAATATTTAGAATTAGGTAAAAGAGGATTTACTGTTGCGTCTGTTATGAAATTTTGGTAAATCGGATTAAATATGAAGAAGTTATGGACTTAAGAAAATTGAACAAAAATACATATAATAATATATATACAATAAATAAAACAATGCAGGAAGGCAATGGTAAGTGGGCGAACTAGCCCCTTAACTAGGTTGACACAGGGGTCGACCGTGGTCTAAGGCGGGTCGACCCATGTGTCGACCCAGGTAGTAAGTGGGTCGACCCACATGCATGAAGAACCGATTCCTGCTTCTAAACTGGATTATTTTATACACTACATTCACACACTGACTCAGCTTGAGGTGTACGGTTTGATTTGATAACCTAAAATCTAATGGTTTAGAATTATCCTAGCTAATATATAAATAGGCTAGCAGCCTCACTATTTTCTTACACACAAACATTCTTCATTCTTCTTCCTTCAAGATATGTCTGAATATAAATTAAGAAAATATCGAGGTGCTGCCAAGGCTTAGATTAAAGGGGATAACTCTGGCTTTTCTTTTACAACAACTATTAAGAGAATTTTTTTTGGATCTAAATCAAACCACTATGGGTTTTAGTTATTTTAAGTTTTGATAATTAAAAAGTATTCTGACAGAAAATAATTTGAATATGAAATTATTCAGTGTTTATAAGTTTATACGTTATGGTTTTTTTGTCATTTACCTATTCAGTTATCAGTTATCACTTGTTACATGTACATCCTTATTATCCCATTTTCTATCTTAGTTTTATTTACAGTCTTATGCCTATTTATTCATTTTATGTATTTCTGAGTTGGATATGTATTTTTTCCTTTTCCTAATTATTTTTCGCTAAGCCAAGGCCAACGAGTGCCTAGGCTATTTCCGTTAGAATTGCATAAAATTGGGTTAAATTGGAATAACTTGTAATAATAATAAAAAAGAGAATTAGGCATATTGAAACAGAAAATCCAATGACTGTAAAATTGGGATAATATGCAAACATGTTAATCTAAATAGGTTAAACTTAATTTTATATTAAGTAGGACATGTTATGGAAAATACCATGGATCAGATGTGATTAAGTAAACATGTGACTTAATATATATTTACGTCTAAGTAGGTGCTTGTCTATTTTGGGGAAGGGGTTGTATACAGAATAACATTTATAGGAAATGTCATTTACAACCATGTATATTAATAAACTTAAACCTGTTAATTAATAAGCTAAGAGGTCACACGTCTTGCTGTTTATATCCGGTTTTGGGTCTCTTAAAATCCAAGTTATTGGGGGCACAAGCCTAAGCGGTGGTTTGCGTCAATCTTGCGGTGTGGAAACCGTATAAGTCAGTATCCATGTTGGTATCATAGAGGGCCCCCGCACTAGTAGGGGCAAAGGCACGCTTTACTGATCTGGATTGTAAGAGGTCCGAGGTTGGAAGGTGGGTACAAGCACGTTCCGGTGGATTCATGAGCATGTCTGGGTCTAACGGGGGACGTTGTAACACCAGCGGATAGGGATGTGTCTTAAAAGTTGATGGGTTAAGGACTGATATCCCCTACTGTCGTGGATGGTATAGGCTATTTGCGTTTGTAGGGAGCCGATTGCATGGGTAGTAACTATGGTAACATCTAATCCTGATATTCTAGTAGTTGGTGCATAAACTTGTTCTTGGGATATGAATGAGAAGCGTACATGATCTTTACCTTATCTTGTTATCTCGTTATCATGTTGTCTCGTTTATTCATACTTGTTTATTTTACCGTAGTTTCATGTTCAACATTATTTATCTGTTTTGGTACATTCTATCTTATCCTTATGTTGAAAATCACTAGAACTTGCCAGATTTTATGTCTAACCTATTTTGTTTTTCCTTCCCTCTCTTCCCCCCAAGTTCTCAGAGTGGTGGTGGACAATAGCTATGACCGTGATTCCATTCTGCTTGGACTTGGATTGCTTTCCTTTCGATGTATTACTTCAGTTTGTTTTTCTATGTTTATTGTTATGACATATGAGGGATATAATTTTGTTGTTGTGTACTCTGAGGATTTGTGAGACAGATGTTTTTGATTTTGACATTGATTGTTGGTCTTGGAAAAAATGTAATGTTGAAATTTGATTTGAAATAAAAGTTTGAAATTTTCCACTGCATTTTAAATTGTCTTGTTAAAATTAGTCTCTATATTATTATTGCGCTTCACAGAACTTAAATTAAAATAAACAATTAAGATTTTAAAGGCTATCATTCATAAATTTTCTAAGATAGATTCGGAACAAGGATTGTGATTAGCCAAGGAAATCCTAATCGAAGAGATACATATTAAGGAAGATGGATTCCAAAAGAAGGATACACTAGGAAAAAGGCTAAATTTTAAAACAATTTTTTGCATCGCAAAATAATTTAAAAACCATTTATACTTTTCAAAAAGTACTCCCTCAAGATTGATTTTGAGAACCATTCTAATCATTCTAGGGTATTGTTATCCTATCTTAAATGAGTTTTCAACACTGTTAGCTAAGGCTTTCTCAAATCAAGGCTCTGATACCAATTGTAAAAATCGACCTTTTTTACCATTTAAGTTGGTAATAAAGTCAACTCGAATCATTAGAAACATCAGATTGTTATTGCTGTAGTTCATTAAGTTATTAAACACAAAGTCTCAAACTTATACATAATACTAGAGCTACGAAATCAAGTACAACATAAGTCTAAATATAATGGATTTCTAATACAAAGGGAAATAACTAAAACTAATAGATAGAAATGATGCATTCAATAAGTCTTCAGCTCTAAAAAGTGAATTCTCGATATTGTAATACTTGGTCTAACCCAAGCGTAAAGTAAACCAAAACACTCGAGTCAGAACCAGCCTTCTAATCAAATTAAATCAACTCAAAAGAAATGTTCAATAATGTGCACAAGTAACTTAAAGAATGTTTCTGATTCACACCCGTTAAGTATCTGTTTAATCAGATAGTATTTAATACAATATGTTATTATAATTGTGTCTATGGTAAAAATGTACTATTGAAAATAGCATAAGAGGGATTTTTTTAACATAAAAATATATAAATATAACAAAAGGGAGAATCTAGCTATTCTTCAATGGCTCATAAAAATAGTTTATGTAGAAATGGCTACAGAAACTGTGCACACACACAATCAAAAGATACAAAATAAATACAACTCAAATTCAGGAGTCAGGCAACATAAACAAGAATAAGATCACATGTCAAGCAAACAAGTCCTCACTAGCCAGTCGCCAAAATCAAGGGCGATGCCAAAGCCTCCACATTTCCATAGATCTCGAACATAGAGCTAGGACAAATGAAAGGCCAATGAAGGAAATAATCTCCAACCATAAGCTCCAATGCAGCACCTCCAGCAACAAAAAACCCAAAGAGAGTCGATACCCAAGTACCTATAAATCCAGGCCCTGTAGTACTAGCAAATAGCATAAGATAAAAAAGGTATGGAGAATGTGAAGGCAACAGGGATAAGCTATGAACTAAGGGATCAACCAATTCACGCCTTGGGAGGGGTTGGTACCGAAGTAAGACCAAAGGTACCAACTAACCTCCTTGAGCGGTAACCAATTCCTCCCTTGAAAGGCCTACCACTAAACGCAAGGAAAACATCATTTCTTACATTCTGGATGATCGTAAAAGGATCCATCGGCACTTCGTCAAACATTGCCTTATTCCGCAAGCACCTATATGCCATCAGATAAGACAAGGAATCAAACGAAAGAGGATCGAGCGAATAGATTTACCTAAGATGTCAGTCCACCAGATTCTCAGTAAATCTACAAGCGAAGTGGCAATGCATCGGCAACCAACCGAATTCCCGAAGAAATTCCAGACAGACTTGACACAAGAGCCAAGGGACAAATGAACAATGGATTCCAAATAACCAGAACTGCGACACCTGCAACGAAAAACGATTGGGATGCCAATCCTCTGGAGGTTCTCATCTATTGGTAACCCATGATGTAGGGTTTTCCACATAAACAGGGAGACCTTTCTAGGAAGTCGGACATCCCAGATGAAAGAGAAAAGATGAAGACGTGGAACCAGTATCCCCGCTGAATTCCATGCCGCCTTAACCGAGAAGGGAATTATGTCCTGATCGGTTCCACCACCATGTGAATCCGATAAGTCCTTCAAGAATTGCATCTGTTTCCATGTCTCACTAGTGTAGGATGAGATACCGGTGTAATTCGCGCCCAAAATCCGGTGGTACTTAGCATGGAGGAACGTCGCCCAAAGGGAGTCGTCCGCTCCAAACCTCGCCCACAACTTTCAAGCAAAGGCAGTACAAATGTCCTTAGGGTTACGGAGGCCTAGGCCCCCCTCACTTTTGGGATGACAAATGATGTTCCACGAAATCCAATGTTGATGATTAGCTTTGTCCTTGTTTCCTCAGAAAAAGGATGATGCCAGCTCCGGCCTTAGAGATATTACTGGAGACAAAGAAGACCGTAGTGGTAACCATAATGATTTTGGTGATATATTCCTAGCTTCTCGCAGCCAGGATGATGTGCTAAGTAATGGTCGGTAAATCCTTGATCATGATGTCACTCTGGCTGCAACTCCCGATTATTTCCACACACAAGAAGTGGAGAAAGGCTTGAACTTAAAGTGTGTAAAAAATGTTGAAACTCAACATGCTTCCACTTCCATCTCCAAGGTGTCGTAACTTTATGGTATCCATTTTTTGATCATATCTCTCCATAATTATCCTCCTTCTTTCCGATTGGATGAGAAGGAAAAAGTTAGGTTTTAAGCATGTCAGGCTTGAAAGAGCACGATCAGAAGTACCTCATCTTACTAGAGATCTAAATATAGAAACGAGTGAGTACAACATCTTATCCAATAAATACCACCATCTTGACAAAAGTGTCACAAGATTATTGTCCTTTTAAATAAAAAGAAGTTACCCCAGGTTAAGAACTACCCGGGTGTGTTGTGAGAGACTTTTGAGAGAAAATGCTGAGCTCACGACACTATTAAGGATGTTAATTGAAGATAGAAACATTTTAATGTAATTTTTATACAAAATTTATAGTAGATATGAAACAGTGGTCTTTTCCTTTTTAGGTGATTTTAGCGGAGACTTGCTTAGGTGAATCCACAGAAGGTGTTTAGATGACTTTGGCGTTGATCTCCACCCGGGAGTTTTCTGGAACCTTCCACGGGTCTACTCGGTTGCTAGGGAGTTACCTTTAGACAGACTTAGGTTTAACAAGAATAGATTTGTATCCAAAATCTTTAAGAGATCCGTTTTGTATGAACAAGAGGAGTATTTGTAATATGTGTACTCTTTTAATTTCTGGCATTGCTATAATGAATTTGTTTTTTTTCCTAATTTCTTGATGCTTTCTCAGAATTCGTCTCCTGCAACGGGTTCGCTTTCTAGAGACTCTCTAGTAGATTATGTAAAATTGAGAAGAGAGTACCACGAGAAGTCCCTCCTTATTAGATCTTCAAAACTGGCAAGGTACTGCTTCATTGGAGACCTTGAGAGGGTTTATACCCGGTGTCCTCAACTTCACCTAGATTTTCTGGGTGTAGAGAAAGATAAATTCTTAAAAGAGGTCCGAACATATCATTTGAAGTTAACCCATGGTTAAGATAGCCCATCGGCTGGGGAATGGGACTATTGCAAATGCCCCATGCTTATACACCTGAAGACACTACACCAAATAGGCTATTTTGTCACATTTTCCCAGTTCCTAATAGTAATGGTTATATTTATTACTAATTTATCACGTTTATTACCGTTACAATAACTGGTAATTTTGTGCTCGATGGGAAAGATAGTAATTTCCCGTGCCCCATCTTTCAAACGCTTCCTTTTCTTTTTCACTATTACCGGTCATCATTTACGATCCCCTAATCTTCATTAGCCACCGCCTCGAGTTACTGCATCAATCGCTTTCGACAGATTTCTTACACCACCTATGCCGTAGTGTGGATCGCCTCTTCCATGTTCTGGCAGCGTCCTCATCGTCCATTCAATTGCTCAGGTAATTTTATTTTTGTTTTATTCGTTACCTTTCTACTTATTGTCTAAGTTGAAATTGAATTTGTAATATGATTAGAAATCAGATTAGCATTAAAAACTTACATAGTACAAGGATCTAGGGTTGGGAAACTCAAATCGGGGCAAAGCCAGACAGTTTGTGAGCATATTTGTGCAAGGAGGTAGGGATAAGCATGTGATATCAATCCCATGCACATTGTCTTTGTTAAGATTGGAACAAGATTGTATACATTTTATTTATCAGATATGAAGATTTTAATTAATTAGCTAAAACCGTTAAGCTCAACTAATGCATACGTTTTTTGTTTACATTGTTAAAGATAATGTATGGAGATTTTATTTATCAGATATGCGCGAGGAGATGGATAACCATGTGGTTTATATGTTCTCAGATATGAAGATTTTAATTAGTTAAGCTAAACCCATTTTTTATTTACATTTTATGTTAGATCTGCTCTTGTTTTTTGCATACTGGTGAATTTGAATGTGCTGCATATTCTAATTTTCTCTACTCATTTTCTGTAGTTTTCTTACATATTCTTTCTTTTGTTTGTTTACAATATTCTTTTGTTACAAATATGTTATATAATTTTATTCGGGAAATTAAACACCAGGCCAAAAGTTGATGGCCCGGAATCTGTTTTATACCCGGTATTTATTTATCTATTTTAATTTCTTAGTTTGTTCCAATTTTTGTGCATTGATTCTCATCATCAAATCTGCGTCTTCCTTGAATTGATTATGTCAATGTGTCTACTTCGTAAAAAGAACCATGTGCTACTGTTTTCAGTTAGTTATAGATGCATCCCACTTTCCAAATGAATATTACAATAGACAACTAGTGTAATGAGAACAATGAGAATTACAAACAAGAGTGTATCAAAGTTGTTATAGAACGTAAATTCTAAACATGGAAATAAATAAAGAGTACAAAACTAACATATATCAAGCACCTTATAAGATTACATAAAGAAGAAGAAAAGAACAGGAAATTTTGGAGGCTAAGCATTTTGCCAACCGCTTTTGCGGGCTCTTTGCTCCCAAATATACGTGATCCTTCTCTCTTTAGTAAAATAATTATAACAAACTAATTTGTTTGATTTCCATTACGCTTTTAAAAAATACTTCTAAGCCAACAACTTGAATGTAAGAAGGAAATGGGCAAGCAAGAGGATGCACGAAAGCAAGACATACACCCCCTTTTTTGCCATGCATTTGGGTTAATCAGAATAACTCTGGAATTTATGGATCTACTGGTTTCTATATGCTTCTGTTAGATGAGAGCTACTACTCAGAATTTATGTTTATAATTACTGGAAAGAGCTTGGCCTAGCTTGTTTTAATTGTTAGCTCTTAAACAATGAACACACTGACCCAATATATGTAGCCTGAAGTAACCATTAGAAGCACAACATGAGCTTTACAGTATAGACTGGAAAACATAGTAATCTTATATTAGATAACATACTTGTTTAGTTTCTACTAAACAAAAACGTAGTTTTGATTGGTAGGAATGATTTGTTACACGATAGTTTATGAGACAATATATAGTTTAATACGTTGATTAAAATTTTAATTAAGCTATTAATAACATTAACACTTGCGTTTTTTAAGTCGTCATCTTACTTACGGTAGAATATATCATCAAATTCAAAATTTTCACTGATGTTCCAAATGAAACTAGATATGTTACAGTTTACTATTCCTTATTTCAAAATGAAATTTGAAGCAGGAGATGGAACATGTATTTCTACCAGGTTAGCGTAGAGAAATTGTCGATATTAATAAATAGAAAATACTGTCCAATGTAAAAATACTATTGATGTTATTTATTTTTATTTAGCGTTTAATCTTGTAATGTCTGCTTGAGAAGGTTCAACAGATGATATTAGTAGACTCTTAAATTATACCACTGAAGAAGCTGAAATTTTTCCGCATGCACTATCTACATGTATCCTGTTAAATATAACCTTGTAAATTTAGGATACAAACGTAGAAATAAGTATTTATCATCTTATAACGAACATCAAAATTTTCTACAATTTTAACAACTCGTAATATTCTGAAATCACAAGTGAAATATTCAATTTCTACCATTTTAGTGTGTGTCTGTTTGTGGAAATGATATTTAATATTTGAAGAAAAATTTCATATTTTATGGAATGCCTCTATAAATTTCTAAAACAAGTGTATTTTCCCATTGCAACTTGTGATAGTTATAATTGTATAATAAAATACAGTGGAACAAACGTCGATTATGAATAAATTGTTAATGCAAATATTCTGTCGAGTTATATCGAAAGTTGTTATTAATTTGAACAACGTTTGAATATGAATGATGTTGTTTTGTATATTGATTAACTTACAAATCCCTAATTTATCATAATTAATATTTAGTGCAAATTTAAAAATGACTATAAGTTATTAGATAAGTTTTAGTTCTTTATATCCAACCTCTAATCTAATTTATATATTATTATTTCCATGGACACCATAATTCCATAAAATGACTACAATGATTATGTATGTCCAATTGAAGTAATATTTCATCCCAATGACATTATAATGCCAAAATAAAGGGCAAATAGTAAGTATTAAAGAAGAACACATGCATAAAATGGAAGATAAAAGTATGATTCGCGAGGGGGGAAGGAGTGATGGGCACACAAACAAGTAGGAAAATGTGAAATCGATACGATCATGTTCTCTTTGGTCTCCTTCCAACTATCCATTAGCAGTGGAAACACAACACAATTCTCAAAAAAAAAACACATAGTAAACTATCCATTTTACATTTGTAACCTATTTTTTGCCAACATTTAAAAATATCTTTAAAAGTGTATTCCATTTTAATACAAGTTATACATGTACTTCCCTTTTGCGTAATTATGGCGCAATGGAAATCTTTTGTTTTATTTAATAAGGATTGACGACATAAGGTACAGATGGCAATTGGGCGGGTCTACGGTCCAAACGCGCTTGACTCGCCCCTGTTTTGACCCATTTAGACCTGCCCCATAGGGTCTTCGGGGTGGGTAGACCCGCGACCCGCTTTTGGAGGTCCGGGTCTAGGGTCGGGTCTGGGGCATAGCTAACTCGCCCCAATCTGTCCTGCATGATTGAAACATCAGTAAAACACTTTATAACAATAATGATTACTTGTTAATTTTCTTAGTTATACATGGTTATAACTTGAATATTATATTTTTTTCAATCAACAAACTATAAATTTTTCATACTATTAAGTTGCATCAATGATAATCATATAATAACAAATGCATACATTTTAAACTATTATCTTACAATTCATTTTATTAAATTCTCTTGTCATTGTGAACACATTATAATATGTATATAATTTATCATTTAGTGATAAAAAATATGAGTATATAATTTTGTGTACATTAGAACATAATATAACCGGGTCATGGGGTGGGTCGGGTCTACCTCGACCTACACGGGTTTCGGGTATGGGCCGGGGCGAAATTCTAGACCCGCACCGGGTCTACGGGGTAGGGTTTAAAAAGTCCGGGTCGGGTACGAGGCACGAGAAACCCGCCACGACCCTCCCCATTGCCATTTGTTAGGAGCATGTTAGAGAACAACAAATGAACTCATTTATTACCTGCATCCATGGTGGTAAAACATTTAAACGATTATGAATAATATTTCCTTTTGTGTTAAAAATGAAAATAGAACGGGGACTTTATTCAAATATATCAACCAACCATTCAAGCATTAGACTTATGCACGTTGCAAAATGAGGAACAAACTAGATCGAATGCATCTTCATTTTACTATACTCTCAAAATTTTAGTGAAGCTACCAAAAAGGATCAGCTTGCATGCGCATGAGTAGATGCATACTTAATTTTTATTTTGACAAGGAAACTGATAGTGAAGATAAAAGTTCACTCATGTTCAATATGTATACCTTATGTATGTGTATAAGAACTTACTTGCATTTTATTTTCCTTTTGTGTGTTCACGGTTTCGCTTGCCGAAATTGTTTTTGTGAGCCGTTAGAGAAAGGCTTGTTTCTCCTTTTTGGTATATATATTTAGGTGGATACCCAGTGCCAAAGGCTCCCGTACTCAAGCGCGAGAGGACTTCCCAGGTCAGTCTCCCATCCTGGTACTATTCTCACGGCTTTCCGGGCTCTGGGGGTGGTATATATATTTCCTTGTTTGAAAAAAAAAGAACTTACTATCATTGTTAAATGTGTAACCCAATTTGTGTAAACCTGGCGTAGTGTCTATCAAGACCTAAATGGGTGCTTAAAAGATATTTTACAGCATTGCTCATGGCACGCTACCATTCAATATCTCCATGAGTGGGCATGTATGAATATATTCAATATTAAATCACCAATCCATTAGCTGATATGTTAACTAATGCACTGGTCACTTGAGTTAAAAGGGAATTAGCACAATTTTTTCATATTTTATGCATGTGCATTGAAATGTACAGGTATAACCATCGCCCACATTGAGCTGCTTATTTTACGAGATGATGAAGTGTGTATTGCAAATAAGTTGAAGTTTTCCATGTAAAAATAATATTTACATACTACTATGTCTAATGATGTCATTAGATCATCCACGAGAGATAAAAAATCGGTTGTGTTACTGTCAATGGTGAGTTTGTAATTTGTCCCATTTATCGTCTGTGTTTTGTGTAATGGTTATGTTAAATTGTGATATTTCGTTGTTATTTGATATTTGCATGGATGATGAATGGTTGTATGCTAAATTGTGACAGTTTGAGGTTTGTCGAAATGAAATTTGCTTTAGGATACAAATTGTGATATGTTGTATTTGTTTTGGGATAATGTTATATTATATGTTGTATATTCTTATTTTTATATGCTTTATGAAATTAGTTGGAGCATATTATGATTATTACTTGAATTGCTTACTACGAGCGTGGTACAATACTCAGTTTGTAACAGTTTTAACTGTTATTAAATTTATTGTATGAAGTAGTCAGTTTTACATACTAATAGTAATAACTGTTACGTATTTGATATTCGTCACAGTAATTAGTGTTATAAAAAAGTTTATTATAACGGTTATAAGTATTATAAATTTTTGAGTACTAATGGTCATAATTGTTATAAAATCATATTTTTGTAACGGTTTATTACAATATATGCACTTTGTAACGATTATAGCCGTTACAATATTCATGACAACTGTTTGTCACATATGTTGTAGTAATGGTTACAACTATTATAATGTATATTCGCAACGGTAATAACTGTTAGAAAATCCCTTTTCTGGTGTTGTGAAAATTCAAAATTCCCTTTGATTCAACTCTTACTGCTAATTGTCTTAACAAGGTTAAGAGAGTTGTTTCTTGTCCTGGGGATTACTCAAATAATTTGTGTTCGCTCTTCTGAGGACTTGATTACTGAAGCACTTATGTTCTGATTCCAATATTGTATTATCCTTCATTTCCAGGATGTAATTTCTTAGCAAGGTATTTTTATGAATAAGCCTTTTGTTTGTGTATGCATGGTGTTTGAGTATTACTTTTGCCTTCATCACGAATATCCTCATTCGGAACTCCTTTCTCATTTTCTAATACGTAGAATAACTAATTTCTTTTGCGTTGGTTATTTATAGAATATTTAATTTCCTACTCTCATTATGGTAAGTACTGGTTCAATTAAAATTGCATAATGAAGAGAACTTGCAATAAAAGCCACTCTCTGGCTTGTGTGTCCGGTGCACTTGGATAGCTTATTCTTAAGCAGAGCCCAAGGACATACCCGACCTCCCTCTAGGAGGCGCCTTACCATGGCCATCGTAGGCGGTAATAATGGCTTAGATGCTTTAACCTAGCCATTGTGGACGTGAATAAAGGCTTACTCTTTTGATGCTCAACCCTGTCCATCGTAGGCGGTGATAGAGGCTTACACATTATCCCCTCCAAGGGGTGTCTCAACCTGGCCATCGTAGGCGTGAATAAGGGTTTTTGATGCTCTACCCTGGCCTTGTCTGATTTGGACACGGATAAAGGCTTACACTCACCCCATCCAAAGGGTGCCTTACCCAGGCCATCGTAGGTGGGAGTAAGGGTTTTGGCTGCTCCACCCAGGGACGGAGCCTTACAATTTTGATGCTTTAACCTAGCCCTTTCTGAATTGGACGCGATTAAAGGCTTACACACCGCCCCCTCCGAGGGGTGCCTTGCCCTGACCATCTTGGCGGTGACAAGGGTTTTCTACCATTGCAAGTAGCTTCACCCGTTTCAGTGGTTCTAAGTTTTAAGGAGTTTCATACTCCTGTCCATATAGACACTCTTTCTTTAAGAAATCCTTTGTTGTAGTTGATTAAGTCTTTTTTACATATCTATATAGCTGGCCTTGATTAAAGAACTTGATAATCATTCCTTCTAGAACTCTACATTGGTTGGTTTCATGTCCATTCATCATATGATAGTAGTAGTAAGTCCCTCCCAATTTGACTTCATTCTTGGATTTCTACCTAATTGACGGCCAGATGTTAAGCTCATGCTTAACTAGGAAGTTGATATTGTCAATAGATGTGGTGAGTTTGGATTCTCCGGATAATCTTGACTCAAAGACTCCCATTCGACGTCAAAACTTAGCCCTTTTGTTACTCAATTTTATCACTACCTCTTTATCTTCAAGCTTCTCTTCACTACGTCTTGAAACTGAGATGTTACTTTTCTAGACCATCTTGAGGTAAGGTGATTGAAATCATCCATTATTCTTTGCTCAAATATAGTTCCCTTAGCATATGCATGAATGGCTTCCTTTATGTAAGTGAACAGGTTATATTCCTTTCATGTAGAATTTCTTAGAGCAAAGAGTGGGGTTGGTCCTATATGGAATGGGTTAATGCTCCAATGGTCAAGGTCATAAGGTTCTACTTCCTTATCCTTATTCGTGATTCATATGGCTTCCAATCGAAGCGTTTGTTCTTCAATAAATCTTGGATCACTGACGCTTAGCATAGCTAATCGAGATTTAGAAGACCCTTGTCAAGATCCTTTATCCATGGTCTTTGCTTCTTCAAAACTTAGCCCAACTGGGATGGGACAACTAGGGACGTGGTAGGCTATCCAAAGTGTCGGCGGTTCGAGCCTTCCTTCTAGTGCCAAAATGTTAACGTTATATTTCCTCAACACCGAAATGAGTGAATAAGGGAAAAGACCTAAGGGTACCTAGGGATTTTTTAGTTCCTACAAGTTTGAGTTAGTTCACTATTAAGCCCGAAAATTATTTTCTCTTCCTTCAAAGAGACGAGTATCACGCTTATGAGACTCAAGGGCCAATATTTACCTCAAGATAAGGGTTCCCTAAATTCAACACAAGTTAGAAAGCTAAACGGATTATGGAAGGTTATTGTGGCAATTTGTACTTAGGTATGAAACATTGTCATAGGCTTGTGAAGCTTCGTCGAAGGCTATTGATAAGAAAATGCATGAAATTGGTGACAAGTGTTGATTTCTCTCTTTATTGATCATTTACGTAAGTACATAAGTGATTACAAGCAAAATCCCCAAATTGATTTACAAATTAGGGTCTTTTCTCTAAGAAATGGATATAAGATTGTGGAATGAGAAAAGGTCCACCAAAATGAGACCCCTGAGGTCTTATTTATGGATAAAATGGACCCTTTTTAGTTGTGCTTGGTAGGAAGCCCGGGTTTGTGTGATTTCGGCTTCATCGGTTGTTTTGCGGTGCAGGTGTCGACCCTTTTCGGTATTATGAGTGTCGTAATTGGTTTTTTATGGCTTTGTGAACCCGATGCCGCCTTCATATGGTGTATTGATACCAAGTGAATCGATATGGATTACTTCCTTCCTTGATGTCGATACCACTTTTGGCTTCCAAGTTTTGCATTTGTCCTTTCTTATGATTTTTGCATCTTCCATGGTATAAGTATCGACACTAAGCATGTTAGTGTAGATGACCCTTCATTCTCGCACTATTTCATGAATTTTGGTCCATTGATAGTCTTTGGTTCTGGTATCGGCTTCGTATCTACGTTGTTTATGGGTTCTTCTTGATGACTCCGAAGTTATTTTCTAGTATAGGTACTAATACCGAGTGTATTCGTATCGATAGCTCTTTACTTAAGCCTAAATTGTACTCGTGCTTTCCCTTTTATGGCTCTATGTTTTGGTGTCGAACTATACGATTTAGGAATTGAGATCCGCTGATTGCTTTCGGTGTTGTAACTACTCTTGGTTGCTTATTGTATGTAATAACCCGGAAAATCTGGGCCAGTTTAAAATTTTTATTTTGGCAATTTTAGCGAATTTTGAATATTTAAAATGAATTATTTTAAATAATATCGACGAGAAATTTATTTTGAATATAATTCGAACGTATATATTTATACGCGTCGTCGTTAGAATATAAATATTTATATATAATTATAAATAGAATTGAAAATGGCGCGGTAGTTCGATAATTCGATTTCAAACTTCAATTGAATGTACCGGGTGCAAAACAATCCGGATTTTAGTGAAACCAAAAATAATAGGATCTAATTGATGATATCTTTCCAACGAATCCGAAAAATCAAAATTTCATAGCGGGAATCAAAAGATATGTCCAGTTGAAAATTCTGAATAGTCGCTATGGAATTCAGGCCCTTAAAAATAGGAATTTTGCAAACGACCTCGGATTTCGACGAAATCACTTTTGTTGGATCCGCAGTGTCAAGTTATTGCTAGATTCCAAATTTCGTAATTTTTCGATTCAATATGTGAGCGTGGCAGAGGAAAACGCGTTTGACCAGTTTCAGTTGATTTTAATCGACTGGAAATTGGCCATTTTTCAAACGGTCTCAGAATTCGATGAAACTAGTTTTGTTAGGACCGTATCGTCAATACGAAGCTAGAAAATATTTTTCTGGAATTTTTAAAGTTCGTATGCGACCCCGGTAATTTGAAATGTACGTTTAAAATTCAATATAGTGATTTAAATATAAATTCAACGGAAACTGATTAAAACAATCGAATCAGCTTGCGATACATATCCCATTGTGTTCGGAATGGGGGTAAAGCGCTATGGACGACAGGCGGTGGGCCTCATTTCGAGGTCGTATGTGAAAGTCAACTTTTTGCCAAATTAAATAATTAAATAATAAAAAAAATAAAAAAAACCTTTCCTATATCCTCTGCCCCCCCCTCTTATCTTTCAAAACAGAAATCAAAAAAAAAAAAGAAGAAGAACACGCACGCTCGAGCTCCCAGGCCGCCGCCGTCGGCGGTGCTCCGCCTCCACCTCAGGCGATGCGCGCCCCCTCCCTTCCTTCTTCTCCTTCCTCTCTCCCTCTCCTGCGTGAACCCTAGCCCCCTGCGATCGAACCCGTGCCCAAAACCTCCGAACCCGCATCCAACAGCCTCCGCTACCCCCCAAACCCCGACCGCACCCCCCACCAAACCACCTCGCTCGAAACCCCAAGCCCCACGCCCCGGACACCGCCTCAACAAAATCCCTGCAGCCCCTCTCTCCCTCAGGCGCACGAAACCCCTCCCCAATTCGAAGCAAGGTGAGTTTTTTTTTACTTCATTTTTCTTTATTTACTTATGTATTAGAAATGTGATTTTATTTTTAATTATATAACCTTGTTTAAGAAGTGATTTTTATAAATGAATATAAATTTTAGATCAGATTTTTTAAAATGGAAAAGATCAGATTTTTAAAATTGAAAAGGCGGATTTTTAATGAATGAAAGACGATATTTTTAAAGGTGAAAAGATCGTATTTTTATTTGAATGTAGAAAGATCGGATTTTGATTAGTGATGATAATAAAAATATAATCTTTATACTATACATAGGATAAAAATATAATTTTTATAAAAGGAAGAGGTAGAAAAGATTTTTATTCAATTAAAAATATGATTTTTATATTTTTAAAGTATTAAAAATATAGTATTTACTATATAGACGATGTAAAAATATGATTTTTGTTTATGTAGAGGTGTAAAAATATAATTTTTACATGATAGGAATATTAGAAATATCATCTTTATATGTGTAGCAAAATAAAGATGTGATTTTATAATGATTTATTTGAAAAGGCGAAATCTTTATATTTGAAAAGGCGAAATCTTTATAATTGAAAAGGCGAGATCTTTATATGTAAAAAGGCGAGATTTTTATATATTGAATAGCATAGAAAAATTCGATTTTTATATATTGAATAACGAAGTAAAAATTCGATTTTTACATATGTAGTGGCTACAGCAACGAAGATGACAAAAATGCGATAATGATGAAGATTTCTATCAAAGAAGAGTCAAAATGAGTGGATAGCTATCGGTGAGAATTCCTCACCTTTCAATTTCTTTTTCTAGTTATATATATACTAGGATGCAGACGGTGCTTAGTAGCACCCGACACAATCGTCCACAGACCATGGACTTGTTTGTTTGGTTGCATATATTAGTTGGATTATTTGAGCTGAATTTGACTGTTGGGTGAATTGAAATTAATTTGATTGATGTGTGAATGGCGTGGGCCTTCACTAGACCGGGGATAAGGCTAGGCCTTGTCCCGTTTCTAGTATCGTGCCGTTATGCCGCCGAAATTTTCTAAAATAAGTTAGAAAAATAAAAATATCATTTTATTTAAAGAATGAACTGAATAGAATATACATTGGTTGAATAAAATATTTTGTCGTTAAAGATATAATTTTTAACGTAAATGTGAATAAATAAATATTCATTTACAAACCGGACGGTTTGTTTATGTACACCTATTTGAAGGACATTGATTGGGTCGATAAATTTTACACATCGCCCAACTGCACAAATAAAATCTGTGTTTGATTGTTTGAAACCCCACACGGGTGTTGGGATGAAATTTGAAGTTCACTCATCCTGATTGATGAAATATGTCGATCGATTGATTGACATGCTGTTATAAGCGTTAGATATCTATATTTGATGCTTATACAGTGTAGTGCACTTTGGTTGATGGTTGATTATTTTTCAATGTTATTATATACATGTGTTGTATGGAATCCATATAGTTAACGCTATATGGTAATTGATTGGGCCTCATTCCAATTTAGAAAATAAAGAATATTATAAAATAAAGGTTCATGTGTTGACTGTACTCATCCGTTGAGATTAGTCATGTGTTGAACGAAATATTTTTATAATAAAATTTACATCTTTATCAATATAATATAAATGTTCATGTGTTGACTGTACTCATCCGTTGAGATTAGTCATGTGTTGAACGAAATATTTTTATAATAAAATTTACATCTTTATCAATATAATATAAATGTTCATGTGTTGACTGTACTCATCCGTTGAGATTAGTCATGTGTTGAACGAAATATTTTTATAATAAAATTTACATCTTTATCAATATAAAATAAATGTTCATGTGTTGACTGTACTCATCCGTTGAGATTAGTCATGTGTTGAACGAAATATTTTTATAATAAAATTTACATCTTTATCAATATAATATAAATGTTCATGTGTTGACTGTACTCATCCGTTGAGATTAGTCATGTGTTGAACGAAATATTTTTATAATAAAATTTACATCTTTATCAATATAATATAAAGGTTCATGTGTTGACCGTACTCATCCGTTGAGATTAGTCATGTGTTGAACGAAATATTTGAAATAGAAATATTTGAAAAAGAAATATTTGAAACAGAACATTTGAAAATAGAAATATATGAAGCCGTGTTGATTAGATTGACGCCATTTAGACGTGAACGATATTTATATCGATTTTACTCATTTTAAAATAAATATTGAAAAGTGATTTCGAAATCGCATATTTTGAAATTAATTTGATTCAAATAGAAAACGAATTGAATCGAATAGAAAACCAATTTGAATTGAATCGAATAGAAAACCAATTTGAATTGAATCGAATAGAAAACCAATTTGAATTGAATCGAATAGAAAACCACTTTTAATTGAATCGAATTGGAAACGAATTTGAATTGAATTTAAAACGAATAGAAATGAATTCAAATTGAATTGAAATTTGAATTGAATAGAAATGAATTTTAAAACGAATTTATAAGGAAAGATTCAATTTTGATTTGAATTGAGATGGAAGTTGAAATTGTTTTTGAAACAAATTTAAAACCATTTATAAAATTCGTTTTAAATAGAAATCGACGAAATATATATTATATATATTATATATATAATAAAATGGCCTGAATAGAACGCGCCGCGCCGCGGCAGTTCGCGAATTTCGACCATTTATTTCAAACGGACATTACGGGAGATCCGATCGTCAGATTCTCCTAAAACCAGAACCGTTGGGTTCGTATCGAAAAGAGCTTTCTAACGAATATTAGAAATTTGAAATCTAACGGTTGGATTTGGAGATACGTCCAAATCAAATTTGAAAAAGGTCGTAGTAAGTGCAGTTCGATGGCCATTGTTGGAAATCGACTGTACGGGCCTTGATGAAATTATTAAAAATATCAATAATTTGTGTAAAATCATAAGAAATGATTTGGGAAAAATTGGGATGAAAATCTCCACATTTGAAAAGATAAAAATAGATTTTTATCGAAATGAACTAGATTGAACTAAATTTAAAACCCGATTTTTTTAAAAATAAATAAATTAGATTTAAAAAGGGGTTTTAAATAATCGGAATTTCTAATACATTTGATTGGATTTGAAATGGGTTTATCGTGAACGGTGTTTTAAATAACACTAGTTCTTTAACCCGATAATAAATAGAATGTGATTTGGGTTTGTCGTGAACTGTGTTTTAAATAACACCTAGTTCTTTAACCCAGTAAAAGGAGTTTTAACGAATCTGCAATTAGATTGAAATGTGAATTTATAATCTAAATTATCGAATTTAGAAAATAAGCAAGAATGGAGTATCACCAGTTTTTGCTCCAAAGCGATAGTTAAATCTTTAATTAGATTTGAACGTGAGATGGTAATTAATTTTACCGATAACACTGTGGTGTTAGATGTGAAATACTACCAGTTTTGCTTCATGGGATGAATAGGTTGGGATTGGGAAATAAAATAAATAATTGCTTCGTTACGGTTCGCTAACCTCGACTAGTTTAGAAAACCATAATTTGGTTTGAACGACATCCAAAGGTAGATTAAAGGATAAATTTTAAAGAATTTATCTTGGATAAAATTAATGGGAACCTTTCCTTAAAAATGTGATTTTGTGAATAAAAGAATATTCTGAATTGGAATGAGGTGTATGTTGTGTTTGTGTAACATTTGTTTTTAATATACGCGGGTTGTTCGGAAAGTCCGGGTTTATACCCATTCTGAATAACCGATTCGACGATAAGTCGAAGATGAAGACGGTGGTTGAAGACCGGAAGTCTTCACATCGTTTGGATAATTACTGACGATCCTGATTGGGATGTACACCCAAGAGGATGGAAATAGTTGGTGGTCGTCCAGACGTACTTGGAGATGGATGGATATGCGAGGAAAGTGCCTCCGGTTTCGTTCAGACCCAAGAACGGACTTGTAAATGGATTGTGTGTCTGACATTGGATTTTATTCTGTGTTGATTGATTTCTGTTAAATATATATCTGTTTGGCGGTGGAGAATTTATTCTCTTACTTAACGCCCTTCTCTGAGGCGTACGAGCTTAGAGGTTATATATCGATAGATATCAATCGCATGGCATGAACTGCCTGTGTGGCACGCTGAGATGCAATGATCAAGGCTTCTGTTGAAAAGCAAAGTCTTGTGGTTGATGATCAAAGCACGGCCTTTGTTTCTTAGCTTTGTGTATAGCGTGGATTCGCAAGCCTCACACCTCGGTATGAGTTAAAAATGGGATACGGGCCGTTGGGAGAGCACGACGTTTCTTTCTAGCTTTGGTGGTGTCAGTGACTTACCAGCCCTGACATTTATATACTTTTCACCTTTGTGGTTGTTGGAATGAGGCGCCTCGATTATAGGTATGTAAGGACCGGGAAACGTGTGTTCAGGAATTGCCAATCCTCTAACGTAAGTGAGGACCGGCCCAACCGATCCAAGTGGCTGCCCAGAGTGTGTAGTCCTGAGCATTTGCTAGAGTGTCTCGAAGCGGAGAGGAGCTTGCCCCTTGCCTCGACTCATGACGGAAATCCAATTTCCAATACGTGTATTGCGATTTTAATTGTAGAACTAGTATGGCGACATGATATATGATACCCATGCCGTCTATGATTTATATTTATGATTGAAATTGTTTTGACACTATACACTTATTATAGTATCAAATGATTTGTTTTAAACGTACCAAGCATGTTTGGCTATTATAAGGGAAAACCCTATCCTCCGGCTTGCGTTGCATTGTGTGATGGGACCTGGGTCTTATAATAGCTTCATTTTTCGAAAAAGCATTGCGTTGTTTATTCTATGCACTAGTATTCTTGGGAGGAAACCCGTTCCGTGTTATACGGCGTGGTCCCTTGAATTACTTTCTTTTAAAGTAAAGTTTTAAATAACTGTTTTAGTTCTCACACCAGTCACATGACTGACCTGGAGTTTATTGTTTTAACCTAAACTCTGGGTGCCCCTATTTTTCGCATGGGCAGCTAGTAGTTTTGGTTTTGCAGATTTATATTCACAGGATCCTGGTTTACAGCTGGAATGATATCCGGAAAGCTCTGTATCCGTATATCACCTTCAGTTGTGCTTTGTATTATTTTCCGCTACTATGTAATTTATTGTAATCTCTGATATTTATCGAATGTAATTTATTCATTTATACTCTGTATATTCTTGTATCTGATGGAATTGTTGTAATAGCAATGAAATGTCTTCTGTTTGTGTTCTGATTTGTCTGTTCTCAACGATCAGGGATTTCGAGCGGTCTAGATCGGTTTAACGACTGATTCGGATCGAGCGAAATTCCTTGCCGTCACATTTGGTATCAGAGCTTTGGTTTACAGAGCTCGAGAACAAGACACATTAGAACCATACGAAAGAATTCATCAGATATTGGATTAGTAATATCCAATTAGAATGACTCTTTAGAGATAGGATCAGTAGTATCCTAGAACGAGTGTGAAGAATATATTTTTCAAATGAAAACAATTTTGTTTTGAAAATTTAAACCATTTTATACGTATTTGAATATTTATTTATATTGATTTGGACAATCTAGTATATAAAGGTTTTGCATATACGCGTCATGAACGTATATTCGAAGTTTTAATATATTAGATAGATATAGAATCACATTCTAGTCGCCCGGAGATAGTACTGATGATAGCACGTGCATCATCAGTATTTATGTTCGTGTTTCGAAGGTGTGATATCTATATATTTCTATTAGACTGGTGTGAGAACCAAAACTTATATAGCTCGAACACATTGTTGTGATTTGGCATCAAAAACATGATTTTCTGTATATATATCAAAATTATGAAATTTAAACGTTAAATCCACTAATTGATTGATGTTTGTGTTGTTTGTCTATTTGTTTGCTAATTTTTAACCATTTAGCCTAATTGAATCAAATATTGAACTGTATTGAAAATTGGTCGCATTTGCTTGCATATACATATACTTACATTGAACAGGTCATAGCAAGGAGGCTAGAGCAGAGAATATAATTTGTTTGCCCAACAAATAGGTACATGTTTACTATAATTTACTGTTTTGTTTGGGTGATGATGATTTTATGAGCCGATTGGCTTTTTCTTTTTCTTTTTGAGATTAGAAGGCCTATATGGCAATTTCGGGATTTTCCCGTGGCTCCTGGTGCAGGGGAGGTTATGGCGAAAATTTTCGAAAATTTAGGGTGTTAGCCAAATTTTTGAAGAATTTGAAAATTCTCAGAAACTGAAGAGTTGGAGAATAGAAGCCAGATCGAACGTAGAGTTGGTTAACCAAACCACTTTCGACTTTATTCCTTTTCGGGGACGAAAAGTTTTAAGTGGGGGAGATTGTAATAACCCGGAAAATCTGGGCCAGTTTAAATTTTTTATTTTGGCAATTTTAGCGAATTTTGAATATTTAAAATGAATTATTTTAAATAATATCGACGAGAAATTTATTTTGAATATAATTCGAACGTATATATTTATACGCGTCGTCGTTAGAATATAAATATTTATATATAATTATAAATAGAATTGAAAATGGCGTGGTAGTTCGATAATTCGATTTCAAACTTCAATTGAATGTACCGGGTGCAAAACAATCCGGATTTTAGTGAAACCAAAAATAATAGGATCTAATTGATGATATCTTTCCAACGAATCCGAAAAATCAAAATTTCATAGCGGGAATCAAAAGATATGTCCAGTTGAAAATTCTGAATAGTCGCTATGGAATTCAGGCCCTTAAAAATAGGAATTTTGCAAACGACCTCGGATTTCGACGAAATCACTTTTGTTGGATCCGCAGTGTCATGTTATTGCTAGATTCCAAATTTCGTAATTTTTCGATTCAATATGTGAGCGTGGAAGAGGAAAACGCGTTTGACCAGTTTTAGTTGATTTTAATCGACTGGAAATTGGCCATTTTTCAAACGGTCTCAGAATTCGATGAAACTAGTTTTGTTAGGACCGTATCGTCAATACGAAGCTAGAAAATATTTTTCTGGAATTTTTAAAGTTCGTATGCGACCCCGGTAATTTGAAATGTACGTTTAAAATTCAATATAGTGATTTAAATATAAATTCAACGGAAACTGATCAAAACAATCGAATCAGCTTGCGATACATATCCCATTGTGTTCGGAATGGGGGTAAAACGCTATGGACAACAGGCGGTGGGCCTCGTTTCGAGGTCGTATGTGAAAGTCAACTTTTTGCCAAATTAAATAATTAAATAATAAAAATAAAAAAAACCTTTCCTATATCCTCTGGCCCCCCTCTTATCTTTCAAAACAGAAATCAAAAAAAAGAAGAAGAAGAACACGCACTCTCGAGCTCCCAGGCCGCCGCCGTCGGCGGTGCTCCGCCTCCACCTCAGGCGATGCGCGCCCCCTCCCCTCCTTCTTCTCCTTCCTCTCTCCCTCTCCTGCGTGAATCCTAGCCCCCTGCGATCGAACCCGCGCCCAAAACCTCCGAACCCGCATCCAACAGCCTCCGCTACCCCCCAAACCCCGACCGCACCCCTCCACCAAACCTCCTCGCTCGAAACCCCAAGCCCCAC
Source organism: Allium sativum (assembly GCA_030737875.1). Classification (NCBI taxonomy): domain Eukaryota; kingdom Viridiplantae; phylum Streptophyta; class Magnoliopsida; order Asparagales; family Amaryllidaceae; genus Allium; species Allium sativum. Next base: position 791,378,233 of record CM060924.1, read on the forward strand.
GCTCCGGACACCGCCTCAACAAAACCCCTGCAGCCCCTCTCTCCCTCAGGTGCACGAAACCCCTCCCCAATTCGAAGCAAGGTGAATTTTTTTTTACTTCATTTTTCTTTATTTACTTATGTATTAGAAATGTGATTTTATTTTTAATTATATAACCTTGTTTAAGAAGTGATTTTTATAAATGAATATAAAATTTAGATCAGATTTTTTAAAATGGAAAAGATCAGATTTTTAAAATTGAAAAGGTGGATTTTTAATGAATGAAAGACGATATTTTTAAAGGTGAAAAGATCGTATTTTTATTTGAATGTAGAAAGATCGGATTTTGATTAGTGATGATAATAAAAATATAATTTTTATACTATACATAGGATAAAAATATAATTTTTATAAAAGGAAGAGGTAGAAAAGATTTTTATTCAATTAAAAATATGATTTTTATATTTTTAAAGTATTAAAAATATAGTCTTTACTATATAGATGATGTAAAAATATGATTTTTGTTTATGTAGAGGTGTAAAAATATAATTTTTACATGATAGGAATATTAGAAATATCATCTTTATATGTGCAGCAAAATAAAGATGTGATTTTATAATGATTTATTTGAAAAGGCGAAATCTTTATATTTGAAAAGGCGAAATCTTTATAATTGAAAAGGCGAGATCTTTATATGTAAAAAGGCGAGATTTTTATATATTGAATAGCATAGAAAAATTCGATTTTTATATATTGAATAATGAAGTAAAAATTCGATTTTTACATATGTAGTGGCTACAGCAACGAAGATGACAAAAATGCGATAACGATGAAGATTTCTATCAAAGAAGAGTCAAGATGAGTGGATAGCTATCGGTGATAATTCCTCACCTTTCAATTTCTTTTTCTAGTTATTTATATATATACTAGGATGCAGACGGTGCTTAGTAGCACCCGACACAATCGTCCACAGACCATGGACTTGTTTGTTTGGTTGCATATATTAGTTGGATTATTTGAGCTGAATTTGACTGTTGGGTGAATTGAAATTAATTTGATTGATGTGTGAATGGCGTGGGCCTTCACTAGACCGGGGATAAGGCTAGGCCTTGTCCCGTTTCTAGTATCGTGCCGTTATGCCGCCGAAATTTTCTAAAATAAGTTAGAAAAATAAAAATATCATTTTATTTAAAGAATGAACTGAATAGAATATACATTGGTTGAATAAAATATTTTGTCGTTAAAAATATAATTTTTAACGTAAATGTGAATAAATAAATATTCATTTACAAACCGGACGGTTTGTTTATGTACACCTATATGAAGGACATTGATTGGGTCGATAAATTTTACACATCGCCCAACTGCACAAATAAAATCTGTGTTTGATTGTTTGAAACCCCACACGGGTGTTGGGATGAAATTTGAAGTTCACTCATCCTGATTGATGAAATATGTCGATCGATTGATTGACATGCTGTTATAAGCGTTAGATATCTATATTTGATGCTTATACAGTGTAGTGCACTTTGGTTGACGGTTGATTATTTTTCAATGTTATTATATACATGTGTTGTATGGAATCCATATAGTTAACGCTATATGGTAATTGATTGGGCCTCATTCCAATTTAGAAAATAAAGAATATTATAAAATAAAGGTTCATGTGTTGACTGTACTCATCCGTTGAGATTAGTCATGTGTTGAACGAAATATTTTTATAATAAAATTTACATCTTTATCAATATAATATAAATGTTCATGTGTTGACTGTACTCATTCGTTGAGATTAGTCATGTGTTGAACGAAATATTTTTATAATAAAATTTACATCTTTATCAATATAATATAAATGTTCATGTGTTGACTGTACTCATCCGTTGAGATTAGTCATGTGTTGAACGAAATATTTTTATAATAAAATTTACATCTTTATCAATATAAAATAAATGTTCATGTGTTGACTGTACTCATCCGTTGAGATTAGTCATGTGTTGAACGAAATATTTTTATAATAAAATTTACATCTTTATCAATATAATATAAATGTTCATGTGTTGACTGTACTCATCCGTTGAGATTAGTCATGTGTTGAACGAAATATTTTTATAATAAAATTTACATCTTTATCAATGTAATATAAAGGTTCATGTGTTGACCGTACTCATCCGTTGAGATTAGTCATGTGTTGAACGAAATATTTGAAAACGAAATATTTGAAAAAGAAATATTTGAAACAGAACATTTGAAAATAGAAATATATGAAGCCGTGTTGATTAGATTGACGCCATTTAGACGTGAACGATATTTATATCGATTTTACTCATTTTAAAATAAATATTGAAAAGTGATTTCGAAATCGCATATTTTGAAAAGAATTTGATTCAAATAGAAAACGAATTGAATCGAATAGAAAACCAATTTGAATTGAATCGAATAGAAAACCAATTTGAATTGAATCGAATAGAAAACCAATTTGAATTTAATCGAATAGAAAACCAATTTGAATTGAATCGAATAGAAAACCACTTTGAATTGAATCGAATTGGAAACGAATTCGAATTGAATTTAAAACGAATTGAAATGAATTCAAATTGAATTGAATAGAAATGAATTTTAAAACGAATTTATAAGGAAAGATTCAATTTTGATTTGAATTGAGATGGAAGTTGAAATTGTTTTTGAAACAAATTTAAAACCATTTATAAAATTCGTTTTAAATAGAAATCGACGAAATATATATTATATATTATATATATATATATAATATAATGGCCTGAATAGAACGCGCCGCGCCGCGGCAGTTCGCGAATTTCGACCATTTATTTCAAACGGACATTACGGGAGATCCGACCGTCGGATTCTCCTAAAACCGGAACCGTTGGGTTCGTATCGAAAAGAGCTTTCTAACGAATATTAGAAATTTGAAATCTAACGGTTGGATTTGGAGATACGTCCAAATCAAATTTGAAAAAGGTCGTAGTAAGTGCAGTTCGATGGCCATTGTTGGAAATCGACTGTACGGGCCTTGATGAAATTATTAAAAATATCAATAATTTGTGTAAAATCATAAGAAATGATTTGGGAAAAATTGGGATGAAAATCTCCATATTTGAAAAGATAAAAATAGATTTTTATCGAAATGAACTAGATTGAACTAAATTTAAAACCCGATTTTTTTTAAAATAAATAAATTAGATTTAAAAAGGGGTTTTAAATAATCGGAATTTCTAATACATTTGATTGGATTTGAAATGGGTTTATCGTGAACGGTGTTTTAAATAACACTAGTTCTTTAACCCGATAATAAATAGAATGTGATTTGGGTTTGTCGTGAACTGTGTTTTAAATAACACCTAGTTCTTTAACCCAGTAAAAGGAGTTTTAACGAATCTGCAATTAGATTGAAATGTGAATTTATAATCTAAATTATCAAATTTAGAAAATAAGCGAGAATGGAGTATCACCATTTTTTGCTCCAAAGCGATAGTTAAATCTTTAATTAGATTTGAACGTGAGATGGTAATTAATTTTACCGATAACACTGTGGTGTTAGATGTGAAGTACTACCAGTTTTGCTTCATGGGATGAATAGGTTGGGATTGGGAAATAAAATAAATAATTGCTTCGTTACGGTTCGCTAACCTCGACTAGTTTAGAAAACCATAATTTGGTTTGAACGACATCCAAAGGAAGATTAAAGGATAAATTTTAAAGAATTTATCTTGGATAAAATTAATGGGAACATTTCCCTAAAAATGTGATTTTGTGAATAAAAGAATATTCTGAATTGGAATGAGGCGTATGTTGTGTTTGTGTAACATTTGTTTTTAATATACGCGGGTTGTTCGGAAAGTCCGGGTTTATACCCATTCTGAATAACCGATTCGACGATAAGTCGAAGATGAAGACGGTGGTTGAAGACCGGAAGTCTTCACATCGTTTGGATAATTACTGACGATCCTGATTGGGATGTACACCCAAGAGGATGGAAATAGTTGGTGGTCGTCCAGACGTACTTGGAGATGGATGGATATGCGAGGAAAGTGCCTCCGGTTTCGTTCAGACCCAGAACGGACTTGTAAATGGATTGTGTGTCTGACATTGGATTTTATTCTATGTTGATTGATTTCTGTTAAATATATATCTGTTTGGCGGCGGAGAATTTATTCTCTTGCTTAACGCCCTTCTCTGAGACGTACGAGCTTAGAGGTTATATATCGATAGATATCAATCGCATGGCATGAACTGCCTGTGTGGCACGCTGAGATGCAATGATCAAGGCTTCTATTGAAAAGCAAAGTCTTGTGGTTGATGATCAAAGCACGGCCTTTGTGGCGTAGCTTTGTGTATAGCGTGGATTCGCGAGCCTCACACCTCGGTATGAGTTAAAAACGGGATACGGGCCGTTGGGAGAGCACGACGTTTCTTTCTAGCTTTGGTGGTGTCAGTGACTTACCAGCCCTGACATTTATATACTTTTCACCTTTGAGGTTGTTGGAATGAGGCGCCTCGATTATAGGTCTGTAAGGACCGGGAAACGTGTGTTTAGGAATTGCCAATCCTCTAACGTAAGTGAGGACCGGCCCAACCGATCCAAGTGGCTGCCCAGAGTGTGTAGTCCTGAGCATTTGCTAGAGTGTCTCGAAGCGGAGAGGAGCTTGCCCCTTGCCTCGACTCATGACGGAAATCCAATTTCCAATACGTGTATTGCGGTTTTAATTGTAGAACTAGTATGGCGACATGATATATGGTACCCATGCCGTCTATGATTTATATTTATGATTGAAATTGTTTTGATACTATACACTTATTATAGTATCAAATGATTTGTTTTAAACGTACCAAGCATGTTTGGCTATTATAAGGGAAAACCCTATCCTCCGGCTTGCGTTGCATTGTGTGATGGGACCTGGGTCTTATAATAGCTTCATTTTTCGAAAAAGCATTGCGTTGTTTATTCTATGCACTAGTATTCTTGGGAGGAAACCCGTTCCGTGTTATACGGCGTGGTCCCTTGAATTACTTTCTTTTAAAGTAAAGTTTTAAATAACTGTTTTAGTTCTCACACCAGTCACATGTCTGACCTGGAGTTTATTGTTTTAACCTAAAATCTGGGTGCCCCTATTTTCCGCATGGGCAGCTAGTAGTTTTGGTTTTGCAGATTTATATTCACAGGATCCTGGTTTACAGCTGGAATGATATCCGGAAAGCTCTGTATCCGTATATCACCTTCAGTTGTGCTTTGTATTATTTTCCGCTACTATGTAATTTATTGTAATATCTGATATTTATCGAATGTAATTTATTCATTTATACTCTGTATATTCTTGTATCTGATGGAATTGTTGTAATAGCAATGAAATGTCTTCTGTTTGTGTTCTGATTTGTCTGTTCTCAACGATCAGGGGTTTCGAGCGGTCTAGATCGGTTTAACGACTGATTCAGATCGAGCGAAATTCCTTGCCGTCACATTGTATGTTGGTTTCGATTCCGTCTTGCCTCTATCTTCCATGTATCGGTACTAAGCTTCTGCTACCTAGGGCTGCACACGACCCATATCCAATCCGACCAACCCACCAACCCAACCCATCCTAATTCAGGTCGGATATAGGTTACAATTTGTAACACATACTATATACGGGTCGGGTTTGATATTTTGTTCAACCCAACATTATTTTAACCCAACCTAACCATATATTAAAAAACTCGTTTAATATCAGCCCATTTAAAATTAGAATAGTATAATTATAAAATAATATTTATGTATTATGTAGTAAATATGCAAAAAAACATATTTCATATCAATCCAAACTAGATAGAATTTGGCAAATATATTTTAAAGAGCATTTTAATGTATTTTAAAATGAAACACTTATTCTATATGTAGTAAATTAATTTCATATGATGTGTTTTACAATAAAATTTTAATAAAATATGTCTCATAATGAATTAATTAATTTAAATGCATTATGCTAGCTAAAATATGATATATTATGTTCAATATTCTTATATTATTTCCAAAAAAAAATCCCTTATATTCTCATTTTTATTATATTCAAACAACCCAACCCAACCCTACTAAACCTGACCCAACCAATATTCAACCTCATATAGGGTCGGATACGGTCTGAACTACCTTAAACCCATACCTATGCGGGTCGAATGAAGTATTTCATCTAACCCGGCCCGACCCATACTTTGTGCATCCCTATTGCTACCTATGTTGGTACCGATAACACATGGACCAACGCTTTTCCCCTCTTGCTTCCGGTATCGGCTTTTTGGCTTTCCTGGCATCCGTTCTGATGCTGGTACTATTCTGATACCCCTTCACCTCTATCAGGTTTCAGTGTCGAAATCTGGTATTAACAATCCTCTTTTCGGATGCGGGTGCAGACGGATTTCGGAATTTTCGGGTAACCATTGATAACACTAATCACCTAATATCCTACCTCTTAACAGACTTCAAGACCATAGAATTCCACTAATTCATGGAGCCAAGCCTATCTTTTTGAAATTGTATAGACATTCATGTCACATTAAAAATGAGCTAGAAATATCATGGAAGAAATTTGAATTTTAGAATTAAAAGACACGGCTGTAATGCCCGTTCTCCTTTAGTTGTCATAGTCATAAAAGAAAGACGATTCACAGAGATTATGTGTGTACTTAAGACTGACAATTAGAACTGAGAACCAAAAAACCAAATAGAACTAACTTGAAAAAACCAGGACTCCAACCGAACCTGACGGATCTCGGGTTGGGTCTAGGCAGGCCCGACCCTGGGCATATGCCACCTAGGTTTTGGCTTAGGGCCCTGGATCCAGGAGGAGGAGGGAGGTTGAGGCCTCAAACTTTTGGATTACTTGGTTTAAAAAAGCTTTCAATTATCAAATCTCATATGAGATTGGATTAGTTGAGGGGTAATAGTTGTTGTAGCATGCAACCTTAGTTCAATGTCGGACATATTTATATTATGGTTTCGTTTCTGTTTTCATCCTCTATGCGCCTGCCATATAGTTTTGCACAAAACTTTGGACATAGAATTTTTATTTCTGCCTACGATCTGAATTAGTTCAGTGATGACATTGGGTTTAGATGATCAAAAATACAGTAAAGACCCGATCGCCCGATCCAAACTGAACGGATTCGGGACCTAAAACATTGAAATATATGTGTTTTTAGTGTTACTATCAAACCAAATCCGGATCGATCTGACCCCCTCCCCTCCTCCGAAACTCAAGTCGATTCAGGTCTAGATTTATAAAATATATAGTTAAGACCTGACAAAACCCTACTCACTTAGAACGAGACCCGCCGGATCGAGTCAGCATCCATCAGTTTAGGTCTAATTGCCCCCCCTTTATATAGACTATAAAACTTTAAACAATGTCACCATCAAGGACACATGTACTATTCCCTTAGTGGATAATTAGAGTTCATTAGGACGACATTCACAAGTAAAATACATGATGGTCATTATGAATTTATGGTAATGCCCTTTTGTATTATGAACGATCCCTCTATATTTCTGTCCTTAATGAGTAATAACTTTAAACCCTACTAAATAAAATTTATTCTAGTGTTCTTTGATGACGTACTAATCTATAGCTAAGTCATGCTTGAGTATTTATAACATATTAGGATTCTATGCCGATGCTCTAGGATAATCAATTAGTGATTAAGCCTTTTAAATGTTATTTTGATAAAGAGTTGTTGCGTGTCTTGGTCATGTAGTCTTTGAAAAAGGTTTATCTATTGACAAAATAACGTTTTAAGCCATTAAGATTGGTTGATTCCTCCTACCCTAAAGGCACTAAAAGCAAGGTTTGAGATTTCGGTCGGCACGACGGAATTCTGACCATGCATGTCTGGTTTCGTCGATGACCGGACATGAATTCTACTCAAAATCCGTTTCCGCTATCAAATTGAAAAAAAATTGACTGAAACACAGTAAAAAAAGATGGGAAGGAAGAAAGAGGTGGACTGAAGGATCACGGATAGAAGAGTGAAGCTGCGAGAAAGAAAGAAGCAAGATGCTGAAATAAGTGGACGGGTGAAAGATGGACGAAGAGGCAATTAGGTATTTTTGGGTTTAGGAAGAAAGGACTCCAGTTTTCTTTGTTGGGCCTTCTTGGGTCTGACTTATTTCTTTTGGGGGGTATATGTGCTTATTAGAACTGTTTGATTTATGTATAGGTTACAATTTTTTAAGTAATTTTATGTCACAAAAATTATTGCATGCAGTACATTTTGTATCAAATCGTATGCTTTGTATATGTTTAAATTGGAGAAATTACAATAAACTACCGGAATTCACAGTCAGAAATCAAAACAGAATTTGCAAGATTTCCAAAATGGAACCAGAATGTAATGTCCTGCCTTTTTGATCACTTCAAATTGGTAATTAAACCAACTTAAAACGTTTAAATCGACGGATCATTATTTAGCTTGCAGAATCTAAAATAGAATCAACACAGGAAACATAGAATAAATAAATAACACAATATTAAATGGCGAAATAAACTTTTATATATTAATTAGAATTTTTGATACAAGATTTTCTATACAGTGGAATTTAAAAACACTTTGAATACAAGAAAAAATTCTTTACTGTTTAAATCTTCAGAGTGCGCACGCCTACAGAATCCCCAGCTTTGCAAATCTTCGAATCCTAAGCTGTGGTCTTTAAATCTGTAATGCTCGGGTCCGACCCGAGCGTTTCATACAAAAACACAAAACACTCGAGTCAGGACTAATCACAATTCAAGTAAACTAACTTTCAATATAAACCAAAATATAACAGTTAATCCTAACTTCTCAACGTATATGTCATATGTAAAATAAACAGTTGTGGTATCTGTTCAAATCAGTTTCAATCAAGTGTGGTATCCGTCCATATTAGTCCTATCTATTTTCAAGGACGAACAGTCTCGGGCGTTTGCGAGTGTACGCGTGTATATAATACGCACGTGTGCACCGCCACAATGTCCCGAACCGAATTTAAACAATATCATGGGTAACTGCATGAGCCTGCGTATACACACGTGCACACGCGTGTGCACGTGTGTATCGCCGCAGTGTCCTGAAGTGTGCACCATGAAGAATAACATAGGAATAGAGATGCAACTGAAATACTGATGCAACGTCATGGAAGCAAGTGTCATAAATTCTCAAACTAGATACCTGTAATGAAATCAAGTGCATAAATACTCAAAACTGCAATGAAACAATAGCTGTACCACACGTGACCATGCAGTTGAACCCAAGGATATATGAAGTGATCATCATTTAAGAAAAAGTCAAGTTCAAAATTTCATGTCCAAGATTATATAAAATAGGATATACAAATCAGCTTTAGGATGGAAATTGAAGCACAGTGTTATAGCCGAGGACAAGAACCATGCATGAAGCATGTACAGGCTTAATTTACTTGGATATAACATATTATGGCAAGAGTATATCCACATATTTCAAAAGCTATGCATCACAATGGGTATTGATATATATATTTATATCAAAAGTTGTCGATATTTTGAGCATAACATCCAAACATCAATAAAGTTTCAACTGAGATTATTTTGAAACCTATCCACAGATTTCAGTATATCAATACTCAACTAACGTTCAAAGTAAAAATATCGACCTATATGATTATATATATGATACTATAGTATCTTAAACCAACCGAGCAAACCAATTTCCAGGTTAGATAAAGAAGCCAACCGGTTCCAAGTTAAATAAAAAAAAATATGCTCAATTTTTTTTCCAGCATGACAAAGTAAATACTAACAGTGGTGGACAAACAAGTGATACGAGTAATCAGAGGTTTTCTTCAAGTTCAAATGAAGCAATGCATAGGAATGAAATGCTAAATGAAATGAGAATGAATCCAGATTTCAAGTATTCATTTTTCCACGGGTAAACAGAGGTTTGCTTCAGGTTCAAATGCATATTAATGCCAATAGTTCACATATATGTTTGAACTCAGGTAGATAACATGTGTCATGGGCAACTGGAAACGATCATGCACCTTATCATACTTATATAAGTCTTAAATTTCAATTCATGTCAGCATGCAAGACTAAAGTGGGGCAACATTTCAGTATTTTTAGGTTTTAAGCCAATCATGTGTATTTGCATTACTAAGTCTCTGTATTTCATTTTCCCACTTATCGAATAATCATCGTGGTAAAGTGCCATTCTTGCCACTAAATTTATGCTGGGTGACTCTAAATTTCAGGTTAAACAAGTACCCAATGATAACTGTAAGACATAGCTTCATATACCAATGTCATGGATATATATATATATATATATATATATATATATATATATATATATATATATATATATATATATATATAGAGACATATACAAGTCGAAGTCGATGAAGATTCACATACACAAAACCTAAGATAAACTACAACAGGCTAATAAGCCAAATATCCCAAATAGGTAAATTTATAATCTGGGATTCAGACCAGTTAGCCGCACCAAATCAAGGCAACACACGTGCAAATTTGGTGTAGTATCAGTTCAAATTTGTTATGCGAGTTCCAACAGAGACAAATTAACGTAAAGGCCACAAACATAGGATGCAAACAACAAACAACACAAATAGGTATTAACGATTTTATTTTAGTTTTAAATTGAAAGTTATATTTACTTAAATAAGGCTAACCGTGAGTTGATATTTCAACTCGCCTAAAGACGAGTTTACTAGCGTATAGCGGAGGCAGGAGAAGAGGAGCTTCCGGTGGCTGACAGATCACGTAGGCATTGCTCTTCGGTCTTCGAGTTGCCACTGGCAAAAGGAAAGGGGATTTTTTTTTGTTGTTTTGAAGAATAAAGGGGATGGCTTTGATTTTAGGGTTTCAGCCAAGTAATTGGAAAGGGGGAACGATGGTTTTGTTCGGCTGAAAGAAAGGGAATTAGCGTGATTTATAGAAGGGAATAAGTGAGATATGAACGAGGTTACATCAAACGTACAAGTAGGGGTTTAGGGAAGCAACTCATTTTAGATTTGCATGTGAAAGAAAGAAAACGATGGATTGCAGAGGATGATACTGAGGAAGGTAACTTTTTTTTTTTTTTGGTAAGTTGTAATTTATCCGGTCCTTCAATTTTTCTACCGCTATTTATGTTAAACATTTTATATTTGTACCATCACAAATGAACTCCAAACACGACAAAAATATACGAACTATCATATTTCAACGTTCTAAATCCAATAAAATAAATTTGGTTGTAATTCGACTTCATTGGCATACGACGTTCCTTTAATTTTTAAATCATTTATTGATTTTATTTCGTTTATCCACCAACAACGATGTTCGATTCCAAATTTGAAATATTAATTTCAAGTTATATGCACATATACACACATATCCAAGCCAATTCCCATATATTTCGACAAATAAAATTCTCCAATTCATTTAACGTTAATAACGTTTATTTTTAAATTCAACCATTTATATTTTAAGTCAAATTCCAAATCCAATTCAAATATCCAGCCAAATTCAATTCAAACATTCAACAATAGATATTTGATTTCCAACCAACCTATCTAAATGTTGAATTCAATTCATACACAAAATGATATATTTCATTTTAATTTCCTAACTCACTCATCAATACAAAATTGATTATTAATAGTTATTCTCTATTTAATTCCATATTCCAGTTATCGAAATTTCTGGGACGTTACAATCTTCCCCTTTAAAACTTTTCGTCCTCGAAAAGGAGAGATTTTTAGGGTTATACCAATATATACTTCAATTTTCATATTTACGTGAAAATTTTCCACAACTAATTTAATATCAATATTTAAGTCATTGATCCTCTTTGTTTATCCATCATATCCAATTAACCCAAAAAATCAAATTTCCATTCTTATAGTTGGAGATTAATTTTGATCAAATACGGTTTTCTTTTTTCCCAAGTCGGGTTTTATTTATTTCCATGCTTTTTAAACAATATTCAATTTTCATAAGCCAACTTTTTCTCTCAATTCATTTTGTGATATCTTCCAATTTCTCATTCTATCTAAAATCATATAACTTCTTTTCAAAACCAATCTCATTTCAAATTTCAATTTCTGCATAAGCTGGATTTATGCAACTCAAATTATTCCAAATTTCTTCATATACCCCATCTATTAACGTTTACTTATCCAATGTTGCACGATTCAAGTTTAACCCAATCTCTTTACTTTAAATCCATTTAATATTTCCAAACACTCATTGGAGAGTGTAAATAATATCTTCCTCAAGTTACAAATTGTCGACTTAAAATTTTTTCAAAATCCAAAATCTTTTTATAACTTCTATATAGAAAGTATTTGTGTTATTATTACTCCAAAGCTATGGACTTGAAAATGCTTCGAAATCCTCTTTCTTACTTATTAAGTTATGTACATTTTAATTTCAATTTATTTTAAAAAATACTTGATAACTCGAAGTTTTACAAGTCTATTGTCGTTCTCACATATGTTAGGCATTCGCTGGCCAGGCGCACGACTAAAATCTCCAAGTACTAAATATCCTTGCTTCAACCTCCAGTGAAAATAAAAAAATCTTCATTAGAAGAAAACAGATACGGAAAGTACCAATGTGATGTTGATTGTTCATGAATCGCAGACATATAATGGTTTCATCTGGATCCCTCAGAAAACATCTGTATCCTTAGGAAATCACTTCCTTGTGAATTTCATCATGGACAGATCAAGGGAAAACATTTAAGAATCAAAAGAAAATCTGAGGTCACTAAGCATTGGTTTCTCTATCTCAGAGTCATGAAAACAAATCATCAAATTTTGAAAATAATTCAAGACATGAGGATCAATCAAGTCACAAAGACAAATCACGTCATGAAGACAAATCAAGTCACGAAGACACAATGCTGCATCATACAGGTGGCTCAATATTACTAAGATATCTTACACATTTCCTGGCTCCTTTCTACCTTTAGTAACTCTAGTGGTTACATTTCTTTCACTTGTAGATATGCCATGTGGACCACAGTTATACAATGGTTACGCCTGGGTCCTCCAGGAAACATCCATACCCGTAAGCTTTCACATCTCTGCGGATTACGCCCTTATCATGAATATAGATCGCAACAGACACGATGGTTATGCTTGGTTCCCCCAAGAAACATCTGTATGTTGTAGGCCACCTACAACCCTGCGAATTATGCTACATGGTTATGTTCTTCTAGGAACAGTGACAACTCATGAGTTTTACGTCCGGACAACCTACTACCACCAGCAACATATCTAAACTCAGCACGAGATTCAAAGAAAAAGGAAGGTACTTTCCTTATTTTGCTTTGAAAACATATAATACTATGTACCTATAGTACTTCAATTCATACTCCTCATAAATCATACTTATGTCAACTTACATAAGATTTTCTTTTCAAATCATATTTTCAAGCATCTCATTTTATTGTATAAAATTTCATTTCAAATCGATTATCTTCCCATCCAGTAGTTCTCGACTTCGCTATATTCTTGTAAATTTCTCATAAAAGTTCCGAAAACTTCTGTATCCACAATCTAAAATCGAATATCCTCATATTCCATTCCAATTTCAAAATTTTAGTTTTGATCTCTTATCCAATTCAGATATTTAATATCTTTTCAACTCGGATTTATGAATTTATTGCCACAAACAAAATTTCCTTTCAATTTTCCAATTATTTAGTTCATCGCTTAACTCAAATCCTTATGCTCTCAAAATCTCGGAATTTTTCACATTTTCCTCATTCATGCACAATTACTCTTCCATATTCACATCCTTCTACCGTCAATTAGCAAGCAAACAACTCCCTAAGTATCAATCCTGAAGGCCGAAACCAACATCAGATCGACACTCATGAAATTATTCAACTTAACTAATCTCCACTCAGTTTCTAATTTCCATAACTCCACTTCTTAATTTTTATTAAATAATTTCTTATGAAATTCTCGGATTTAATTTACAAATTTGCTTCTTGTTAACAAATTAACAAGTTTATAACTTACTATCAAATTCATATATTCGATTATACATCATTATTTTGAAACAAATTAATTTATTTTGCCCAGTTCTGGATAATCAAAATAAATTAATAATGTAATTTTGACACAATCGAATTCCAATTATAACCTTTTCGAATTTTTTTCATTAACTTATATTCCGAATATCGGATAAAATTCATCGTTTCATCTTTGAAATGATTTCAATTTCCCTTTTCCATTAAAATTCCCATATAAATTCTTATTCCAATAAATTCCAGTCGTCTTTGATTTATAAAACACATAATTGATTCATTGTTATCTTCCTTAGATACCATTCGATGATGGATTTGAAATTTAAACCTAAGGGGCTTATTGAAAAAAAAAGCTCTCGCAACTCTAGATCCGAAGACTGGGGATTCCGAAAAAAGAATTTTAAATCTCAAAATAATTTTGTTTCCACTGTACTAGTTTCATAATTTACCTTTCAAATTTTATTTTTCAAAACCCTTTTTATTTTCAAGATCCACTTTTAAACCCAATAACCTAAGCTTTGAATAAACCAAAACTCTGATACCACTTGTAATGTCTCGCCTTTTTGGCCGCTTCAAATAGGTAATTAAACCAACTTAAAACGTTCAAATCGATGGATCGTTATTTAGCTTACAGAGTTTAAAATAGAATCAACACAGGAAACATAGAATAAATAAATAACACAGTATTAAACAGCGAAATAAACTTTTATATATTAATCAGAATTTTTGGTACAATATTTTCTATATAGCGGAATTTAAAAACACTTTGGATAAAAGAAAAAATTTCTTTACTATTCAAATCTTCAGAGTTTGCCTTCCTTCGGAATCCCCAGCTTTGCAAATCTTCAAAACCTAAGTTGTGACCTTTAAATCTGTAATGCTCGGGTCTGACCCGAGCTTTTCATGCAAAAACACTCGACTCAGGATTAATCATAGTTCAGGTAAATTAACTTTCAATATAAACTGAAATATAACAGTTAATCCTAACTTCTCAATGCATATGTCATGTGTAAACTAAACAGTTGTGGTATCTATTCATATCAGTTACAATCAAGAGTGGTATCCATCTGTATTTGTTCTATCTATTTTCAAGGATGAACGGTCTCGGGCGTTTGTGAGTGTACGCGTGCATAATATACACGTGTGCACCGCCATATCATCCCGAACCGAATTTAAAAAATATCATGGGTAACTGCAGGATCCTGCGTATACACACGTGCACACACGTGTACACGTGTGTATCGCCGCAGTGTCTTAAAGTATGCACCAGGAAGAATAATAAAGGAATAGAGATGCAACCGAAATACCGATGCAACGGTCACGGAAGCAAGTGTCATAAATTCTCAAATTAGGTACCAGTAATGAAATCAAGTGCACAAAAACTGCAATGAAAGAATAGTTGTACCACACATGACCATGCGGTTGAACCCAAGCATGTACGGAGTGATCATCATTTAAGATAAAGTCAAGTTCAAAATTTCCTGTCCAAATCAGCTTCAGGATGGAAATTGAAGCACAATGCTACAGCCGAGGACAAGAACCATGCATGAAACACGTACAGGCTTAATTTACTTGGATATAATATATAATGACAAGAGTATATCCATAGCTTTCGAAAGGTATGCATCACCGTGGGTATTGATGTATATTTATATCGAAATATGTCGATATTTTGAGCAACTAACATCCAAACAACAATATAGTTTCAACTGAGATTATTTTGAAACCATATCCATGGCTTTCGATGTATCAATACTCAACTAACATTCAAAGTATAAATATCGACCTATATGATAATATATATGATACTACAGTAACTTAAACCAACCGAGCAAACCAATTTCCATGTTAGATAAAGGAGCCAACCAGTTCCAAGTTAAATAAAACAAAAATATGCTCAAAATTTCTTTCAGCATGACAAAATAAATACTAACAGTGGTGGCCAAACAAGTGATACGAGTAATCAGAGGTTTACTTCAAGTTCAAATGAAGCAGTGCATAGGGATGAAACGCCAAATGAAATGAGAATGCATCCAGATTTCAAGTATTCATTTTTCCATGAGTAAACAAAGGTTTGCTCCAGGTTCAATGCATACTAATGCCAACAGTTCACATATATATTTGAACTCAGATAGATAACATGTGTCATGGGCAACTAGAATCAATCATGCACCTTATCATACTTGCATAAGTCTTAAAGTTCAATTCATGTTAGCATGCAAGACTAAAGTGGGGCAACATTTCAGTATTTTCAGGTTTTAAACAAATCAAGTGTATTTGCATTACTAAATCTCTATTTCAGTTTCCCACTAATTGAATAATCACCGCGGTAAAGTGTCATTCTTGCCACTAAATTTAAGTTGGGTGACTCTTAATTTCAGGTTAAACAAGCACCCAATGATAACTGTAAGAAATAGCTTCATATGCCAATGTCATGGATATACATACACATTCAAGTCGATGCATATTCACATACATAATGTTGAGTCTAGCTATATAGCGTTTTGACTATGGCAATTATACATGAGCACATATACTATATCAATTAACTATGTTTTACAGTAAGATAACCAACATTAGAATCAAGAACACAAATGAAGATTATATATGTTGTAATAATCTGTCAGTCTTAGATTTTTATGTTAAAATATTCCTTGATGGTATTCACACACACACACACATATTCTATTTATATTTTGTTCATAATAAAATGGACAAGGAATAAGTCTGTCTCAGAAACAAACGTCTGAAAATTTTCAAACAGACGTCTGTTTGCTGAAAGAAATTCCATATTCACATAATATTCAGACGTCTTGTCTGAAAATTTCAAACGTCTGAATCTGCTTCGAATTAGCCTATTTTCTTGTTGTTTTACTTTCAAATCAAAACAGACATATGAAATTTCTATTCAGACATATGAATACGAAGGGATACAACTTATAATGAAGAGTCACAACCTTCTACTTCATATCTCTTGACCAAATTTCTTCATGATTAGTTGTAACCTTTTGTATATTATAAATAGAGGCTTGATTAAGTGATCTACTCACCGAATTTCATTCTAATTCTTTATATTTTACTAAAAGCTCTCTAAATCTCTAAAAGCACTCTATTTACAAATACTTAAGATTTCAATCTTCCATATTCTTTCATAAGCTACACGTTCATCATCAAGGAAAGATTATATGAAGAGTGTACTTCAAATTGACATATCCATGTTATCAAGACACAAATAGTCATCAATTATTTTGTATTGTGAAAGTCCTCTTCAGCAGTTGAGGCAAGAAATCCCGTTCAGCTGTTCGAGTTATTGTGAACCTATTCCTCCGGGTGAAGCAAGAGTTTTTTGTGTTAGTAAAGTACTAGAAGGGAGTCTGGGACTGGACGTAGGACAGTGGTCCGAACCAGCATAAAATTGACTGTGTGATTTCACTTACTGCTACTACTCTGCTATATACAATTTAGTATACTTACACTCCATTCTACACGATCCTACCATTGCATAGATGTACTCGGCCCAGATCTAGAAACAAACAAAAAAAAATCTAAGTATCGAACCCTAAAGCATAAAACGAACGGAAAAAAGATTGAATGAAAAAAGGCTGAACTCCACTTTTGGTTTATTTTCTTTGTATCATTTGTTTATTTTCTTTGTTCAATGGTAGCAATATAGTAGTAATGCACTGTTGGTGAAAATAGCAGTGGCAGCAATATATTTGTCGACTAGTCCATGACTAGTCAACTAGCTGGACCTCTGTCGACTCGACCCGACTTACCGTCGTAACAACCATGTATGTGTTTTTTTTAAGTTGTTGCAACCAGTACCTATCTTATTATGATATAAATCACTTTTCACCTTGGATTGTTGATTATTTAGTAATCCTTCACATTAATTATTTTTAGTTCATTATTATAAGTTTATTGATTTCTGCATGATTTCCCATTCCTTCTTCCGGGAGTTGTAAAGCCAGCAAAACTAAATAACCATAACCGATGACATTTTTCTCTTCTACCATTATGTTTAGATATTTACATTCTAAATAAATTATCATATGATTTAAGGGTAGAAAATGTAACTTAGTAGCACACAACTTATAAACGCATAAATTAAGCTTATTTGATTAACGTTTTGCATGAAGGAATGAACATGATAATTCTATAAATCACGTACAGTGTTGTTGTCATATTGTTTATTGTCCTCATACTTCGTCCGAACTACATAGGGTTTACCAAGTTTGAGATATCGGTTTTAATCATTTGTAATTTTAGGAAATTCGGTCTAACTTATAATTTTAGGAATTTAGATCTAGTTTTGGTTTCAAAATTTGTTAATTATTTTTCTTATAGTTTCACGTAATTTCTTGAAATAAAATATGCAATTTATCGTTAATCAAAAAAAGATGTAAACAAATAATACTGATTGCTTATTAATAGTTATAGCGCTAAAATATATCTATCCATTGGTTTGTTTTTAATTTTTTGTTACGTCCTTTATATGTTTCGTGATTCTATATGTGACTAAGGCAACGTTTCGTATTTTAAATATTAATATATTTGGAACTTAAATTAATTATTGTCTTGAGTCTCTTTTGTATAATTTAAAGTTCAGTAGTTTTTGTAATTGAACTAGAGTTTCGATTTGGTTTGGTTTCAATGCGGTCCGCCTTGAAACCAAAATCGGAATGATCGAAATTTTATTGTTTTGGTTGAAACTTCAAACCTTGGGATATTCTGATTATATGCTAGTTTGCAAATCATAATTTGCATGTTTGTACCATGAAGGTCTAACTTCGTTCCAGATTATGATACAACTTGTTACATTTTAACATGAGTCATTCTATCTTATAAACAAATCACTTTTAATTGCTTTTTACCGGGCACAATCAAAACTAATTAGATTTAGGGCTATCTAGTCACACTCGTAAGGATTTTTGGTTTGTTCTGATAAAGAATGCAGACTTGGAATATTCGATCTTGATTACAGTTGCTTCTATGACTTTGAATTGCACTTTGATCTTGGTAAAATAGAGAGAGTTTAATGTAGTATCAAATCGAATAAGAGTTGACTTGGTTGGTTTGAAATTCGGTAGAGTATAAGTATTGATTTATTAGAATGTAAGATAGGAGAGAAAGGAGTGAAGAATTATGAGGGGGAAGTTAAAAATCCATTTTTGGAAGAAGGATATATGTTTATATATATATATATATATATATATATATATATATATATATATATATATATATATAAATCAATGTTCCTCTATACCTCTTATGCACATGAATCTCCCCTTGAATTGCAACCATTCATTCCAATTTTAATATTCATTCTTTCTCTCTCTTTCCACTTAAATAATATAGTGTATCGGAAAGAGAGAAAAAATGAATAAAATCGAAATGAGTGACTGGAATATAAGAGGAGATTTACGTGCAATATAAGAGGTGTAGCGGAACATTTCCCTATATATATAGTGAAGAGAAATGACGGTGAATAGTTATGGCAAATAGAAACTTTTATCAAATTTGAATTTTGAAAAATACCGGTCTATGTTGACATACGTGAATACACATGCTGACATACCTTAGTTTAAACTGAAAGCTACTTTGTTAAAAATTCTTTTGAAAATATAAACTTATACATAATGATTGGAAGCTTCAGAGAACGTGTTAAAAATAATTTTAAAAGAACTTAAGCAAAAATGTATTATTTATAATTTAAACTATATATAATCAAATATATTAAACTTTAAAATATAAGTATCAAAACTATAATAGTATTAAATTATTAAGTTTAAAATCAAAATCTAAAGTGTAATCAAAATCGAAGAGTAAATATAATATTAAAATCAAAGTATAATATAAAAACCAAAGTATAAATATAATCAACATATGGAAACTAAAGTAAGTATTTGAAAAGTATAAGTAATAAAATCAAAGTATAATATCAAAATAAAAATAAAAATATTAAAATCTAATAATAAGCATATTTTTTTTTTCAAAATAAACTTATTTAAAACCTGAAATTTTCTTTCTAAAAATTCTTTAGAAAATCATTTTGAAAACTAGGAATATTTAAAAACACTTATGTAAAAAGGATTTGAAAGTAGAAATGCTTTTGAAAATCATTTTAAAAATATATCATGACAATAGGAATATTTGAAAATCATTTTGCAAAATAGATGGAGATAAGATAAGTGCTACTTGAGTTTTAACATAAAATCTAAGACTCGATAATATCTTGAAATCTTGGACTCTTTAAAACTCACGAGTCTTCATTTTCCGACTCTTGAATCATCCATCTGAAACTTCAATCTTAATAATGTATAATCTTCATTATTAATATCCTGCACTATGTATAATATTTATCTAGATAAATAATTAGTATTAATGTAAATATAAATTATTCGTTACCTGAGGTTGTTATCATCAAAACTACCATTCATGGTACTAATGCAACTATCACGAATTGTTGACCATGTTAAATAATGTAAACGTTAAATGACGTGCACGATAAAACTATTGTGTTTGTTGAGCTATTTTTTCTCCTTTTAAAAGATTACAAGCCGATTCACAATCTGTTAGAAGTGTCAAAGAGTCAAAATAGCTATAGAATCAAATTATTATTAATACGAATATTCCTTTTTCACTTAGAAAATCACTTTGTGAAGTCTTGTGTATGTGTGTGTGTTCTTGTACGTGTAAAAGGTAGTTTTGTCCAATTCATTCATGTTTTCATGTTCCAATTGAACGCTTTCCATTTAGGATCAAAGAAGAAGATTATTCTTTTATATTGAATAAAATAACGACTTAGAATAGTAAAACAGATTATATTTGTCGACAGATGCAAAATGATATGGAGATGATATTCATTATGTGTTTTGACCAATTGTATCGTTTCTTTGTGCATTTTTATACGAAGCTTTTTATGTGTCTCTGGGTATTCTTTTATCATTTCATCCAACAAGAATAGTTCTTCTACTTATGTGCATGTTTGTGTGGAGAGACACATCCTCTTATTCTATCCGCCTCGGCCTTTATCAGGCAGCATTTAACCTTTTTTTATATATAATTACTATTATTTTTGAAATTAGTATTTTTATATACAGATTTGTAGTATATAACATACTACATGGCAAATGGATTAAACCCTGCAGAACGGAAGTCGAAACTGTGATCTCTTGCACCATATCTAAGTGTCTTAACCAGCTTGGACAAGGTGCTTGTCATCTACTACTACTATTAATAATATTATTTTGAAATTGGACGAGACATATTTCGGAACATAATCGGTATTCCGGATCCCCTTTCTATAGAATATGATGTTTTAATTTTTCTTAACTTCCATTATCTCCTTGTTTAGCATGTGTATGTGTCTCTCTCCCCCCCCCCCTCCCCCTCCCCCTCCTTCCCTCCCCTTCCCCCTCCCCCGTTCTCGCTTTCCCTCCCTCCCTCTTCCTCTCCCTCCCCATGCCCCCCTCCGCTCCCTCCCTCCCTGTGTATCATAAATACGATGATGCTTTTAGATAATGTGCCAGTGTCCATATTTCAAGGCAGTTGTTTGTTTATTTTCATTTATCTGACGTTCCCTTTATATCTACAGTCAAATTTGTTAGGTCTCTCACATTGCATGTCGGTAATATACATTGGTTGAAAAGAAAAATCGTACGTTATAAAAAATAAAAGGGTCTCTCTCTGCCTCTCTCTCTCTATATATATATATATATATATATATATATATATATATATATATATAATTCTTTTTGTTAAAAGATGCTGACCAAACTCTATGTTGCTCCCCACATAGAGATGTGTGGAGGGATCCTGAAAATTCAACAAAAATATTGTTAATACTTCAAATTTTTCATGCTGCAGGGCTCCTAAAATTGCTGGAGAACCTCTTGATTTGCACCGCCTATTTGTTGAAGTCAGTAGTGGAGGTGGACTTAAAAAGGTACTTGCTTTTTATTGTTCTTAGTAACCATGCACTGCTTGTTCCAACTGTTCTTTTTCACTATATGTTATTTGTTTTATTTGGAATGGATTGTTTCTTGTTTAATTCAATCACTCATCATGGGTTATACAAGACCGAAGGTTGAAGGAAGTGACTTCTCTTTTTACCTTTCCTCCAACATCTCCAGGTCCATCCTTCTTCTTAAGGAGGCGCACTATATTGTCTTTTTACTAAAATACGAGCGCTTTTACCTCTTTGGACGAAAACAACCAGAGTTGTCTTTAAATGGTACAGCTGAATCTTACAAGTCATTTCTTAGTAATTCAAATTCACTTTTATTTTTGGATATTTGTCGTTCTTGTATATTTTTTTCAACTTTTTAAAGGTTCACGTCGCCACATTTTTTTTCTTTTTTCCTTTATATTACTATGCCATTATTTGCGGAAGTTCATTTCACATATGTAACTTCCTGTTGCTTGATATACATGTGTGAAAGAAAACAGTGTCCTACATGGTTTATCCAGTGATTATGTTTAGTTGGCTTGCTCTGAGCTTTGGAAAAAGTAGCAGTAATTAACCCGTTTAATCATTTGTTTATCTAATATGCTGGGAATTTTTTATATACAAAATAAACTAGGAAACAATGTTTGGTTGGAGTTTTAGAAGAAGAAAACTAAGGGTAATAAAGGACGAAAGAATAAATTTTTGCGAGGAGGAACACAATAATTTATTACACTTTTTGCCTCATTACATACAATCCACAATTATACCAAACAACCATTCAGATGAATGGTGGAGATACACTTAAATCTAAGGCTATAATCACTCACCACGTAGAAAGTTACATTTTGATAGACCTCATTTATTTCATTTTAACATCTTTTTTTTTTTTTTTTTGAAACTTCCGATATCGACTGAAAATTACAAAATCTCAAGCGAGCAAAATAGAAACTGAAATCAATCTTATATCCATTAAAGAGTCCATGCTTCTTTTATTATGTCGGCAACAAGCATAAACAGTTAAATTAAACATTGAACAAGTCCCAACAGAAGGTGTTTGACCTGGGGCGTACGCATAATGATCGAAATCTGTATAGATTTTGTACAGTTGTAAGTGTGTCAAGGAGCATCTTTGTATTTATTTAATAAATGGAATTTGCTAATGACAGTCGCCAAAAAGAGACGGTAAAGTATACTCGCTGCTGTTATTGGTTCATATGATAGAATGGGTCCCACTATCATATTAAAAAAATGTTTAACTGCATTGATTAACCAGTGATTAACCAATGAGATGACGAGTATATTTTACAGTCGCTTTGAATGTATTTCTCTCTTTTTCCAATAACCTATTTTTACATATAATCTATTTTTATATATAACCAGTGATTAACCAGGTGATTGGAATGCTCGGAAATAGGGATGTCATATATATATACACATACATACGTACATAAACTTGTTTTTTTTATGGTTTTCATTGTATTTTTATTCATTTTTTCCCAAACACTTCGGTACCAGCATTTTCAGATATCCGTGCATGTCATCTTTAAGTTTAGTACATGCTACATTTTCCTTTAAAAATGATTTCAGTTGAATCTTGTAAGTAATCATTAAAGTTCCCATCGGGTTAGAAGTATGCTTTCATCTACTATGCAAAGTATTTCGTTTAATTTGGGACTGTGATTTCCTAGCAAAAGCACTAAACCATGGTTATTACCAAGAAAAACCAGCTTTCTACTGGGACTAAAACTTCTACATATTTATCCAGCGTTGATGTTCATCTTTTAGATGAGTATGAATGTTAGATTTTTTTTTTTTTTTTTTTTTTTTTTTTTTTTTTTTTTTTTTTTTTTTTTTTGCAATTCTTTATCAACGCATGATAAGTATATTCGAGATACGTAGCAATTACATAATATTTCGACAATATTAAATAGCTCTGTGGCTATGTGGTGATGTTTCTTTCTTCCTAACACTTTTATTTACATTTATTTATGAGTTACGAAGCATAAAATGTATAACCAGATTTTTTTTTTTTTTTTACATCCGTGGGATAGTTGATTATACTCGTTCCAATATAGGAACATCCCCAGTTACATGATGATTATGAATTCTTTATAGTTTCAAATTCTTATGTTTG
Source organism: Allium sativum (assembly GCA_030737875.1). Taxonomy (NCBI): domain Eukaryota; kingdom Viridiplantae; phylum Streptophyta; class Magnoliopsida; order Asparagales; family Amaryllidaceae; genus Allium; species Allium sativum. The sequence goes on from CM060924.1 coordinate 791,402,337, forward strand.
CAAACATAACTTTTCTATTCTTTCTTGATTTATTTCGTTTTAATGGGAACATAATTGGATGTGTGTGTGTATATCATAGATATATCTATTAGAATTTGACAAGATACATGTTAAATGATTTCAAAAATAGCCTTAATATCGACACTTACAAAAATGATCCAATGTTCCCGACCGTGACATATAACTAAGGTGCCTTTCTTGCTTATTGTTTATTTCTATTTTTTCCAAGGAAAGAAAGGTGTAGGATTTAATATTAACGTGATATTATTGAAATGCCACACACTAAATGTTGGCCAATTTGTAATTGTTGGTTGCGATAATCATTGGAAAACATAACCTTAATATATCAAACATCTAATAACATATCTTAAACAGTGTATGGAAGAGTAAAACACCCGTTTGTCGAACTCCTAAGGTCAAATTTATAAATCATCGTACTATTCTACCAAATTCCTATTTTGCTCTTTTTATGTGGGTTAACGTTTATACTTAAAACAAGTTCTAAATTTCATCATTTTTTGATTCAATCTTGTTAAACTTTGAAATGTAGGTAGATAATTTAGTTATATACTTGTTGTTGAAAATATTGGACAAATTATTAAAATATTGAGATAAGTGTATGAATGACTTCTTTATATGAATAGTCCCATATCATAGTATTATATGGAAGAGGCAAGTATTTATACTTGTTTTTAAGAAATCATGTTGGGGCTTTGGGCTCCCAATACATGCTTTGTTGTAAGGAGGAAGACCATGCATCATGACCACCACACACGCGCGCGCGACCGACCCGGGCTCGGGCTCGGGCTTGTGGTGTAAACACTTATATGTTTGGGCCAGAAAACACTGCATTTTTCGAAATATGATAAATAAGAAAATATTTCTGAGCCGACTTTTATTTGAAGCGGTAAACTTTTGACTCGGTATTTTAGCAAATTTATCCACTGCACAGTATTTTGTTCAGCCCTAATCCCCATCTATATATTACCTTCAGCTTTAGATGAAGATTTTTTTTTCTAGCCTCCGCCATTAAAGTCTTCTTCCAGAAATTACGAGCAGTATTTTTTAATCTCGAAAGTGTAGATCTGAACTGATTTGTTGTGCAAAGCAAATTAGTTATTATTTTCAGAAGCTGTTTTATCCTAGAGGCGGCGGCGAAAGTACGAACTTGTTTTGCACCACCGACCAGATCGCCGAATCGTCTTCAAGAGAGCGACCTAGTCCGCGACTCAGTCATTGTTTCCCAATAATTTGAAGACGATCATTGAAACAATGGCTGCAACCGGAAAAACTCTGAACTACTGAATTCATACTTCCAAGCATTCGGCTTTTGAACCTTCGTTCTCATCATGGTGCAACAAGGCCGAATTAAACCCACTTGCTTCCACTAAAATCATTTTCGGAGGACTGTAGCAGATGGAAAAGTATGCAAGCTCAAATGGGAAGGCAGATCCGAAATCTGAAAGAACCGCTAATGAGAGGAGGTGGACCATTTCGCAGATCTTATATCATGACCGTTGCTGTGGGAATCACAATCGGTACCTTTTTAGTATAATGGATCTGCAGATTTATTTGCTGAAATTTTCCATTTTCTGCGTAAAATTAGTTTGACCTTTTCTGGTAATTTACAACAACTGACAATGCTCGGATCGAGTATTGATACAACTAAACCATTTTAATAACATTTTTATATGTGGAAATTTAAACGATAGTTGCTATTAGTAGAAATTCCTTGGTGTTCATTGATAACCTGAAAATTATGACTTTCTAATTGTGCATGTAACAAGAATGTGATATCTAATATCATAACAGCGTACCATATTACCCTTGTCTTAACTTCTAATCAGTACTAGTTGGTTAGTGCTGTTACCATACTGAGATATGATATCGAGTCAAAATGTTAGATGTGGTACGAACAGATAGAAATAGAACACTTTTGTTGCATACAAGTGAAAAGACAAAATATCGAACACCTTTGTTGCATACAAGTGAACAGATAGAATATATAACACCTTTGTTGCATACATGTGAATAACTTATGTTAGTCCATAAGTTTATGTATTTTTTTCTATAAGAAAATTATAAAATTTTCAAATATATTAACATCTCAAGCAATAGTAAGCCTCCACAACCAGTCAGTTGAGAATAGAATGAGAATCCATAAGGAAACCATAAAGGACAGCAGCAACCAACCAAAAAGAATGATTCTGAACAGTTGCTTCTATATTACAACTGTGAAAAAATAGATCATATGGCACGATAGTGTCAGAACAGGCTAAGTCTTGCACTGTAGGCTAACCTGACTGAGGAGCCTCTTACGGCTATGATTGATTCACCTTGTTGGTGGACAAAGGGTTGGTAGGTAGACACTGGTGTTTCTTGCCATGTCTGCTATGATCGTGATATATTCACAATATACACGGCTGCTGATGATCAGAAAGTGTTGTTGGGAGATCCTCACACCATTAAAACTGTAGAGATTGATTATGTGAAAATAAAGCTTACAATTGGACAAACAGTGATTCTGAAATATGTGTTGCATTTGACATGCTTAGATTCAAAAACTGAAATTGAGGAATAAAAAAATTAAGAGAATTCATAGTGATAGAGGAAAAGAATATAAATTTAGTTTATTCTGATCTTTTATAAATTACATGGTATAGTACATGAGAATACTGCACCATATTCACTTGAAATGAACGGTAAAGCTGAAAAGAATAGGACCTTTACTAAATTAGTAATTGCCATTTTATTAAATTTTGGTGCAGCAAAACATTGGTGGGGGGATATTTTATTGACTGCATGTTAATTATGTTATGTTTAGAATCCCTTAATCTAAGAATAAAATTCACCTTATGAAATTTTAAAAGAATTATAAATCCAATGTTTCATACTTTAGAACTTGGGTTTGTTTAACATATGTTTGCGCTCCAAACCCTAAGATAATAAAATTGGCTAGTAGAACATATGAATGCGTATTTATAGGCTATGCTATTAATAACAAAGCATACAGTTTTTTTATGACCTAAATACACATAATATAATTGAAACAAATGGTGCCGATTGTTATGAAACAATTTTTTTTAAATTAAGGAATAGTAGGGGCACTTCTAGTATGCCTATTAGAACAGAATTTAATGAAAATTCTGAAGTTGAACCTAGAAGAAGTAAAAGAACGAGAACCGTAAAAGACTTTGGTCCGGATTTTTGTGTTTTTACTATAGAGGAGGATCCCTTAAACCTCCAAGAGGCCTTACCTTCTTTAGATGCCATTTTTTTGGCAAAAGGCTATAAATGATGATATGGATTCTCTGGAATCCAATAAGACTTGGCATTTGGTAGATTTACCCCCGTTATAAATCTATAGGCTGTAAATGGTTTCTTAAAAATTAAAACCTGATGGCACTATTGATAAATATAAAACACGACTAGTAGCTAAAGGTTTTAAGTAAAAAGAAAATATAGGTTTCTTTGACACTTTTTCACCAGTAACTAGAATTACATTCATTTGGGTATTAATCTCACTTGCTTCTTTTCATAATTTACTAATACACCAAATGGATGTAAAAACCACAATTTTGAACGGTGAATTAGAAGAAGAAATTTATATGGACCAGCCTGAAAGATTTGTAGTACATGGTCAAGAACATAAAGTATGCAAATTAGATAAATCATCATATGGTTTAAAACAAGCATCTAAACAATGGCATGAAAAATTTGATAACTTAATCACTTCACATGGTTTTAAAGTTAATGAAAGTGACAAATGCATTTATTACAAATCTGAGAATGACATTTGCACTATTATATGCCTTTATGTAGATGACCTACTCATCTTTGGGTCAAATATTCATGCCATAAATTCAGTCAAATATTTATTAAGTGCTAATTTTAATATGAAAGATCTAGGTGAAGCGAGTGTAATCCCTGATATTAAGATTATTTGGTCAAAAAGGGGTTTTTCTTTGGATCAGTCCCATTAAACTGAGAAGACTCTAAAGAAATACAATTATCTTGACTGTAAACTTGCATGTACACCATATGATCCTAGTGTAAAGTTATTTAAGAACACTGGTGAGGGTGTAAGACAGTTTGATTATGCGAGCATCATTGGCAGCCTTCGGGATGCCACTGATTGTACTAGACCTGACATTGCCTATGTCATGGGATTATTGTGCAAGTTTACCAGTAGATCTAATATAGAGCATTAACATGCTATTGAGAGGGTCATAAGATACCTAAAATAAACTATGAATCTTGGATTACATTATGAAATGTTTTCAGTTGTACTTGAAGGACATCCTGATACAGACTGAAATACTTTATCTGATGATTCTATTGCGACCAGTGGCTATATATTTAGCATTGCTTGAAGAACTGTTTTTTGGGAAATCTAAGAAACAGAATATCTTGACTCAGTATACTATAGTGACTGAGATAATAGCACTAGCCACAGCTAGTGAAGAAGCAGAGAACTAAAGAAATCTGCTAGTTGAGATCCCCATAAGGGAAAAACCGACACCAGTGGTGTAATCGATTGCGATAGTACCGCGGCTATTGCAAAAAGTATAGAACCGTTATTATAACGGTAAAAGACGACGTCGTAAGCACAATACTGTAAAAGAAGATCACATATATAGTGATGAAAAAAATTGACGACTATTGAAAGAAGAACTATACCGATATTACAAAGGCAGGAAATGACAGTCGTATGCACAGTATTATTGGAGAACATCACATATGAAGTGATGATAATTTGGCAGATCCTTTGACGAAAGGACTGACCAGAAAGAAAGTCCTTAATAATTCTAAAAGAATGGGACTATTGCCCTTAGATTGTTGAGTCACGCACAATGGTAACCCGACCTAAATGACTGGAGATCCCAAGAAATAGGTTCAATGGGTAAAAACAAGTTGTGTAGTGATAGGAGTTGAACATGCTATTTAATAAACCAAGAAGCATGTATTCATGAAGTGATTGGAGGATGAGTTAATAGAAACTCTTAATGAGATCTATACTCTATTTGGAGTGGAGTACCTACCTTCAGGAGTGCTCTTGATAGACTTACCTTTATGAATGTGGAAATGTGGTCGTTTCCTATGAAGTTTTGGGCAAAACTTCTAGAGCGTTCACTAAATGGGCAAAACTTCTAGAGCGTTCACTAAACTGGGATAGACGTGCATGGCCATAAATGCACGGGCTTATTTGATTGCACTATAGAAAAAATTGTGTGTGGTTTGATGTCAGGAATAGAGTTCAAGACTACGTGTCACTCTTGTAAAAACTGAATCTTATTCACTATGCAAAGGTTCAAGTCGGATGACACATCTGTTTATGCACAGTCTTATGTTTTTAGAAACTGCTCGATAATATTTTAAAAATTCAAGTGGGGGATTGTTGGAAATATTGGGTGAATTATTAAAATATTGAGATAAGTGTATGAATGGCTCCTTTATGTGAATAGTCCCATATCATAGGATTATATGGAATAGACAAGTATTTATACTTGTTTCTAAGAAATCATGTTGGGGCCTTGGGCTCCCAATACATGTTTTGTTGTGAGGAGGGAGACCATGCATCATGACCACCACACACACGCGCGCGACCGACCGACTCGACTCGACCCGACCCAGCCCGGCCCGGCTCGGGTCGGTTCGGGTTCGGGTTCGGGCTCGGGCTTGTGGTGTAAACACTTATATTTTTGGGCCAGAAAACACTGCATTTTTCGAAATATGATTTTAAATACGAAAATATTTCTGAGCCGACTTTTATTTGAAGCGGTAAACTTTTGACCCGGTATTTTAGCAAATTTATCCACTGCACGGTATTTTGTTCAGCCCTAATCCCCGTTTATATATTACCTTCAGCTTTAGACGAAGATTTTTTTTCTAGCCTCCGCCATTAAAATCTTCTTCCAGAAATTACGAGCAGTATTTTTTAATCTCGAAAGTGCAGATCTGAACTGATTTGTTAAGCAAAACAAATCAGTTATTATTTTCAAAAGCTGTTTTATCCTAGAGGCGGCGGCGAAAGTACGAACTAGTTTTGTACCACCGGCCAGATCACCGAATCGTCTTCAAGAAAGCGACCTAGTCCGCGACTCATCCATTGTTTCCCAACACTTGTTTACTATTAATTTTGTACTTTTAATTCGATTAGTTTGTTACAATTTTTATCTTCTATATCTTCTTTAAAAGAGATTTGTTGGTTGGGATATTTCGTCTTTTTTGTATCATTTTTGAAATGTATAAATCATTATTACAACTGTTTTAAGAATAATAATCTTAAATTACTTAAAAGAAATGATTTTCTAATATATGTAACCAGCACGTCCATCCATCCAACTGTCTACACTTAAGGAAGAACGGAAAGAAAAAAAATATGTATTAATAATACAAAATAATTGGTAATATAAGACAGGACAGTGAGTATAAAATTTATTGTTAGCATATATGCTATAGTATATACATACTTCCTGAAGTATTATTGCCATCTAACGCAATTATTTTATTTGCTATCTTGGAAACTTCATTTTGCCACATACTACTTGAATTAAATACGTTGGCATACAACCACAATCACTGTAGATAATTGTTATCCTTCCATTCGTGTAGTCAAGTCCCGTAACAAGTATGTTACTATGTTTTGTTTTCCAGAAGCTAAAGTTGGCAGTGAAGGTCCCATTCCTACAGTGTCTTATTTTCCCAACAGAGTTGTCAGGTATAATATATCTGGTCAGTTCTTCTTTCTTTTTGTTTACCAACAATCTTTGCTATTGTTTCACGTAAAAAGTGCCTTAGTTTTTTTTATTTATTGGGTTTTTGATATCAAGATATAAATACCATTAGAATTCTGATACAATCAATCACACCATATTTTGTATTGATTCATGTTTAATCACTCTTCTTTGGTATGTTTTGGGTTAAATTAATAACTAGTAAATAATATATTTTCTGTGGCGAAGCCAAATTCACACCAATTATTCTTGTTTCCACCTCATGTAAGTGAGGAATTTTATTTATTTATTTTCAGGTAACCGGTGTTAGTTTTGTTTTCTTTCTCTTTTATGTATAATCCTTATACCTCAAGTTGTAAATTTTACCATATCTTTGTTATGATTTCTTGTTGATCTCAATGTGGTTAGATCAAGGAAAATTCGCAAAACGCTTAAGAAACTAAAACACTATTTTCAACCTCCTTTCAGTTTTCATTTCAATACAAATCAGTTATAGAGAACCAATTGGAATACAAAAACAGGATCCCCTTTAATAAGTAGTAACATTTTTCTAATCTCATTTGTCAGATTGGATGATAATAATTTATGCAGGGAAAAGGAAAACAAAAAGGAAAAATGCTTTTTTTCTTTTTAGAATAAATTGTTGGACTGATATTAATCTATTTGACATCATGATCAGTATTTATCATAGCCAGTGTGCATTTTTGTCATTTGATTGCAGGTCAGCATCTTTCAAAAGTAGGAGACAAAGTGAGAGGAAAAATTAATGCAAAGTTTGAGAATGGATATGCAGTAACTGCAACTGTAGGTTCGGAGATAATGCATGGTGTTCTTTATCATATTCCAATGCATCATGGCGATTGTAATGACCCGCATTTTCAGCAGTATAATAATTAATTAAATTAATTATTTAAAAGGTGATTAAAAGGATTTAATGGTTGTGGAATTAAATAATGGTGAATATTTAATTAAAATAATAAATTAAATAATATATTTAATTCTGAAATAATCAGAATTGGCGATATGGTGTGAACTGGATCATCTGAGATATTTAATTCAGTTTAGAATTGAATTAGATTAACGAATATATTATTTGAACGATAGTTTGAACGTAGAATTATAATATAATTAAAATCGAGCTTGAAATGGCACGACAGTTCGCTATTTGGCGATTTGAACTTCAACTGAATGTACAGTGTTCGTTTTAAGTCGGATTTCTGTAAAACAAGAAACGTTCAGAGCTGGTGGATTATATTTTTCTAGTGGAAGAGAAAAATTGGGATTTCGTCGTGTAGATTTTGATTTATGTCCAAATCAAATTTTAGAAAAGTCGCTATGGAATTCTCTTTATAATTTATTTATATTTTAAAAGGATTTAAATATAAATCGAATATCGATATAACTCTGATGATGAAATATCAAGCTAGAAATTCATATACGAATATTCTGGAGCTGTATGGTATTCCACTGTGAATAGACGATAATATTTATTTTTAAATATTTAATTTAATAATATTTAAATATATTTATATATTTAAATGGGTTATTTAGAGCTTTAAAAATAGCCACTTTTGCAAATGACCTTGGAATTTGACGAAACCAATTTTGTTGGATCCGCAATATTAAATTATTGTTAGATTCCAAGCTTCATGATTTTTAGAGTCACTGTGTGGCCATATGGATTTTTAGAGTGAAAAACAGTGGATATTTTGACGGTTAAAAATACACTGCGTGAGCATACGAAGTCGGAATTCAACGAAACCAGTTTCGTTGGGACCGTAATGTCAAACTCTAGCAGTATGTCCGGTTTCGTGATTTTTGGGTATTATATGTGGTCGTACGAATTTTTAAAGACAGATACATATAGCGGTTGATTAAAAACTGAATATAATATTCTAAATAAAAATCCTATAAATAACCCTAACTTCCTCTAAACCCTAAACTATTTCCTCCATTTGGTCAACCAGATTTAATTCCGCCGTTCTTCACTTTATAGAAAAACAATCCTCTCTTGGAAATTCAAAGTAAAAGCAAAGAAAAATCTTAAAAATCAAATGATAACATTTGTGAGTTGGTAGTGAGATTCTCTTCAATCCCATACTTGTTTTGTGGTGAGCGACGCAAATTCCGTGGGTGCTCGAAAGGGACAACAACATCTAGGGTTTTGATTTATATGGGTTTAGTGATTCAGTAGAAGAAATGAGTGTTGCCATTGGAATCAGTAAGGAAAGTAGCATCATTAGCGGGGTTTTTGTGGTGTTCGGTGGTAGGAAGTGTCGGTGGCTTCCTGTAACTGCTCGAGACCGTGAATAGGAAGTTTGTGCGAGTTCGACATTGAGGGTTGGAAATGGAAGAGGAGATCACGACAAGAGTTTTAGTGTGTATAGTTTTTGGTTCGGTGGAGAAATGGTGGAGTTGTGGTGATGGAAAGTTCGGCCATGTGTTGTTGCGTGGATTTCCTGGAGCCAAGCAATTCGGAGAAGAAGGAATTTAAAGTGGTATGGGTTTTGCAAGTGTTTGGGCCAAGAATCAAAAGTAAGAGCCAAGTGGTTAAATTAGAGTTTTATTTTATTTTAATTTAAAATTGTATGAACTTCGTAACGTCGTATCTTCTACATACAATATCAGATTGACGAACTGTAAGTTGCAAAACAGGAACAAGAGGGATCCACTAAAGAAGACAAAGATAGCCCGGTTTACGAAGATTGTTATCTTGATATCCATCAAGATAATTGGGAATTGGGAAAACTTAAAGAAGAGAAAACGTCCTTTTGGTTTGAAAAACCTATTGTAACTCTTCTTTTCGATTATAAACGATGGATTTGTGATCGTATGGGCGGACACTACAACACGGGACTGACTGGGAGTGGATTGAAGCTCGTTTGAATTTATGGCGAAATAAATTGTTTGATTCAAATCAAACAAACAATTTATCGTTCTTTAACGATGAACTGTCAATGTGAGTAAATCTCACTAACTCTTAACAGTTTATAATTTCATGTTGTATTTTTAGGACTGTTAAATATTGGCTGATTGACTGTGCGTTGACTATTTGATTGAACTGCTAGTCAGTTAGTTGAATTTCTATATTGATTCTGTTTAATAGAATATATCATATGAAACTGAAAGTGATGTTGATTTTATTTTGTAACATCTGTGGCTGTAGGGAAACAGGTTGGAGGAATCCGACTAGATTCCTCAACAGCTATTTTATTATTTTCATATATTGTGATATATGACGTGGTTTATAATCTATTGTTGATTATATGTGTATGGACGATATTGGACATCGTAATTTGATATGTTAAACACTATAACACACCGGAATGTGAAAAAGGGAAATTTTCAAATGGTATTTGAAAATAAAATATTTATAAAATCAAAAGGGTTTTGTAAATGAAATGTTTATAAATGAAATATTTATAAATGAAACATTTATAAATAGAAATCTTTATAGGTGAAATTATATAGAAAGGGGAAATCTTTATAAATGAAATATTTATAAAGAAAAGGGAATATTTATGAAATCATAAGATTTTATAAATGAGATATTTATTGGTTAAATAAATCGGAGATGTTAAACGAGATACTTACTTGTTAAGTAAATAAGTTATAAAAGAGATATTGACTTAGGAAACAGAATAAGTTATTAAAAGGATTATTTATTTGTTAAATAAATAGAATAAGAAAAGGAGATATTTATTTGTTAAATAAATAAGATAAGATATAAGGAATATTTGTTTAGAAAATAAATAAGATATTAATAAAGGAAATACTTAGGATAAATTAATAAGATATTAATAAAGGGAATACTTGGAAATAGAACCCTAAAAGGAAATATTAGTAAACCATTTGCACATAGAATTTGAAAAGGAAATATTTGTAAACCATTTACAAATAGGATTAAAAAGGAAATATTGGTAAAGGCATTTATAAATAAATAGATTATAAAGGAAATATTTTGCTTTGGATATATATATAAGTCAGGACTTATATATGGAGAAAACAGATAAATGGAGTAGATTAATTTATAAATGATATTTATAAATTAATTAAATATTTATCATTTGGATAAATAGAATATATAAGTCAGGACTTATATAAAAAAGTAAAAATCGATTTCAGCATCGATGTTTGAAAGTGAATAAGGACAAAGAGTTAATCAGTTAGGGTTAACCAGTTAAAGTAAAACCATTAGGGTTAACCAGTTAGGTTAAACCGTAGAGTTAAACCAGTTAGAGTTAATCAGTTAGAGTTATTGAATAGAGTTAAATCGAACTAGAGTTATTCAAATGGAGTTAATCGAATTTAGTTTATTCTAATAAAGTTGAAGTGAGTTAATCGAATTTAGTTATTCGAAGAAGTGAATCGAATCAGAGATATTCGAAGTGAGATAATTGAATTGTAGATATTCGAAGTGAGATAATCGAATCAGAGATATTCGAAGTGAGATAATCGAATCAGAAATATTCGAAGTGAGTTGATCGAATCTAGTTATTCAACAGGAGTTAAATCGAAAAAGATTTATTTGAAGAAAGAGATTTTCGAATATAAGTATTCGAAAGTAAGCAAATCGAATATAAGTTATTCGAATAAGTTATTCGAATAAGAGTTAATCCAGTAAGAGTTATTAGGTTGGAGTTATTCAAATAAGAGTTATAGATTAGAGTTAACCGAATAGGAGTAAATAAATTAGTTGTCGTTATATTGTTCGAGTTAGGAAATAAAAGACATATTAAAGATAATATATTTCGGATGCAGAAGATTATAACACCATTGTTATAATCACGTAAACTTGTAAAAGAAGGGGGTTCTCAAATAGAATCCAAGGGTTCGTAAGGAAGTGTTAAAGGGTTAAAAGATGAACTTACCCTATTTCAAGATTTGAAACGTTGTTCAGTTAAAGTCTGAGAGGTAATTATACCCCAACTTGATTGACTTCGTTTTTAATTTAGAAATGGTTAAGGTTCGAGAGTGAAAGTGGTTAAGTGATTTTAGTAAATAAGTATAGTGGTTTGAGTTGTCGTCGCGATGTTGATTTAAACATCTGTTTAAATCCAAGTAAAGAAGATTTGGAAATGTTTTCCAAATAGAATCAGAAACGTAATCAAATATTGAAATTTGAAATATGAATTAGAAAAGGAAGTGTTCATGTATAAGGAGTTAAGAAATGGAGTTAAACTAAATCATAATTTGACTGGAGATTTGTTATGTTGAATGGTTTCCTAAGTGTCTATCTGATGTTGGTTTCGACCTTCGGGATTGGTACTTAGGGAAGTGTTCTTATACTAGTTTACAATTAGAGACTGATAGTTGTAGAAGAATAGTGATACGTAAATAAGTTATGGAAATGTTTTCCAGCGTTAACGTATATTTTCTAAACATAGAAAATAAGGAACGTATGAATATATACATATATATATATGTATATATATATGATTGATGATTGATTTGATAGAATTTCCATCTGGAAATAATATCGTTGTTTGCGCACGTATTTTTCTTTGATAGTTAACTTACCGACTATCGAAGTTTTTGACCATTTTAATGTTGTTAATATGGAGAGACCGGTTGGATTATTATCCAAAGAACCACTCTATATTGGCATAAGCATTGCGAATCATATATGCCAAAGATAATTGAAGACGGAGTAAGGTGCAAGGTCTATTGTATAAGTCTTAGATAACAGTGCCTAAGATGGATGTACTGAATAGTGCCTTCGGTTCATTCTGTTCCTGGATGACTTGTATGGATGAATGTCTGACAAAGTATTTCCAGAAAGGTCACGTACATTGATTTCTTCAACCGTACCAAGAGTGGAAGCGGAGAAGGAAATTTCTTTAGCTAACACGTAATGTACTGTTGTAGACGTCAATTAGTGATTTTCGATGGATCTGACAATGTGGCACTCGAAGTGAATCTGATGTGATGATAAGGCGTAACCTCAAGCCTCGTCAACCGGTAAATGACAGAAATCGGGCAGGTAGCATGGCTATGTAGGTCGCACCTATTAGGGTGTTTAATCACCTGATCTAGAGTTTAATTTACTTCAAAAAAATCTATTGTTGATGTTGTCCCATTCGGGAAACGGTTGCTGATCCGAACCGTTGGCGATATACATTCTATACACTCAAGCGAAATGAGTGGTCGGTCATGTGTGGCCGGGTTGCAAGATGTTCTTGTTGAACCCAGTGTATTCCTCTCTAGAGGTACACTAGCATAAGGTGGTTCCATACCTTGTCATAGTTGGAAATCCATTACCCAATACGTGCTTGCGGTTTTGATTGTATACTATATATGTAGAACGTGAGATGGAAGCGTTTCTGCTAGATGATTATTATATTGTGGTTGATAGACATTATTATAATATCAAAAGGTTTTTTATATAAAGATATTTTGGATTATCATAAGGGAAAAACCCGTTCCGTTATACGGCTTGGTCTTATGAGATATCGTTTACTTGTTCAAACTGTTTAAACTGTTTTACTCATACCAGTCCCATGACTGACCCAGAGTTTATTTTGTTTTGTTTTCCCTAAACTCTTGGGTGCCCAATTTTGTACGGGCAGTCAAGTAGTCGGGATTTATAGATACTTAAAGAGCTGGAGCAGGAGGCTTCATGATCATATAGCTATAGTGTATTTCCGCTGTGTTGTAAGTGCTGTACTTTGAAATGATATGTATATTCAAATACATATTTATGTTTCAAAGATATGTTATCTATTATATGTTATTCGTTCCGCTGTGAGGTTCGTGTTACTCTGATGTTGTGTTCTTCTTCTTCTTCTTCTTCTTCTTCTTCTTCTGTTCTAAGTTCTATCTTATCTTTTCTCACCCTCTAATTTCTTTCATTAACTATTCGGTTATTTTCAATCCTTGGATGTTCGATATGTGTCGTATATCGGATAACCAAGATCGCAAATTTTCGGGTCATTACAGTTGGTATCAGAGCTTAAGGTTAAGTGAATTACCTTGGCTCTGTGGCGTAACTCGGTAAAGATAGGGTTAGTAATACCCTAGATTGAGTTTGAGTGTATATATACGAGTGTTTGTAGATGATATAAAAATAATTTTATATTGTGAAGATTTATTAGTTTAGTAGCTTATGAGTTCTGGTCGATCAGTTTGATCCACTATATCAATAGGAGTTAATAAACGCTCAATTACAATGGGTCGGCATGATATGTTTTGAAAGAGGGTAAATGAAAATAATTTTACCCAAAGTATATTTTGATACATATTGGATATATTGGTTGATATTATAATCGAATAAGATTATAAAAATGTGAAATGGTTATGTAAATAACCAATCAAAATTCAGATAAGAAAAATGAATTGAATTAAATCTGAAATTTAAATCAGAATTGAAATTGAAACCCTGGAAATTTGGAATAGAGTTTGTAAATAGAGTTGGATTAAATATAAGTAAATTTTAAGATCTTGGGAGATTTTAAATTGTATTCCAAGAAATTGTGAATGATATTTTGAACTGATTTCAAAATAAAAGTGTTTAAGAATGATTTTGAAAATGATAAATTATTGAACTCACTTTGATAGCTGGGAAATAACCCCGATGATGAGCTAGACATCATCGGTGTTCATTTTCGAGTTGTTGAGTGACGGATTACTGCCAAAGGAATTTGTTTTTAAATTGTTTTGAGAAAAACAAAGCTGTTTAGAACTCCCAGAATTTGATTTGTTTAATTTAAGACAAATTAAATAGGAATTTGTAAAAGCAAATTAGAATTAAAGTAAAGCCAGTTAAGTGGTAATAGAAATTGATTTGAAATAATATTGTGTTGGTGAGTTAAGGATTCGGGATCAAGAACGAAACTTGAATTTGAAATGAAAATTTGGCTTGGTAAAAAGTGAATGGTTGTGTTGGAGATAAAAGTGATTTCAGAATTTGATTGGGATAACTACGGCATATGCTGAGTTGATAGCATATGAAAGTGATAGAGTTGATATGCCCGACAAAAAGGTACAAGTGTATATTTCATATGGTATGAGATTTTGATGAGCCAAATTGGCAAGCCGCTTGGCTGTTTGATTTTCTTTTGGGTTGGAGATGGCCCAGAGAGGCGAGTTGGAGTTTGACCGATTGACCAATACAAAGGAGGTGCTGACGAAATTTGTCGAAGAGTTAAGGCGTTAGAAAATTTTCAGGATTTTTGGAAATTTTCGTTGATAAGAATTAAATAAATTTTTAATTGAAATTAAATTGGTTCAGCTGAAATTGAAGTTAAGAACTGAACAAATATGTTCTAACCAGTCGATAGGGTCGTCCTCTACCTTAGCAATTTCGAGGACGAAATTATTTTAAGTGGGGAAGAATGTAATGACCCGCATTTTCAATGGTATAATAATTAATTTATTTAATTATTTAAAAGGTGATTAAAAGGATTTAATAGTTGTGGAATTAAATAATGGTGAATATTTAATTAAAATAATGAATTAAATAATATATTTAATTCTGAAATAATCAGAATTGGCTGAAATGGCGATATGGTGCGAACTGGATCATCTGTGATATTTAATTCAGTTTAGAATTGAATTATAATAACGAATATATTATTTGAACGATAGTTTGAACGTAGAATTATAATATAATTAAAATCGAGCTTGAAATGGCGCGGCAGTTCGCTATTTGGTGATTTGAACTTCAACTGAATGTACAGGGTTCGTTTTAAGTCGGATTTCTATGAAACAAGAAACGTTCAGAGCTGGTGGAGTATATTTTTCTAGTGGAAGAGAAAAATCAGGATTTCGTCGTGTAGATTTTGATTATGTCCAAATCAAATTTTAGAAAAGTCGCTATGGAATTCCCTTTATAATTTATTAATATTTTAAAAGGATTTAAATATAAATCGAATATCGATATAACTCCGATGATGAAATATCAAGCTAGAAATTCATATAGGAATATTCTAGAGCTGTATGGTATTCCACTGTGAATATAGACGATAATATTTATTTTTAAATATTTAATTTAATTATATTTAATTATATTTATATATTTAAATGGGTTATTTAGAGCTTTAAAAATAGCCACTTTTGCAAACGACCTTGGAATTCGACGAAACCAATTTTGTTGGATCCGCAATATTAAATTATTGTTAGATTCCAAGTTTCGTGATTTTTAGAATCATTATGTGGCCGTACGGATTTTTAGAGTGAAACAGTGGATATTTTGACGGTTAAAAATACACTGCGTGAGCATACGAAGTCGGAATTCAACGAAACAAGTTTCGTTGGGACCTTAATGTCAAACTCTAGCAGTATGTCCAGTTTCGTGATTTTTGGGTACTATATGTGGTCGTACGAATTTTTAAAGACAGATACATATAACATTCGATTAAAAACTGAATATAATATTCTAAATAAAAATCCTATAAATAACCCTAACTTCCTCTAAACCCTAAACTATTTCCTCTATTTGGTCAACCAGATTTAATTCCGCCATTCTTCACTTTACAGAAAAACAATCCTCTCTTGGAAATTCAAAGTAAAAGCAAAGAAAATTCTTAAAAATCAAATGATAACATTTGTGAGTTGGTAGTGAGATTCTCTTCAATCCCATACCTTTTTGTGGTGAGCGACGCAAATTCCATGGGTGATCTAATGGGACAACAACATCTAGGTTTTTGATTTATACGGGTTTGGTGATTCGATAGAAGAAATGAGTGTTGCCATTGGAATCAGTAAGGAAAGTAGCATCATTAGCGGGGCTTTTATGGTGTTCGGTGGTAGGAAGCATCGGCGGCTTCCTATAGCTGCTCGAGACCGTGAATAGGAAGTTTGTGCGAGTTCGACATTGAGGGTTGGAAATGGAAGAGGAGACCATGACAAGAGTTTTGGTGTGTATAGTTTTTGGTTCGGTGGAGAAATGGTGGAGTTGTGGTGATGGAAAGTTCGACCATGTCCTGTTGCGTGGATTTCCTGGAGCCAAGCAATTCGGAGAAGAAGGAATTTAAGGTGGTACGGGTTTTGCAAGTGTTTGGGCCAAGAATCAAAAGTAAGGCCCAAGTGGTGAAATTAGAGTTTTATTTTAATTTAATTTAAAATTGTATGAACTTCGTAACGTCGTATCTTCTACATACGATATCAGATTGACGAACCGTAAGTTGTGTTGGGTTCGTATGGGCGGACACTACAACACGGGACTGACTGGGAGTGGATTGAAGCTCGTTTGAATTTATGGCGAAATAAATTGTTTGATTCAAATCAAACAAACAGTTTATCATTCTTTAACGATGAACTGCCAATGTGAGTAAATCTCACTAACTCTGAACAGTTTATAATTTCACGTTGTATTTTTAGGACTGCTAAATATTGGCTGATTGACTATGTGTTGACTGTTTGATTGAACTGCTAGTAAGTTAGTTGAATTTCTACATTGATTCCGTTTAACAGAATATATCATATGAAACTGAAAGTGATGTTGATATTATTGTGTAACATCTGTGGATGCAGGGAAACAGGTTGGAGGAATCCGACTGGATTCCTCAACAGCTATTTTATTATTTTCATATATTGTGATATATGATGTGGTTTATAATCTATTGTTGATTATATGTGTATGGACGATATTGGACATCATAATTTGATATGTTAAACACCATAACACACTGGAATGTGAAAAAGTGAAATTTTCAAATGGTATTTGAAAATAAAATATTTATAAAATCAAAAGGATTTTGTAAATGAAATGTTTATATATGAAATATTTGTAAATGAAATATTTATAAATAGAAATCTATATAGGTGAAATTATATAGAAAGGGGAAATCTTTATAAATGAAATATTTATAAAGAAAAGGGAATATTTATTAAATCATAAGATTTTATAAATGAGATATTTATTGGTTAAATAAATAGGAGATGTTAAACGAGATACTTACTTGTTAAGTAAATAAGTTATAAAAGAGATATTGACTTAGGAAACAGAATAAGTTATTAAAAGGATTATTTATTTATTAAATAAATAGATTAAGAAAATGAGATATTTATTTGTTAAATAAATAAGATAAGGTATAAGGAATATTTATTTAGAAAATAAATAAGATACTAATAAAGGAAATACTTAGGATAAATTAATAAGATATTAATAAAGGGAATACTTGGAAATAGAACCTTAAAAGGAAATATTTGCAAACCATTTGCAAATAGAATTTGAAAAGGAAATATTTGTAAACCATTTACAAATAGGATTAAAAAGGAAATATTGGTAAAGGCATTTAGAAATAAATAGATTATAAAGGAAATATTTATCTTTGGATAAATATATATATATATATATATATATATAAGTCAGGACTTATATATGGAGAAAACAGATAAATGGAGTAGATTAATTTATAAATGATATTTATAAATTAAGTTAAATATTTATCATTTGGATAAATAGAATACATAAGTCAGGACTTATATAAAGAAGTAAAAATCGATTTCAACATCGATGTTTGAAACTGAATAAGGACAAAGAGTTAATCAGTTAGGGTTAACCAGTTAGAGTAAAACCATTAGGGTTAACCAGTTAAGTTAAACCGTAGAGTTAAACCAGTTAGAGTAAAACCAGTTAAAGTTAATCAGTTAGAGTTGTTGAATAGAGTTAAATCGAACTAGAGTTATTCAAATGGAGTTAATCGAATTTAGTTTATTCGAATAAAGTTGAAGTGAGTTAATCGAATTTAGTTATTCAAAGAAGTGAATCGAATCAGACATATTCGAAGTGAGATAATCGAATAGCAGATATTCGAAGTAAGATAATCGAATCAGAGATATTCGAAGTGTGATAATCGAATCAGAAATATTCGAAGTGAGTTGATCTAATCTAGTTATTCGACAGGAGTTAAATCGAATAAGATTTATTCAAAGAAAGAGATTTTCGAATATAAGTATTCAAAAGTTAGCAAATCGAATATAAGTTATTCGAATAAGAGTTAATTCAGTAAGAGTTATTAGGTTGGAGTTATTCAAATAAGAGTTATAGATTAGAGTTAACCGAACAGGAGTAAATAAATTAGTTGTCGTTATATTATTCGAGTTAGGAAATAAAAGCCATATTAAAGATAATATATTTCGGATGTAGGAGATTATAACACCATTGTTATAATCACATAAACTTGTAAAAGAGGGGGGGTTCATAAATAGAATGCGAGGGTTCGTAAGGAAGTGTTAAAGGGTTAAAAGATGAACTTACCCTATTTCGAGATTTGAAATGTTGTTCAGTTAAGGTCTGAGAGGTAATTATACCCCAACTTGATTGACTTCGTTTTTAATTTAGAAATGGTTAAGGTTCGAGAGTGAAAGTGGTTAAGTGATTTTAGTAAATAAGTGTAGTGGTTTGAGTTGTCGTCGCGATGTTGATTTAAACATCTATTTAAATCCAAGTAAAGAAGATTTGGAAATGTTTTCCAAATAGAATCAGAAACATAATCAAATATTGAAATTTGAAATATGAATTAGAAAAGGAAGTGTTCATGTATAAGGAGTTAAGAAATGGAGTTAAATTAAATCAGAATTTGACTGGAGACTTGTTAAGTTGAATGGTTTCCTAAGTGTCTGTCTGATGTTGGTTTCGACCTTCGGGATTGGTACTTAGGGAATTGTTCTTATACTAGTTTACAGTCAGAGACTGATAGTTGTAGAAGAATAGTGATACGTAAATAAGTTATGTAAATGTTTTCCAGCGTTAACGTATATTTTCTAAACATAGAAAATAAGGAACATATGAATATATATACACATATATATATATATGACTGATGATTGATTTGATAGAATTTCCATCTAGAAATAATATCGTTGTTTGCATATGTATTTTTCTTTGATAGTTAACTCACCGACTATCGAAGTTTTTGACCATTTTAACGTTGTTAATATAGAGATACCAGTTGGATTATTATCCAAAGAACCACTCCGTATTAGCATAAGCGTTGCGAATCATATATGCCAAAGATAATTGAAGACGGAGTAAGGTGCAAGGGCTATTGTATAAGTCTTAGATAACAGTGCCTAAGATGGATGTACTAAATAGTGCCTTTGATTAATCCTATTCCTGGATGACTTGTATGGATGAATGTCTGACAAAGTATTTCCAGAAAGGTCACGTACGTTGATTTCTTCAACCGTACCAAGAGTGGAAGCGGAGAAGGAAACTTCTTTGGCTAACACGTAATTTACTGTTGTAGACGTCAATTAGTGACTTTCGATGGATCTGACAATGTGGCATTCGAAGTGAATCTAATGTGATGTAAGGTGTAACCTCAAGCCTCATCAACCGGTAATTGACAGAAATCGAGCAGGTAGCTTGGCTATGTAGGTCGCACCTATTAGGGTGTATAATCACCTGATCTAGAGTTTCATTTACTTCAAAAAAATCTATTGTTGATGCTGTCCCATTCGGGAAACGGTTGCTGATCCCAACCGTTGGTGATATACATTCGATACACTCAAGCGAAATGAGTGGTCGGTCATGTGTGGCCGGGTTGCAAAGATGTTCTTGTTGAACCCAATGTATTCCTCTCTAGAGGTACACTAGCGTAAGGTGGTTCCATACCTTGTCATTGTTGGAAATCCATTACCCAATACGTGCTTGCGATTTTGATTGTATACTATATATGTAGAACTTGAGATGGAAGCGTTTCTGCCAGATGATTATTATATTGTGGTTGATAGACATTATTATAATATCAAAAGGTTTTCGATATAAAGATATTTTGGATTCTCATGAGGGAAAAACCTGTTCTGTTATACGGCGTGGTCTTATGAGATATCATTTACTTGTTCAAACTGTTTAAACTGTTTTGCTCATACCAGTCCCCTGAATGACCCGGAGTTTATTTTGTTTTGTTTTCCCTAAACTCTTAGGTGCCCAATTTTGTACGGGCAGTCAAGTAGTCGGGATTTACAGATACTTATAGAGCTGGAGCAGGAGGCTTCAAGATCATATAGCTATAGTGTATTTCCGATGTGTTGTAAGTGTTGTACTTTGAAATGATATGTATATTCAAATACAGATTTATATTTCAAAGATACGTTATCTATTATATGTTATTCGTTCCGCTGTGAGGTTCGTGTTACTCTGATGTTGTGTTCTTCTTCTTCTTCTGCTCTAAATTCTATCTTATCTTTTCTCACCCTCTAATTTCTTTCATTAACTATTCGGTTATTTTCGATCCTTGGATGTTCGATATGTGTCGTATATCGGATAACCAAGATTGCAAATTTTCGGGTCGTTACAGCGATAGTCGGAAGAGATCAAGGAATGAGGCTGGTAATTCTGAACTCAAAAATAATGATAAAGGATTCAGTTTATTCTTCAACGAGCTTTATTCCAAAGTAATGCCATTGTATTCTGGACAAGAGGAAGTTACAGTAAGACCATAACCAACAATCCGTTCTGTTCACATCTTCTCTTTCATCCAAACAAGCCACAACGCACCCAGCAATACAAAACTAGCCACAACCAGCCACAAAATACTTAAAATATATATTATACAATACAAATAGTACAAAACAACAAACACCCCTTTCATCCAATATTACCCCTTTTTACCGCTGCAAACAGCGTTTGCATGCTTTATTATTATTAAAAGTTTATAACGGCAAAGTCTTTGCCGTTATAAATTTATAACGGCTAAGTCTTTGCCGTTATAACATCCAACCCTTGTTCGGTCCGCCAGCCACGAACTCATACGAAAGTAGCCACGGGCGACTGAACAAGCCATACCTGCTTGCTCCGTGGCTTGTTAAGTAACTGAACAAGCCATCGTTGGTTGTGCTCTAAGGCATATAAATTATCTTTGGGATAAGCTCTCCAAATCTGAAAAAGAGGTAGGGCTTTTGCATTACACCCCTAATATTACAGTAAACATGCGGAGAAAATCTTTGAAGTGAAAAAAATATATTATTCACACACGCACACACGTCAGACAAGAGAGAGTATATTATCATAATTGGTGTGCAAGGGGAAATAGAGGTATAGCCGAAATTTGAGACCTAAATCTATGTGCAGGGGAAATAGAGGTGTAGCAGAAGTTTGAGACCCTTTTTTGGGTTTTTTTGTGTGTGCTGGGGGAGGGGGGGAGGTGGGAGGTGTATAGCAATGATCAATAACCTCCTTTATTCAACACTATTTATTGCCTTCTGATATGAGACAACTTTTTATATATTTTTCTCTCTTCTAGCACGAGCCAAATATTTAAATATGAACTTATGATTGATATTGGAGGCTACAAATAATGCTAAATAAGGGGACATTGATTCTAGATCATACACCTTTTATGCTGAAAGGACCTTAACATGTGTAAAAATTTGGAAAGAGAGCTAGGTTATTTGTGACATCATCATCAAAAAGGAATAGTAAAAGGACTACATCTTTCAAATTTTAAAACATTGAAAATACGATCAAATCGTATTTTCACTTTCCTAACTGTACTATTATGTAGGGAAGTTTTGATGATGGTTACCCCTACTATTTTGAAAATATCTTTGTCCGACCATTTTTACTGGTAAACAAAGTTGCAAGGTATACTAATAAATTGGAATCATTTTCGTTATAATTCAGTTTATTGCATAATATATCTTTCAAAGTCGCTTAAGAAAGGGGGAAAATGGAGCTAAATATCATTTGAACTTCAATTTCTTGAGCTAAATCTACATCTTTGCTTGATTCAAATGCATGTAATATATTAGAGCATCCCTAGCAGGACTGAATAAAGGAATTCAACGCTCATTTTCCATTCTTCACACTGTAGCAGTGACAAGTGGCGATTCGAGGGTGGGAAGAGGAAATAAGTAGGGTTTTTCTCCCATTAATTTTTCGAGCGGCGATTCATAAGCTGTAATCAAAAAACCACATCGTTTATGGTATTAACGGTTTTCTAAGAACCGGCGTAAGTGGGTTTTTTTTCAAAACCATATTATGAACTATACACGGTTTCTAGAAAATTGTTTCTAGTTGTTTTTTTAAAAAAAAAAAACTAATTTCTCCTACTCAGATGCTGGTGAAGTGAGAGGAACTAATGTTTTCTATCCCGATTTTCGCTTCTCTGCTGGAGATGCTCTTATAAATTGATTGGTAAATTACAATATTGTTGATTTTTATAAATTGTTAGCGTTTAACCATAAAATATGGTAAACTTACAATTTTTGTACTGAGTAATTGGTGTACAAATTTGGAAACAGTAAATGATTGATTGGGTAACGAAAAAGTTAGCATTATTGTCAAGTTTGATTTAGAACCGTAAAACAACAGTAACGAACATTTGAATAATGATTTTCTTAATGAGATAATTAAGGTGAATGACAAACTTTGAATAAAAAAAAGGTTTGAAGGGCACTAAATTTCACTTCTAAGCCGACAGAAAGTTTTTTTTCTTCCATTTTTTATAGGAAAAATCAGGCTCATGGAAAATGTTAAATACAACTAGTATTATATTCATTTTTTACACTGTACAAAAATGCTAGTTATAACTAGCATTATGTTCAGTTTTATACTATACAAACTGACAGTTATATTTAGCACCGTCCGTCAGCCTGATTTTTTATGAAGTTTGTTCGTCAACCTAAAAATAAAATTTGGTGGCCTTCAGCTAATTTTTTGGGGTCAAAGTTTGTCCTTGTGCCTGTTTACCATTTCTTTCTTCTTAGTTGGCTTGTATCCTTGAATGTTGGTGTCGTTAGGTTACATAGACTTGCAAATGGGATTGGTAATCAAATGCAATGTAAATGAGATTGGTTATCATGTGCAACTTCTCATTTTAATTTTTAATTTTTCTTCTTCAGGTTTATCAGGACAGGGTTAAAGAGCAACATTACGGCTGCCATATCTAGATAGTGAGGTTTCCTTTATGCTGCTGAATTTTATCAGTGGAGAAAAGAAAAAAAAACGCTGCAGTTAGAATCCTTCTGCTGTATTTGGTTAATGGTAGTAAGACCTTAGTACAATAATTCAAAGGGAATTTATTAATGCATCCTAGCAGGTAGTTAGAACTTAGTCAAATGTAGAACCATTATGCATGAATATTTTATTGTAATATTAATTACCTGGACATCATTTTATGTTAAAATTCCAATCAAGTTGATGATACAGTCCTGTAGTTTTTCTTAGCTTTACAAGTTTACATAATCATAAACTGGCCCGGCCCTAGGGCAAGGCGAGCATGACGCTCGCCTAGGGCAACCGGCCGGAGGTGGATGTGGCAGTGTTAGTCAGCTTTCCATTTTCACAACATAAAAAAATTTATATCAACAACTTAGTAAGTGCTGTTGTAGCAGGGTGGTAGTGCATATGCTTAGTTCAGTAGAGGTTTGTAGTTTGATTCTTCCCGCAGTTGCAATTATTTTTTTCCCTCCTACACTTGCATGGCAACCTGTTGCAATTTTTTTCTTCTCCTCCTACACTTGCCTAGGGCAACCAAGTCACTCGGGCTGGCACTGATCATAAATTTCAAATGCTTTGGAAGAATTTGAATAAAACCACTAAGCTGAAGATGTAATAGACCTGTTCTATTATATAAGTTCAATAATGGATTTTTGTCTCTTTCTTTGCATTCATTCTCACATCAAACAACGCCTCTTTGGCAATTTGTCGGATAATTTTGCATTTAACCCCTTATATAATGTAACACCCCGCCTCCGCTAGGGTCACTCGCAAAGGAATGCACTAGCTTTAGAGGGGCATTATTGGTAAACATGCACAGAAATATCACAAGACAGAACATATAAAATGGCGGAAGTAAAATCGAACTTTCATAAATTCAATAATTAAGGTCTAAAGCCTTTTACATCAGAGTACATCAACACCTGTCTTTAACAGTAAAGAAGCATAAAGACTTTTTCATAAATTATTCCCCAAGTAAAAACAGTAAAGTAGCCATAGCCAAGAGAAGTCCAAGCCATCCATGATGACCTTCAAGCAGAAGAAGTCCGAACTAAACAGCATTGTTTCCTCCCTGAAACCTGGGGGGGAAACGGAAGAAAAGAGGCGAAACAAAACGGGTCAGTCAAAAAGACTGAGTAAGTCCTATCTACTTCCAGTATAAAAACAGGTAAAGGTAACATGACATGCATAAACTGAAAGTAAACATAAGGATAACTACAAGATAGATAAACCGGGGTAGCCGGTTGAACTACTGTGGCAAAGTAAACTAAGGTATCATGATAAACTACGGTGTTATGATAAGTCAAGGTATCACATCGTCAGATTTCTATCGAGCACATTATCCCAAGGTATCTACCCCGTCTAACATCGCACGGTATCTATTATGTATATTCTTCCTAGTTCTAACATGTATATTTGCTCTGCACCTCTCGTTCTAGTATCCCTACCCGCGTCATGTGTTAACCATGAATGTCCCTTGCTCAAAGTCGTGTAATGGTCCATGTCAACCTAATATATCGCATATATAGGTTACTCAAATCATATGTTTCTTTCCATGTATATAAGTTCAGTCCTTTGCCGTACCTCGTACGGGCTTCCTCATGTCGTATTATCCTTGAAATCGTTTGGACTGTCACCTTTGTTCTAGCTAGGCTCTTCCATATGAATCATCGTTTGAACTACTAGGACTTACGCCACCTAGCACCACTAGGGATTACGCTTACCTATTGCACGCTTTCATATTTCGGTTTGGGTTCAACCACCTAGGCCACTAGGGATTACGCTAACCCTCAACCGCGCCCTTTTTCCCACGCATTCATCGTGAATCATTTTTCTATAACTGTATGCACATGTATCACATCGTGCCATCCGAGTCCTGTCACAGGGCAAAACAAGAAATACAGGACTCGGTCGGGAGCTTTAGATTTATCTGCCGATGCAGATACTAAGGTCTGCTTTTCTACACGTGGCTATGGTCCCACGAGAC
Source organism: Allium sativum (assembly GCA_030737875.1). Taxonomy (NCBI): domain Eukaryota; kingdom Viridiplantae; phylum Streptophyta; class Magnoliopsida; order Asparagales; family Amaryllidaceae; genus Allium; species Allium sativum. Next base: position 791,427,949 of record CM060924.1, read on the forward strand.
CCCTCCCTCAACTAGTGAAAGGCAACACAAGAGAAAATCTTGCATGAGAACTACACTCCGGCCAGCCCACATCCTACGGCCTACCTCACCCATAATTAGATAGCAATTATGGTCTGTTGGGTGTTCCCTGCCTTTCCGTACGTACACGCTTGACTCAAGATGGTAGATGATCGACGAACTTGCTATCTCGGGCACCTTATGTATTCGTCGACTCACTGCTATCCACCCCAGTCTTTAGGTCGCTCGCATAGCAACCAAGGCATATTCTTGGTTCTTCTACCGCAGACCTCAACCTCTCGTGAGCCTAGTATATTGACCTGGCATCTCACAGAGGGATCCCAAGAATATCCTCACGTTCCCCGAAGCCGCTGCTTCGTTACCCCGTTCGTTGGAGCCTTTATCTAAATCAGATAGCCTGCTCCTACACGCATACTTAAACGTTGACCTAACGTATCGGGTTACTAATCTATCTAAGAAATGGTCCAAATTTCCTTGACTAAGAATTATTACTTAGTTTCCCTTAACTAAGGTTTACCACTTAGCCTTATTTCCATAATCCTTGTTAACTATGGTTATTTACCTAATCCTCCGAATTAGGGTTTATCTAATGGGTTAAGTGTCACTTAAGTTCATAACTTAGCCCGTCTACAAACCATGTCAAAATTGGCTAAGTATCCAAGTCCAAGACTTAACCCTACAAACCATGTGTCAAGTTGGCTAAGTATATTAAGCAATCCATAACTTAACCTCGTCTAATTATCATTTTAGATTGGTTAATTATATAAATTAACTTGACCTTGTCAAATTACCGAGTCAAATCGGTCAAGCGTATTCAAGTGATTCGTGACTTAGCCTTATCATGTTTTCACGTTAGATTGGTTAAGTATGGGTTAACTTAACCTCCATAAATTCACGAGTTAGATTGGCTAAGTATAGGTCACTTAACCACATCCAATTAACGAGTTAGATTGGTTAAGTTTAGGTCACTTAACCACACCAAATTAACGAGTTAGATTGGTTAAGTTTAGGTCGCTTAACCACATCAAATCATCATGTATAATTGGTTAAGTATAAGTTGCTTAACCCCATTAAATTATCACATTAAGTTGGTTAAGTATTGGTTACTTAACCTCATTGAATTACCAAGTTTAAATTGGTTAAGTGTTTAACTTACCCCATCGAATTACCGTGTTTAGATTAGTTAAGTGTGGATTACTTAACCCCATCTAATTACCGTGGTTAGGTTAGTTAAGTCTTAATTACTTAACCCCATTAAATTATCTTGCATGGTTAAGTGTCATTAGTCAAATTTACTTAACCTTATCATGTGGCATTAATTTAATTAATGCACCCTTAACCTCTCACATTAGACCTTGTTGTGGTTACTAGTTAAGCCGGGCGGGTCTGGGTAGATTTACACCACAACTTAGTCTAACCTCGGGTCTTAAGCGCGACATGACCAACTTCTCACATTGGGTCCTATTGTTTGCAACTACTAGTTAGGCCGGTCGGTTCCGGGTAGTTTTACGTTGCAAACTCAACCCAACCTCGAGTTGGCCACACTTATATTATCTAAGTTCATCATGTTTCCAAAACATGTTACAAGTTTTCAAGCATTTGGGTAGACCTAACTTAATAGGTAAATTCCCAAAGGGTAGACCTAACTTAATAGGTAAATTCCCAAGCTCATGTTTTTATGCATACTTACATGTCAACTTCCATGTTATCTTTCAAGTCATATTTTCAAGTATAAACACATGTCATATTCAAGTTAAGATTTCGCGACATGTTCATGTTTATCTAACTACCCAAAATCGTGTTTTCCCAACGCAAGCAAAGCGAGTCAACATAGTAAGGATACTATGTCACATATTGGTCTCAAAACACGCATGATGCCAAAAAGGGCTTAGCTTCCACATGCATAACATCATAAAGGGATTGGCCATAAACATGCATAGTGTCATAAGGTAATTTGGCCACAAACATGCATGTTAGCATAAGGGGTTTGGGTTCATAAACATGCATAAGCCCCCAAAATCTTGTCTTAGCCAATGTTTCACAAGTAAAGTGGTTCCTAAAGGTTCATGCTAGCATTTCATGCATAAAGATCCAAACTTGCAAGTTAAACTAGGTTATGCATAGCATGAGAGGCATGATTAAGTCACTCACATGGCCTAAAATCATAAACATGAACACAAGAGGCAAGATAAGGTTCATATAGGTTCGCATAATCATGTTTAGCCTCATTTTATCCCATGTCATTATCAAAACTACCGTTTCCATCTAAAAGTAGCTAGAACTTACATAGTTAGGCCTAGGGAAAGGAGCATGAATCATCTTGGCTAAGAAAGGTGCCTCCTTTGTTGAATAATCGTCATGGAACTCGCATAGCAATGTTGATTTGGCCTCTATTTGGTGTAGCAAGCTTGCACCTTTTGATTTGAACCCGATTTGAATGCATAGGCTCTAGGGATTGGAGATGGAGGCCATGATCAAACTTGATTTTGGCAGCACTTAGTTGCTAGGTTTGATTTTTAGGGATTTAGGTTAGGTTTAGGGTCTTTTTATAGAGATTAGGATAGTTTTAGGCCCTTAGATTAACCCTAGGATAGATCAGGACCATCAGATCTCGGAAGCTTCCAGAACCAGCCCAAGAACAAGACTAGGTGAGACAAACAGGTGCGCCAGGCAATTTGCCCCGGCCACCCCCTGTCGACAGGCAAGTCGACAGGGCTGTCGACTTGGTCTGGGCCCAAGTCGACAGGCCTGTCGACAGCCCTGTCGACATGGCCTAGGCGGGAAGCTGCCCGCCTAGCCCCCCAGATCTGATTTCCAAAACTGTTTCCGAAATTCAAATTTCCAGAAACCTTCTTTGGGCCTTTTACGGGTCATACGGATTCCGATTCTCGAAAACTCGGAATCTATTTCGCGTATTTTTCCGAGACGAACGCAATGGCATAGCCCGTTTCACTTGATTCAGAATTTAAAGTTTAATCCTGTCTTGATTCTTGATTTAACGTGTTGTAAAAATTCGGGTTGTTACATTCTCCCCTTCTTAAAGGATTTCGTCCCCGAAATCTCAAAGTTAGGAAGAACATATCCTACCATCCATCATCCATCTACTCAAACCATCATCCACAAGCAACCATTGTCCTCAGACGACTCCTAATGCTTTATGAATGTATGCAAAACGTGTGTGTACGTGTTCCTTAGCTAATGCTAATGATCAGGCCTGAAAAATCTTTTGAATGCAAAAATTATGTTTAGTGCTATGAATCCATCATGTATGCAAATAGTCCTAGTCATATACACTATATGCGTGCACAAACATTCAACCATATGCAACATCCGCATGATAACACATTCAATTTCATCCATAAACAAGTATAAATACTCGTGCATATGCAATATGAAATGTGACCGAGTCGAGCTAATATCTAATGTAAATTCGCGCATACACGAGCAACCACTTGCAACCATTCGCAACCATATCAACCATAACATGTTTCAAATACATGTTTACATCCATAGCGTTCTACCTAAGGTTCCCAAGATAAGATCGAGAAGATAAACAAGACAAACTCCTTACGGGGTTTGTAACAGAAACAGGACCGAGAGGGTATCCACCAAGCGATAGCATGCAAGTAAGCATTACAGGTGAACCACAGATCAAAGATATACTCTTGAAAAGAGACGTGATGCGCTCGTCCAAGCCGCATTTCCATGAGCTTAATTCCATCATGCCTTGACCGCCTTTGACTTCATGATTTCGTAGCTCCTTGATTCCTATTTCCAAGGTGTGAGTGGAACTCATTTCACTGTCGCCTCTCGTTCCACTTATTCTTTCCCTAGTATGCTTGGCTCAAACATATCTGCGTACTCATGCAAGCTCTCCAAAATTCACTAGTGAATTCTGGATCTCGTTTTCCGATGCCAATCCAAATTGCCAAGAGTTCTTACTAGGGTGATTCCCATAACTCATGCATAATCGAAACGAACCATCCGCCTTAGCGGCGAATTCTATTCAAACGGATTACCAACAGCTGCATCATGGGATTCTAGGTAACTAGCCATGACAGAACCCAAAAGGGTTACACAAGACTTCGAGGGTATCACCAAGGCAAGTCAAGAATCCAACTATCCTCTTTCTAAAACCGAGAATGGTATTCCTTACTGGATAACCGCTTTACCCCTAGAATCCATCCGTAGTTGAGACATGTCATTCTCAAATCCAATAAGTTACGAAGGAATGGACCAACTCTCCAACCAGATTTTTGGGACAAAACTGGGATCCTTTACCATGCTAGTACTAAGGTGCAGAGACTCAACTATCCAAGTAGACTTAAATGATACGATGATCAAGACAAAGTCTGGACGGGATGATAGAAAAGAAAAGCTAGACCTTTAACAAGATCGTTACCCTCCTTCCGAGGTACCCTAGAAATGGGAACGTACTATTTCCCTCCGAATGATCTTGTCCCTGTTCCATGATACTTAACTATCCGTCCCGTTTCACCATGCCAAAGGTACTCTCTCGTCATGGGTTTCATTGTTCATCTTTCTCCCTCCTTTTAGGACTCAGCCATACCAACATGTTGCTTATCCTTGAGCTCGTATCCTTTATCCTTGTTCTTACTATCCTTTCATGCATAACTCTGCAATGGTCTCTCGAGAACCACCTCCATCGTACGAGAAACACTTACGCAGCTAGAAAAACTAGTCGCAGTCAAAACCACTATGACTACAGATGGAGGAAAGAAAGGAAAAGGGATTCAATCAAGGAAACAAGGATAATGCTAATGGCCTTTGGGGAATAGCCTTTTTCTTTTAAAAGAAAATTTTCTTGAAAAATGCTTCTTTGTAAACGGTTTTTCAAATAATTTTCAGAAGGTCTTTAAAAACTTTTGCCCAGTCTAGTAACCTTCTGCTCTGATACCAAATGTAACACCCCGCCTCCGCTAGGGTCACTCGCAAAGGAATGCACTAGCTTTAGAGGGGCATTATTGGTAAACATGCACAGAAATATCACAAGACAGAACATATAAAATGGCGGAAGTAAAATCGAACTTTCATAAATTCAATAATTAAGGTCTAAAGCCTTTTACATCAGAGTACATCAACACCTGTCTTTAACAGTAAAGAAGCATAAAGACTTTTTCATAAATTATTCCCCAAGTAAAAACAGTAAAGTAGCCATAGCCAAGAGAAGTCCAAGCCATCCATGATGACCTTCAAGCAGAAGAAGTCCGAACTAAACAGCATTGTTTCCTCCCTGAAACCTGGGGGGGAAACGGAAGAAAAGAGGCGAAACAAAACGGGTCAGTCAAAAAGACTGAGTAAGTCCTATCTACTTCCAGTATAAAAACAGGTAAAGGTAACATGACATGCATAAACTGAAAGTAAACATAAGGATAACTACAAGATAGATAAACCGGGGTAGCCGGTTGAACTACTGTGGCAAAGTAAACTAAGGTATCATGATAAACTACGGTGTTATGATAAGTCAAGGTATCACATCGTCAGATTTCTATCGAGCACATTATCCCAAGGTATCTACCCCGTCTAACATCCCACGGTATCTATTATGTATATTCTTCCTAGTTCTAACATGTATATTTGCTCTGCACCTCTCGTACTAGTATCCCTACCCGCGTCATGTGTTAACCATGAATGTCCCTTGCTCAAAGTCGTGTAATGGTCCATGTCAACCTAATATATCGCATATATAGGTTACTCAAATCATATGTTTCTTTCCATGTATATAAGTTCAGTCCTTTGCCGTACCTCGTACGGGCTTCCTCATGTCGTATTATCCTTGAAATCGTTTGGACTGTCACCTTTGTTCTAGCTAGGCTCTTCCATATGAATCATCGTTTGAACTACTAGGACTTACGCCACCTAGCACCACTAGGATTACGCTTACCTATTGCACGCTTTCGTATTTCGGTTTGGGTTCAACCACCTAGGCCACTAGGGATTACGCTAACCCTCAACCGCGCCCTTTTTCCCACGCATTCATCGTGAATCGTTTTTCTATAACTGTATGCACATGTATCACATCGTGCCATCCGAGTCCTGTCACAGGGCAAAACAAGAAATACAGGACTCGGTCGGGAGCTTTAGATTTATCTGCCGATGCAGATACTAAGGTCTGCTTTTCTACACGTGGCTATGGTCCCACGAGACCCCTCCCTCAACTAGTGAAAGGCAACACAAGAGAAAATCTTGCATGAGAACTACACTCCGGCCAGCCCACATCCTACGGCCTACCTCACCCATAATTAGATAGCAATTATGGTCTGTTGGGTGTTCCCTGCCTTTCCGTACGTACACGCTTGACTCAAGATGGTAGATGATCGACGAACTTGCTATCTCGGGCACCTTATGTATTCGTCGACTCACTGCTATCCACCCCAGTCTTTAGGTCGCTCGCATAGCAACCAAGGCATATTCTTGGTTCTTCTACCGCAGACCTCAACCTCTCGTGAGCCTAGTATATTGACCTGGCAGCTCACAGAGGGATCCCAAGAATATCCTCACGTTCCCCGAAGCCGCTGCTTCGTTACCCCGTTCGTTGGAGCCTTTATCTAAATCAGATAGCCTGCTCCTACACGCATACTTAAACGTTGACCTAACGTATCGGGTTACTAATCTATCTAAGAAATGGTCCAAATTTCCTTGACTAAGAATTATTACTTAGTTTCCCTTAACTAAGGTTTACCACTTAGCCTTATTTCCATAATCCTTGTTAACTATGGTTATTTACCTAATCCTCCGAATTAGGGTTTATCTAATGGGTTAAGTGTCACTTAAGTTCATAACTTAGCCCGTCTACAAACCATGTCAAAATTGGCTAAGTATCCAAGTCCAAGACTTAACCCTACAAACCATGTGTCAAGTTGGCTAAGTATATTAAGCAATCCATAACTTAACCTCGTCTAATTATCATTTTAGATTGGTTAATTATATAAATTAACTTGACCTTGTCAAATTACCGAGTCAAATCGGTCAAGCGTATTCAAGTGATTCGTGACTTAGCCTTATCATGTTTTCACGTTAGATTGGTTAAGTATGGGTTAACTTAACCTCCATAAATTCACGAGTTAGATTAGCTAAGTATAGGTCACTTAACCACATCCAATTAACGAGTTAGATTGGTTAAGTTTAGGTCACTTAACCACACCAAATTAACGAGGTAGATTGGTTAAGTTTAGGTCGCTTAACCACATCAAATCATCATGTATAATTGGCTAAGTATAAGTTGCTTAACCCCATTAAATTATCACATTAAGTTGGTTAAGTATTGGTTACTTAACCTCATTGAATTACCAAGTTTAAATTGGTTAAGTGTTTAACTTACCCCCATCGAATTACCGTGTTTAGATTAGTTAAGTGTGGATTACTTAACCCCATCTAATTACCGTGGTTAGGTTAGTTAAGTCTTAATTACTTAACCCCATTAAATTATCTTGCATGGTTAAGTGTCATTAGTCAAATTTACTTAACCTTATCATGTGGCATTAATTTAATTAATGCACCCTTAACCTCTCACATTAGACCTTGTTGTGGTTACTAGTTAAGCCGGGCGGGTCCGGGTAGATTTACACCACAACTTAGTCTAACCTCGGGTCTTAAGCGCGACATGACCAACTTCTCACATTGGGTCCTATTGTTTGCAACTACTAGTTAGGCCGGTCGGTTCCGGGTAGTTTTACGTTGCAAACTCAACCCAACCTCGAGTTGGCCACACTTATATTATCTAAGTTCATCATGTTTCCAAAACATGTTACAAGTTTTCAAGCATTTGGGTAGACCTAACTTAATAGGTAAATTCCCAAAGGGTAGACCTAACTTAATAGGTAAATTCCCAAGCTCATGTTTTTATGCATACTTACATGTCAACTTCCATGTTATCTTTCAAGTCATATTTTCAAGTATAAACACATGTCATATTCAAGTTAAGATTTCGCGACATGTTCATGTTTATCTAACTACCCAAAATCGTGTTTTCCCAACGCAAGCAAAGCGAGTCAACATAGTAAGGATACTATGTCACATATTGGTCTCAAAACACGCATGATGCCAAAAAGGGCTTAGCTTCCACATGCATAACATCATAAAGGGATTGGCCATAAACATGCATAGTGTCATAAGGTAATTTGGCCACAAACATGCATGTTAGCATAAGGGGTTTGGGTTCATAAACATGCATAAGCCCCCAAAATCTTGTCTTAGCCAATGTTTCACAAGTAAAGTGGTTCCTAAAGGTTCATGCTAGCATTTCATGCATAAAGATCCAAACTTGCAAGTTAAACTAGGTTATGCATAGCATGAGAGGCATGATTAAGTCACTCACATGGCCTAAAATCATAAACATGAACACAAGAGGCAAGGTAAGGTTCATATAGGTTCGCATAATCATGTTTAGCCTCATTTTATCCCATGTCATTATCAAAACTACCGTTTCCATCTAAAAGTAGCTAGAACTTACATAGTTAGGCCTAGGGAAAGGAGCATGAATCATCTTGGCTAAGAAAGGTGCCTCCTTTGTTGAAGAATCGTCATGGAACTCGCATAGCAACGTTGATTTGGCCTCTATTTGGTGTAGCAAGCTTGCACCTTTTGATTTGAACCCGATTTGAATGCATAGGCTCTAGGGATTGGAGATGGAGGCCATGATCAAACTTGATTTTGGCAGCACTTAGTTGCTAGGTTTGATTTTTAGGGATTTAGGTTAGGTTTAGGGTCTTTTTATAGAGATTAGGATAGTTTTAGGCCCTTAGATTAACCCTAGGATAGATCAGGACCATCAGATCTCGGAAGCTTCCAGAACCAGCCCAAGAACAAGACCAGGTGAGACAAACAGGTGCGCCAGGCAATTTGCCCCGGCCACCCCCTGTCGACAGGCAAGTCGACAGGGCTGTCGACTTGGTCTAGGCCCAAGTCGACAGGCCTGTCGACAGCCCTGTCGACATGGCCTAGGCGGGATGCTGCCCGCCTAGCCCCCCAGATCTGATTTCCAAAACTGTTTCCGAAATTCAAATTTCCAGAAACCTTCTTTGGGCCTTTTACGGGTCGTACGGACTCCGATTCTCGAAAACTCGGACTCTATTTTGCGTATTTTTCGGAGACGAACGCAATGACATAGCCCGTTTCACTTGATTCAAAATTTAAAGTTTAATCCTGTCTTGATTCTTGATTTAACGTGTTGTAAAAATTCGGGTTGTTACATATAATTTCATTTTGAATAATTAGATTATATAAGTAAATACGCTTAATGATTGTTAAATGGTTGGGCTTCGTGAAAGGGGTCTATTCAAATTCTCACTGTATTCGTTTGCTTTATAACAAAAAGAATATAAAAGCAATTATTTTATTTTCTTCTTGACTTTCATTATAGATCTTTTTTTCATTTATTCTTCATCAAACCTTTTGTTTTGTCCCTTCTACAAATTTTTGCACTATAGTCTTTAACCTTTCGTTTTCAATTATGAGTCATCTTAATTATTCATATTTCAAATAATAGTAAAAGTCTCTATTCTTTTCCTTTTTTTCAAACACCCATATAAATCATTTTTTTAATAAACACCAAATAAAATAAATTTATTATATTTTATTTTATTTATGAGTTATTAGAAGAAGAAAAAATGTAAATGAGTTTCATTTTTATTTCCACTTTGTAATTTTTTATTTTACTATTTTTAATTTTATTTCCACTTTGTAATTTGTTATTTACTATTTTCAATTTTACTCTATTTGGTTTATGTTTAAGGCATGTTCTCTCTCCTCTAACATTTCTTGTTTCTTTAATATGATGTGTTCTCTACGTAATTACCTTTTATCAAATTTGATTGTAATGTCGTGCTTCAATCATTTGATTTGATGGTTGTATAGAACATTTCGATTTTACAATTTAACGGAATTTTCGTTCATTTTTTTATTTTTATTGTTATTACTTTTTGTGGTTATTTGATTTGGTGATTGCTCTGTACGTTTTTCTTTTATTTTAAATTAGCTGATTTGTGTTCATAAATAATTTTATATTTGACCACTTTTCACTTTAATTGGAAAATTAAAGAATGGTTGTTGGATTGTGCAGTCATTCATTATATACAATTTTGCATTTAATTTAGAAATTATCATTCATTATATACAATTTTGCATTTACTTTAGAAATTAGCAAATCTCGTCTGGTTGATCTTAGTTTCATTTCTTAGAAAACCAGAATAGGTGAAGTTGGTTGTTGTCTCATTCATCCATCATAGTATTAATATGTTTTTCTATTTTGAAAATTAAACTTTGTGTTCTTTGATAATTGTTAGCTTATGCCAAAAATGATATTTTTTATGTTTCTTTTTCTGTCTTATAATAAATGAACAACTTTTTAATCTCTACATGTTTAATTCGAATTTCTTTCCAAAATGGTATTGTTTGATTACCAGCAAAGGATCAGGACATAGTTATCTTGTTCCGACATAAGTGCTTTCCAAAAGATCATGTGATTTTTTTAGTTTTTCACTTTAATGCTTTGTTCACTCCATCTCCTGTAATTAGAAGGATCTTCGAATTTAATTCGTTTCATACATAATACTATTTTAGATAATTTTGATTGTTATATTGTTGCATTTATTTTATTTAGTAATTGTTTAGAACAAAGTAATATTGCAACTGATGAATGACATCTTTCTTTAATTGTTCATTATTATTTATTCATTTATTAATTTTAATTCTCATTTTTTGTAATTATTTGGTCGAATAATTTGTTTAGTAATTGTTTGGGAATGAGTACCATAATTTTTCGCAATATAATTTGCGATCTTACTGTCTCTGCACTTTGTTTTATGTTTGAGAAGAAATAAACCCTTGTTTCTGCGTTAAGGTATGTTCTTTGTTCATCTTCTCATACGTTTGAATTTAACATGTCTATACATGATTTTCTTTAGATGATTTTGATTCTTAAATAATTTTACAAATTTAAACTTTATTCATAATTCTACTTTCAAATTTTAGTTTAGAAATTAAAGAATGTTATTAATGGTTTATAAGAAAACATTTCAATTTTCTATACAAAATTTCATACGTTGTTCTTATGCCGAAATAAGGGTGAGCATTCAGTTCGATCGGTTTTGGGGTAAAATATACCAAACGAATAAGAACCTGAACATTCCAAAACAGAATCGAATTAATTTCGGCTAATTTGGTCGGTAACCGATTTAACCAGAATGCAAAGAGACGTCATTCCTAAAGTTATTAATTTTATCAAAGGAAAACATAAATTTATGTTTGAAGGTATTTTATATTTTTTATGATTTTGATAAGATTTAAATTACTCATAACAAATAAGCTTTGTATTTTATCACCAAACAAATTATCTGAAGTATTGCAAAAGCGTAAATTTAGTTAATACATTAGATGTTCGGTTAGACTGATAACCAAAATATATATATTTTCCAAATCGAACTTTGACGGATTTAGTTTCAAAATCGAACCAAACCGACCAAAGTCGGTTAATTTGGTTCTAACCGAATATTGTTCACCACTACGCCGAAAGGTAGGGAGTAGGGAAGACGTAGGAAATAAGTAGAAAAAGACATAGGAAATTTTCTATGCCTACCTCAGTATGTAGAAAAATAATCGAGACGTAAAAAAACATAGGAAATTTACTACGTGAAAAATGTCGTCGTAGGAAAGACGAAGATATTCTCCTATGCTATTCCTACGTCTACATTAATTTTCTACAAATTCAGATTGACGTAGTAAAGGCGTTGAGAAGTTCGTACGCCAACTCCATGGAAATGAAAAAAATTCTTAAAAGAGACATAAACGATCGATCTGAATTAACTAGTTAAAAGGGATTCTAAAGGCGTAGAGAAGTTCGAACCTGCTGAAACACTAACCAATCCCACCTTCATGGAAATGAATCACTAACCCATCCCAACTCCATGGAGGGATTCTAAAGCAGTTCTAAGATGCCTTATATCTTATTCCAACTCGTTAGCGTGAAAAATGCCCAATGGACATAAACAGTCATCAATTCATTCGAAGTAGCTGAAGTCGTTCGACCATAATAAGCATAACAGGATTCTACGACTAATATTTTCTCCATCCGCCTTTACCTATACCTCCACCGCATACCCACAGTGACAACAAATATGATACGAGTCAACATCTTGATCATATGGAGGTTGAAGAACAGAACCTTGTTGTACCTCTGAAAATTATTCTATCACTTGTTGAATTGGAGGTTAACAAACTAATACCTGATGACCCTCCTGTTTGTATGGAGGTTAGGAACTGACGACGGACGTCCTCGTAGTGTTTCTTTTGGTATTCGATAAGCCAATCTACATTGGTTTATGGACTATTCGAAGGATCGTGCACTAGCCACCAGTCATAATCAATAGATGAAAGCCATTAAGGCATAGCTTTGAGTATGCAAAGGCATGGGGAAGAAAAAGCATATTTGAGTGAAGAATTGTGATCAAGACAAGGATACAGGTCATACATGTAGGCATACTTGTGTGAAAGCTGTTGAAATGACTACGCACTGCTAAAGCTGTTGAAATTACTTCACATTGCACACTGCACGATGTTGAACTGACTACACACTGAACACCATTGAAATGATTACACTCTGTTGAAATGACTACACATTGAACACCACTAAAGCGGTCTAAATGACAATAAACGATCATAATCCAAATGACTACAAGCGATCAACAAACAACGCTACGGATTAAACTGGCTACAGTTGTAACAACGTTCAAGCAATCATAGTTGTTAGATATTTCAGAATAGCTTCTGCATGAGTTAGACTAGTCGGGTCGTTCTCTGTTTAAAAAGTTTGAACTAATAACTAAATATACTTAAAATGAGTTCGTCGCGGAGTGGTAGTTTGTATTTTTCCGAAATAAGGTTCAAATTTATATATACAATCCATAAAATGCCAGAATTCTTTCGAACAAGATTTTGTGGTACTTATTGGAATACATCTTTCACATGAAAGTCACAAATCTTGATTTGGTCGTGTACACTTTGAGATATGTCTAAGTTAAAATTCCCAAAAAATCATGGTTAGATGATCTGGTAATCGTACCTAAATGCTTAACTAAACAGAATATAATAAAACATGGTTTTTGAATTTTCATCAACAAACAACGCTACAGATTAAACAGCCTATAGTTGCAGCAACATTCAAGTGATCATAGTTGTTAGATATTTCAGAATAGCTTTAGAATTAGTTAGATTAGTCGGGTCATCCTCTGTTTAATTTTTTTGAACTAATAGGCTAAATATACTTAAAGCGAGCTTGTCGCGGAGTGGTAGCTCGTATTTTTCCGAAATAAGGTTCAAATTTATGTATACGATCCACAAAATGCCAGAATTCTTTCGAACAAGATTTTGTGGTACTTATTGGAATATATCTTCCACATGAAAGTCACGAATTTTGATTTGGTCGTGTACATTTTGAGATATGTCTAAATTAAAATTCCCAAAAAATCATGGTTAGATGATTTGGTAACTATACCTAAATGCTTAACTAAAAAGAAGATAATAAAACATGGTTTTTGAATTTTCATCAGCAAACAATGCTACAGATTAAAAAGGCTATAGTTGTAGCGACATTCAAGTGATCATAGTTGTTAGATATTTCAGAATAGCTTCAGAATGAGTTAGACTAGTCAGGTCGTCCTCTGTTTAAATTTTTTGAACTTATAGGCTAAATATAATTAAAATGAGCTCGTCGCGGAGTGGTAGTTCGTATTTTTTCGAAATAAGGTTCAAATTTATATATGCGATCCATAAAATGCTAGAATTTTTTCGAACAAGATTCAGCGTCACTTATTGGAATATATCTTTCACATGAAAGTCACAAATCTTGATTTGGTCGTGTACATTTTGAGATATGTTTAAGTTAAAATTCCCAAAAAATCGTGGTTAGGTGGTTTGGTAACTGTACCTAAATGCTTAATCAGAATATAATAAAACATGGTTTTTGAATTTTCATCAACAAACAACGCTACGGATTAAACATGTTATAGTTGCAGCAACATTCAAGCGATCACAGTTGTTAGATATTTCAGAATAGTTTCCAAATGAGTAAGACTAGTCGGGTCGTCCTCTGTTTAAAAGTTAGAACTAATAAACTAAATATGCTTAAAACGAGCTCATCAAGGAGTGGTAGTTCGTATTTATCCAAAATAAGGTTCAAATTTATATATACGATCATAAAATGCCAGAATTCTTTCGAACAAGATTAAGAGGTACTTGTTGGAATATATCTTTCATGTAAAAGTCACAAATCTTGATTTGATTGTGTATATTTTGAGATATGTCTAAGTTAAAATCCCTAAAAAATCACGGTTAGGTGGTTTGGTAACCGTACCTAAATGCTTAACTAAACATAATATAATAAAACATGGTTTTTGAATTTTTATCAACAAACAATGCTATAGATTAAATAGGCTATAGTAGCGGCAACATTCAAGCGATCATAGTTGTTAGATATTTCAGAATAGCTTTCGAATGAATTAGACGTTGGGTTGTCCTCTGTTTAAAAAGTTTGAACTAATAAACTAAATATACTTAAAACGAAGCCGTCATGGAGTAGTAGTTCGTATTTATCCAAATAATGTTCAAAATTGTATAAACGATCTATAAAATGTCGGAATTCTTTCGAACAAGATTATGCGGTACTAATTGGAATATATCTCTCACATGAAAGTCACAAATCTTGATTTGGTCATGTACATTTTGAGACATGTCTAAGTTAAAATTCCCAAAATATCGTGTTAGGTGGTTCGGTAACCGTAGTAAATGCTTAACTAAACAGAATATAATAAAATATGGTTCTTGAATTTTCATCAACAAATAACGCTACGGATTAAACATGTTATACTTGCAGCAGCATTCAAGCGATCATAGTTGTCAGAAATTTTAGAATAACTTCCAAATGAGTTAGACTAGTCAGATCGTCCTCTATTTAAAAAGTTTGAACTAATAAACTAAATATACCTAAAACGAGCTTGTCACGAAGTGGTAGTTCATATTTATTTGAAATAAAGTTCAAATTTATATATATGATCCATAAAATGTCGGAACTCTTTCAAACAAGATTATGTGATACTTATTAGAATATATCTTTCACGTGAAAGTCACAAATCTTGATTTGGTTGTGTACATTTTGAGATATGTTTAGGTCAAATTTCCCAAAAAATCATGGTTACGTTGTTTGGTAATCGTACCTAATTGCTTAACCAAACAGAATACAATAAAACATGGTTTTTGAATTTTTGTCAACAAACAACAATACAGATTAAACAGGTTAAAGTTGCAGCAACATTCAAGCGATCATAGTTGTTAGATACTTCCGAATAGATTTTGAATGAGTTAGATTAGTCAGATCGTCCTTTGTATAATAACTTTGAATTAATAAACTAAATATAATTAAAATGGGCTCATTGCAGAGCGGTAGTTCATATTTATCTAAAATAAGGTTCAAATATATATGTATGTATGTATGTATGTATGTATGTATACGATCCATAATATTGGAATTCTTTCGCACAAGATTCTACGGTAGTTATTGGAATATATCTTTCACATGAAAGTCCCAAATCTTGATTTAGTTGTGTACATTTTGAGATATGTCTAAGTTTAAATCTCAAAAAATCGTGGTTAGGCTGTTTGATAATCGTACCTAAATGCTTATTTAAACAGAATTAATAAAACATGGTTTTTGAATATTCATCAATAAACAATGCTACAGATTAAACATGACGTGATATAATGCAAAAACAAACAACATAAATTGCCGAGCAATATCAAATGCTAAACACAACAAACATAAAAAACTACTAAAACTTAAGTTAATTAGGGAAACATAAGTAGTACACACATGAAGACTCAACTAATGAAATTCAAGAATATTACATTGCACCAAACATATACATCTTATCCCTATACGAAGCACTACCGCTTCTTCTTCCACTACCATTGAATCTTACTTTCTTGTAGGTTTCCAACTTCTTAGTTACTAATTCTTGTTGTAAAGGAGAAAACTTACTGAAGTCACAAGTCGCCAGTTTAATAAAATTCTTCTCTTATATCAAAGTTTTCGTCTCCTCGTGATCTCGTCTCCCGAACTCTCGGTCATCCATGACTGTCTTCTGAAATCCAGTTTCGCTACGGGTTCTTTGAGTTGAAAAATTGGATTTGTGCTCTCTTGTTTCTCTAACATAAGTCTCTAAAGTTTCTACAAATCTTGAGAAATTCGCGCTGCGTTGTTCCAAATGAATTAACTTGTTTCTACCCACAGGTCATCCATCAGTTTTTCTGTGTAAAGGATATCTTTCCAGCGAACTTGGATCTCTTCCTGCGCTTGAATCAAAGTAATTCATTCTTCTTGCTTTGTTTTGTTTCTCAAATATGAATTTGTTTAAATTCTTCCATTTCGATAAACTTGACAGAAGCTTATAGCAGTCCTGAAATATGAATGGTTGTCTGTATTGTAGTTGGTATGCTTTATGTGATTCTTCGATCTTTAAGACAGATGCAAAAGAGTATCGATATATAAAACTACTAAAATACAACATAGTATAAAAGAAATTTAAAATAATAAAGTACTTATGATATCTTAAGGAGCAGCCCCACTTCGTTGTCTATTTTTGTAACGTCTTGGATTTTTGGTCATTTAATATTGAACATTTAAATTTATTTCAAATGTTGAATCGGAAATATAAATGAATTTTATACAGAATTTATCAATTTAATAATCGATATATGATTTAATATCGAATGTGCTGAATTATCATAATACATAACAACAAACAAAGAATTCAGAGTCAAAACTGAATATAACGATTCTATCGATTTATATAAATTCTATTTGAGTTAGAACGATAATAATTATTTATTATCGATGAATTTAATTAGTTTGAATTTGAATTATATTTTATCAATTTAAATTGATATATTCTCCATACGATCGAATTAGGTTTTGAAACTTGTTTCAGTGTGTTCAAAATAATGGTACAACCCTAGGAACGTCGGTTGTTGCGCTCTAATAGGAGTTCGAAAACATACAATATTTTATATTTAATAAATTTCCATTGGTTCACATCAAAATATATAAAAAAAGGGCAGCCACCCTAAAATTATACGAGAGCCAACCTAAGTATTAAATTGCGCCACATTATATATTTCTTGAGCAAAATATTACGTCTCCCTGCTTTGTTACGAAGGCAAACAAGATTTTAATGGCATTACGTTTTGTCTCTCGTTCCCACCTATATAATAACCCATCACCCTTCGTATTCTGAAACCAAATAAGTCCATTTGTATTCTTTGCGTTCCCTTTGTTCTTCTATTTCCTCAAAATTAAAACCGAGCCTCTTATTCGTATAAAATTAAAAAAATCGATCGAAAACAATAATCCGGATCTAAAATCGAAAAACCCCTAAAGCTCGGCAGTTGGAGGCACTCGAAATCAGGAAGGGGGTGCAATGGGAACTAGCTGGTGACCGGCGCTTGTCACATTTGGTCAACTGGAGTTCTGGAGGAGTTCGAATGGGCAAAGCGGTAGACTAGGATTTTGAGTTCGGCGGGGTGGTGATTGGGGAGTGCGATATGCTATTTGCAGATGGTGCGATAATTAAGAGTTCGACATTTTGAGATGCTCATGTGAGTGGGTACTGCGATGAGTTGGAAGGTGAGTTCGGTCTTGGTTCTTTTGGGAATGTGGCTATTCGATTTACGCAGAGGTGAGATTGTGCGAATGTATTGCGGGTGGGCTGTGAATCGGAGGTGTGACAGTTTATGTTTGGAGGGGGGAGTTCAATCTATGATGTAAGGCAGACAATGGCTTGAATAGTGGAGCTTATCTGAACTGTAGAGGCAGACAGAGTTGGGCAGTAAGGTGATGGTGTTAGACAAGGTACAATCTGTGGTTTTTTTTAGGAAGTAGATTCTTAGGCTTGACGAGAATGAAGGAGAAGGGCCTGTCGCTTGAAGATGGACTGTCTACGGTGGAATTTAAGGCAGTTGCAATCGGTATTGGTGATAAAAGAAAGGAATGGGGGATTTTCAACAAGATGTTGGATGAAATGCAGGAATGGAAAATGGCATATTTAGGAGCGGTTTGAGGATGTATTTCATGGATTTATCAAGATATTGCATTAGCAATCAGGTATATATTTTTACTGAAATTTTAAATACGTATAATAATTAATTAATTTATTATAGTAGCTAATTTAAATGAATAAATATTTAATTGTTAAATTAAATGATCATGGGTACAAAATAAATTGATTCGAGTTAGATTCAGTTGAGACAATCCTAGCAGATGCGTAGCCGAGACGATATGGATTTTTAAATGGATATTCACCAAATAAAAATCATGGTGAGTTAACTCACTCTTTGGTTCGATTATAATAATCGAATTTTTATTTAATTCAAATATTTATATGTTGTTTGTTGGTTGATTGGTTGCATTGTTGTTTATTGATAAATTGTTGTTATATATATATATATATATATATATATATATATATATATATATTAGTTATATTTAGGCTTGGTGCTTGTGGCTATGTATGTATGTATGTATGCATTTTGGATATTTACCGCAATATCATTAGCGGATGACCATATCGCCCCACGATATATTGAGTGGATTACCTTCTATACCATGATATCTTGTCTTGAAGCAGGATTGGTATTATTTATGTTGTCTAACATTTGTGGACGTCGGTAAACAGGTTGGAGGGATACACCTGGATTCCTCAAATTTATTTATTGTTGTTTACGTATTTATATATGTGTAATATGTTGAATTGGATTGATGGTTTGTTTATTTGGATAATTTAATATCACTTGCCCTAGATATTTTAAAAATATCTAAAAGGGATTTTTAGATTTAAAAAGGAAAATTTACCTTTCGAAATAGAAATGGAATTTCGAATGGATTAAGAAATATTAACTTGTTTTTAGTAGCTGGATTTATAAACAATGTTATAAATGGAAAGAAAAATTATTAATTGATAAATTTGGAAGTGTAAATTCAATTGTAAATTTAAAAGGAAATTTATTTTCCCGAAGTAGAAATGGAATTTCAAATGAAATTTGAAATAGAAACTTGTTCCAATATTTAAAACCAGAAGTGAAATTTATAAATGATGTTTATAGCTAAAGAAAAATAACTATCAGTGGATAATTTGAAATTTTAATTCACGTATGAATTTAAAAAAGTAATCTTGGAATTGTTTCGAGAAGAAATCGATGAAATTTATTCTAATATTCGGAATGTACATTGAATCGAAATAAATCCACATAGATTTATGGTTTGAATTCAACGATGTCGAATTTATAGAAATAAAACTTATTTCCAAAAGATATTGGAATTGTATAAAATAGAAATTTTGGGTTTTAATTTGAAAATAGATTCTATGCTTACATATATATATATATATATATATATATATAGGTTATAATAATAAAATGTTTCAAATAGGAATCAAATTTTAAATGGAATTTTAAAGGGAAGCTTGTTTAATATAAAATAAGGAAGTTGATTTATAAACAATGTTCATAAATGTAATGAAGTTATTTTCACTGGATAAATTGGAAATAGATTTTTCCAAATATAAGAAATGGCATTTAATAAACATATTTTTAAATGAGATAGAAGAGGGGATTTTTATGATAAGTAATGTCAGTTTCTGTATTACAGACTCTTATCCGTCTGAAGATAAGAACGTTGTCGATCAAGGTCTAAGAGGTAAATAAAATACCCCAACTTGAACGATTTCAC
The DNA here is from genome assembly GCA_030737875.1 of Allium sativum. Classification (NCBI taxonomy): domain Eukaryota; kingdom Viridiplantae; phylum Streptophyta; class Magnoliopsida; order Asparagales; family Amaryllidaceae; genus Allium; species Allium sativum. Next base: position 791,447,759 of record CM060924.1, read on the forward strand.
TATTATCAAGAGATGATATTAGTTTGTAATGGTAAGGGATGTTGAATTGATTGATTATTTGCATAAAAGGAATTTATAATTAGAATTCAATGATATCGATATTTTATAAATAATCTAATTCCATGTGAGTTGGACTTGAATATAGAAATTTATGTTTTGAATAATTCATAACTGAGTTATGAATGTGGAATGAAATAATCAACGAGTTTGAATATCTTGAATTGTTTAGTTAGATTTGGATAACGGGCTCAATTTATTTTAAAATATTGGAAATGCAGTTGAAACTTATTTTATAAACGAAGTTAACGTTTATATTTAAATTATAATTTAAACGAACTCGCCATAGCGCGGTAGTTCATAAATTGACCATTCGAACTTCAATTGAATATATAGAACTAAATATAAGTCGGAATTCAATGAAACAAGAAACGTTTGGACCTATTAAATGATAGTTTTCAAATGGAAGAGAAAATATGGATATCATTTTATAGATTTTGATTTATATTAAAATCAAATTTCCAAAAAATCAATGCTATAATCATTTATAAATTATAACGATTAAATAAATAAAATCGAAGGATTTTATGTTAATCAACTTTGGATTTCTGTTCTAAAAATCCAGACTTGAGTTATAAAATAAATATGAACTCAAGTGGAATAATTGAAGTGATTTTTTAAAACAAAAATCAGATTTTTAATTATTGAATAAGATTAGCGAATTGGGTAAATAATTATTTAATCGAATTTTGAGTCGAATTTGACCCTGGGATATGTAAATCAGATTCGTAAATTAATATTCGAAATTGAATATGGAACTAAAGTGAGGAATGGAATACAACTTGTATATAAGCAAATTCAAATATATTTGAACGTGATATGCTCAAATTAAAAGCAGATTTAGCAAAGAAGCTAGTAAGAAAATTAATTAGCAAATGGAAAGCAAAAAGGGAATTGAATTGATTAAGATAAATTGGGAATATGCGTATATATGTTAACAGGTATGAAATGAAGAGAATGAAGATTATAATTTGAGTGTCCAACAAAAAGGTACATGTTTAAATTCCGTATGAGATCTTATGGGCCTATTGGGCAAGCCGCTTGGTCTTTTGTTTTTCTTTTTGAATGGAAAGGGCCCAGAGAGGCGATTTGTAGTTATACCGATTAAGCCACACAAAGGAGACACTGGCGAAATTTTCCAGAAATTTAAGGAGTTAGAATATTTTAAGAAGTTTGATAACTAGAAATCAATATATCAATATATATAGAATTCAATTCGGAAATAAACTTTTAATAGAAAGTTATAAACAAAAAGGAAATGATTTAGTTAATGAATTTTTTGAAAGGGCCAGTGATTGTTTGATGGATGTTTGTTTTTCTTCGATAGTTAAATGACCGACTATCAAAGTTTTTGACCATCGTTGTCAATACGGAGAGACAGGTTGGATTTAATATCCGAAAACCACTCCGTATAGGCATAGATGTTGCGAATTAGATTATGACGAAGATAATTGAAGACGGAGTAAAATGCAAGGGTTGTTCTATTTGCAGGACAGTGCCTTCGGTTTGTCCAGTCCCAGGACAATTTGTATGGACGAATATCTGACAGAGTATGCCTAACGGATCGCATAAGACGATCTTTTCAAGGTATTACGTTTGGTGGCGGAGGAATTCGTTTCTCTTACCTTTTATACCCGTAATATTTTTAGGAAGATCAACTAGTGATTTGACGAGTTTGACGATGTGGCATTCAAAGTGAATGGTGGCCAGATGTTCTAAGAAGGAAACATAGCCTCAAGCCTCACAACCGGGAAATGACCAAAATCTGGCAGGCAGCATGGCTAGTTGGGTGTTACCCAAGCAGGCTGTATTGTCATCGATCTAGAGAAAATTCATTTGTTCTTCTTTCGATTCAGTAACCTACGGGATACGGTTGCTCGACCGACAACCGTTGGTGATAATGCATTCGGTCTACTCGAGCTAAAATAATAACTGGTCATGTGTGGCCTGGTTGCAAGATGTTCTTGTTGAACCCCAGTTTATCCCCTATAGAGTACACTGATCAGTAGGTGGTCCCATTCCTTGTCATAGTTGGAATCAAATATCTAATAAGCGCCCTATGGTTTTTGATTTTATACTATGTATGTGGAGTGTGAGATGCAAGCATTCTGCTAGATGGTTATTTATTAGATTTAGACATTATTATAATATCATCGGATTTTGATATCGAAAATGTTTTGGGTTATAGTAAGGTAAAAACCGTCCATGTTTATGTGTGGGTTGGTCTTACTACTACTCTTTTCTTTCAAAAGGTTTTTTTCAAAGTTAAACAATATAGTTGGAGTTTACTCACACCAGTCCCATGACTGACCCAGAGTTTATTTGTTTGTTTTACCCTAAACTCTTGGGTGCCCAAATTCGTATGGCAGTCAAGTATTTCCGGATTTTACAGATACACTTGGAGAAGCTTGAAGCAGGATGCTTCACCGTTAGTTATTTAGAGTTATTTCCGCTGTGATGTATATGTGTTGTGCTATGATATGGTATGTATATACAATACAAATTTATGTTTCAAAGTTATGATATGTGATATTACATTTTGTTCGTTCCGCTGTAAGATTCTGATGTTTTCTAATTCTACCTTCTATCTATTTCTTTAACCCTAATGACTCGTATTTATGTGCAATTTGGGTTAGACGTGTGTTGTTTTAGTCAACCCGGATAGTACAGATTTGCGGGCCATCACAATTTTGCAATCTGGTATGTATTACCAAATAGTTTTGGTATGCGACATTCACAATCCGATACCCTCCTCTTAATGATCCCCATATCCTATTCATCGGTTCCAAAGTGTTGTAAAACTCATCAACTCTTTCCCAAAATTTCTAACCTTTCATATTATTGCTAGAAATACTGTCTTGTGAAATGTGTGTCCATGATTTATCTAGCTAAACATACTGCCCAGAAGTAAACTTACATTGCTTTTTTTGCTATCAGCTGCCATTTCTTCCTTTTCGACATTTTCTTCCTTGATGTCATCTATGCTAATTTATGTCCTCATTACATTTTCTTTTATGTGTCGTCTATCAAAAACGCTAGTTAAGGATTTCCACTTCTTCTTGTTATATTCCGGCTAGGAGGTATAGTAAATTCAACATCTCCGTTTACATTACCTGCCTCTTGGAATTCGCCTTCCTCTTCCTCTTGCTCTGAGATGTCAATAATTTTTTCGTTAAGATGAGAATTCTGTGCATAAAAAACTATCGTTAAATATTCTGCATTGTTTCATGGTCATGAATCTCTGTCAGTTGCACATTAAGGTAATGATGTTGACTTTGATTTTTCTACATCATCATTGACATGTACGACAAATGATCGGTGTATGCATCTACCATAGAATGATGATGATAATGCTATTGTAGAGCGATAGAATAAACAAGATGCAAGTTAGGAGAAGTGACTGGTTGGTAAGACTGACAATAAGGAAAACCTGAATACAGAGAGTATCCATACTCAAGCGATGGACGGACAGGTTGTTGTTGTTGTGCTAGATGTTGGTTGGAAAATCCAATGGAATGCGGTTTGGACATTGGTTTTTTACACAACTTTTTTGTCGGATCGTTTGGATGTAGAAGACATTTTGTAGAAGTACAAGTTGAAGAAAATATTGATACGTTTTTATGGAAGAAGAAGATGATGGATTGACAAAGATATGGACAAAATAGAGCCGTTGCACTAGCCGTTGGGTATAATGGTAGCATGGAGTATAATGACAAAGTTTTTGTCGTTTTACTCCACCAACCTTTGTTTAGTGAACCGGCTATTGAATTGCTTCCAACCAGCCACGATCTACCCTCAGGGGACTGAAAAATCCACACCTGAATGCACCGTGGCTTGTTTAGTAACTGAACATGCCATTGTTCATTGTGTCCTAACTGGTCGAAAATATATAGCCTTCAATATCTCCCATCAAGACAACCTAGGTAGCTGAGATGGCCAATATGATGTCTAAGAAAGGCTCAGAATTATTAAATAGTCGAGACCCCCCGTCATCCGATTTCTAAGAACCACTTTGAAATAGGTGACCTCTCCAAAGTTGACGCCGTTTCTGGCAAGTAGATTTGGAAAGATGTAGCTAAGGGCTCCTTGCATGGCTCACTTGCAGTGGGCAACTTCCAGTTCACTGTTCTTAGCAAAGGTTTCTAGGTCTACGAATAGGCCTACCATATCCTGCTCGTAATCTTTTATGATATTCACCGGACAAGTACAGTTGGGCATCCTCGTGGGTACTTCTTATTTATTTCACACCATGCTGCTTTCCATGCAAAGGTCATGAAAGATAAATCTATTGTAATATATGTGAATCGTTTGTTTTCTACGTTACAAGGAGAAAGATTTATGCTTGTATGCAATTGTTGCCTGGCTTTTCAGCTAGGTTATCTCATATCATGCACACAAGCTTTACCCAACAACTGTTGATCCAGTAGCCGAAATCAGCGGCCCAAATGCAGTACTCAAATTACAATGGGGGCAGCAGTCATGCATACTCAAGAATTTTTAGGAATGGATCTCTTACAAACATAAGCACGTTAGTACCTAACATGTACAAGTTTAACTCAAAGTAAGCTTATATCATTTAAATCAAGAATCAAAGGAAGTTAAAAAGTCAGGCATTCAAGCGAAAAGAAGTCGTGAGAGGGACTTGCTTAAGTATTAGGCTTGGTATAAATTAACCAATCCTGATTAGAACAGATCCAGACCTGGTCACTTCTATCGATCCGGCTAGCTAAGCAAAAACCCATGAGCTCCACTCCGTTTCCCACTAATTTCAAACCTCGTTGCCTATAAATATGAGATGCCTAGGATGTAGAAAGTATTTTTCAAATTTTTGAGGTTTTGTCAAAAAATTCATATCGATCTGAAAACTTATATTTGTGGAAAAAAAAACTCAAGTGAACTAGTGATATATCACCGAAATTGGACATAGACTTTCATCATCGAACCATTATAATTGATGTGTGTAATTGCATCTACTTAATTTCCTCATTTTCATTTATATTTCTTCATTATTCTCTATGTTATAATATTTCAGGTGTTAATGCAACTTAAGATGATTACGTTTTGGTGCTTTCACTAAGAAATTTCAGTGATTCTCAATCCTAAGATCTTTTCATCTACTAATGGATTCCAACTCTATTAAGGAAAGATATATTCTCTTGTCATCTTTTCTATGTAAAAGAAGATATGACTCTCTAGACTTCAATATGACTGCTAGGAAGAAAACTTCTACTTCTTGCGCGAATGTTAGGCTAAATGAGAAACATGCATTCAACAGAGAGCCCAAAGTCCTACTGTCGAAGTCACTGATTCTCCTGCCGCAGCCGCTATAGCTACCACTTCTGTAACATGAATGATCACCTAGTCTCATTTGATGAATATGATGAAGAAGTTGGAGAAGTCGTAAGAAGAATTGGACCAACGGACAAGGGAAAACCATGACTTGAGAAATCTAGTGAATCAAATGAATTCGGAATGGACTGTACAGAGAAGTCACTCTCTAACTCCGGAATCATTGAATCTGAATGGTCCTCATCCTCGGAGCATAGCCACAGAAGCCAATGCAGGAGGGTCAAAAGATGTAAGCTCCATATTGTAGGTTAAGTGCTCGAATCGACCCTATACGCAAAGATTCCAATTAGGATTAGTATGGTCATACTAGTTTGGGTCGTACACGTTGTATCGATTCGGATCAGGCAGTCATGGCAATTCGAAATGGGACGTATGGGTTGACCTAAATGTAGCTTATCCTCATGCAAATCCAAATCTTTCAGGCTCTTCACCCATAGTGCATATCCCTTACTCCTAAAAGTGATCAAGATGACAAAGCCTAGGGAAGCGACTAGAAACGCTGTTCGATGAGCCCAGCGTGAATAAAAAGAGATCCGAGGAGACCATCATTTGAGATTGAACCTAAAAGCTATCCAACATCGATTAACTCCCGACTTAACTGCCATGATATGAAAAATCATAAGGACATCCAAGGGTTAACTAATGAAGATTAGGAAATTAAACGAAGGAATACCTGTTCACTGATGATATTTTGGAAGATAAATACCCTTGAATGTTTAATAGTGTCATTTCTGCATCATGTTGGAAAAAATGATCTGATGCAACATCTGACTAGGTATTAATGGTATATGGACTCGGCATAGGCCACAGATGCTACAAGGTATAAGGCTTTCCCAATATACTTAGATAAATAACAATAATGTGATTCTCGAAGTTACTGCCAAGATCAATTTCATCATTCTCGGAGTTAGTGATAAGAATTTTGAACCAACTTCGCATCCATGCTGCAAAACCAATACACATAATGACCTTATCGAGTGTATAGCAAGCATCAGGAGAACCTTTGAAAGACCATTTAGAGAGATTCAATATGGTAGTACAAAATTATGTGAGCTAGATGACAAGACTATCTTAATGGCATTGACTAGTGGAGTTGACCTATATTTTGAATTTGGAGAATGACTGATAGGGAAACCTCCCTCAACTACGGATTAGTTTTATGCAAAGTATAATCAAATTTTATTAGAAGAAGAGATATGGGTTTGAAAGAAAGAAATAAAAGAGCAAATATTAAAGGAATTAAGAGTAGTGTGGCAGTGCAACAATCTAGAGATGATTCGAGTAAGTTGGAGGAAAACGTCCAAAATAAAAAACCAACGAGGTGATGATCAAGAAAGAAGTGCTAATGGTGATAGAAATCGCCATCGACAAAGAAATGCAAGGAAGCGCAATAACCCTTCCAATTTCAGTAATTTCACCCCGCTTAACGACTCATTGAAAAATATATATTTGGATACATGTAATATGGTCCCATGCAAGAAGACCTCGCTAGAAAATTGATCGAAAGTGAGATAAGGTCTAGAAAAAATTTCTTGTCCTATGAATTTCATCGTCATACGACGAACAAGTGTCGTCACATCTAAGATATTATCGAGAAATCGATTCATGAAGGAAAGCTAGACAAGTAAGGGATAGGGTACGTTGGTAGAAGTAATCAATGGCAGGTTGCATCTAACTCTATCCCTAAGCAAAAGAACAAAGGAATTGTTATTAACACTAAAGTTGGTAGACCACATCCAGTAGGTAAAAGTTGAAGGAATATGGAACAATACATCAATACATTGAAATAAGTGGATCATATGGAATGCAAAGCAGACGATGATGGACAATGCTATATTCAGAAATCATAATGTAATGGAGTAGAATATCCATCAACTGACCCTCTAGTAATTTCGGGCATTGTTGGCCCGACATTAATGTGGAGAATCCTTGTTGACCGTGGGAGCTCCGTTAATGTTTTATTTAAAAAAATATTATGACTAGACGATGCTGGAAACAAAAGACTTGGAACCATGTACGGCTCATATTCACAGTCTTGGATCAGACAATAAACCAATCGACATGGTAAAGTTTCCCTTGGAGTTGGGAGAAGGTCATTTCTGGAGAGTGTGAATTCTCCCATTCGCTGGTTTGAATATATACTCATAATATAACACATTTTAGGCTGACCGTCCCTCACTGAATTCAACGAATGTATTGCCTCATGTTGGTTATTAATGAAATTCCTAGTAGACAATGGAGCTAGGATGGTGAAAGGTGATAATGTGGCTGCCAAAGCTTGTTACATGAAAGAATGGAAGAATGTGCATCACGTGGAGAAAGGAAAAGATGTGGAGATGCCTCTTTCTATGTGCTTCACCGCTTTGAGAAGTGATATTCTATGGTCTTCCATCCTCGGTTGAATGGAAAAATCGAAGCTCTAAGAAAACCATTAGGTCCATTCCAAAGAATGCGCTTAGGGAAAGCTAGAAGCAAATTGGTGGATGAGTTAACTTTGGCACCGTGGGACTATAGGATCACCCACAAATCGGTTATCAGGCACAGTCTGTTTTTATCGGCATATAGATCAGAGGCTGTCATCTCGATTGAACTGGAAACCCCTTCTCATCGAGTAGCATACTACGACCCCTTATCCAACAAGAAACTTCTCCTGGAATATTTTGACATGATTGATGAGAAGTGTGAGGAGGCAGATCTTCGAGCAGCAGCGCATTCGCATGGAGTTGCCTAATATTATAACACCAAGATTCAGCTTAAATTTTTAACATTAGCGATCTCATCTTAAAACCCATCTTCCCTAGCCTCGTGCACTTCGGGTCGAAGTGGGAAGGGCCTCCATCATTCAACGGAGGCTTGGAAATAGAACTTTCAAGTTAATGACTGTTGATGGTGATGAATTACCAAAGCATGGAAAAACGAGCATCCAAAGCGTTTTTTTTACTTAAAACAATTTTTAATTACCTATATGAAGTTCCTACATGTAAATATTTTAAGGAGGTAAGATATGTCAATTTTACTCCCTTTCCTATTAATAAATCTCTTGGTCCTATTCATTTGATGCGACTCAAATCATAGGCCAATAAGTTTGTATACAACTGATTAACATCTACATACCCTTATGAGGTCATGATTAGCCCGCCTAATAACTTTAGTCTTTAAAATCCAGGTTAGAGAAAAAGAATGTGACATACATGGGATGGCAATTTATCACACATCTTTAATTCTTAGAGCTTGGCATACGACACAAATTAAGGCAAACATGATCATTGGTTGCCCTAGCTCCACCCCTTAAAGTTCGGATTGGAGTACATTCAAGGCACAAGTGATGCACTCACATACCTCGATGCCTCAGATTCTCGGAGTTTGAATGGAAGTGAGAAATATATATGGGTATGATAGGTGCACCATGATTTAAATACACTCAGTCCATTAACTCTAACCTAAACCCCAATAAACGAGTATAATGGACGATGATTTATCGTCCAATAACTCTAACCTGAACCCCGATAGGAGAGTATAAAGGGTAATACCCCGATGCTCATCAACTTTGCATATCTCAGACAAGGGGCATAAGATTAAAATATGATAAGCTTGACAAAGAAATTAACTTTAAAAGCGCTCTTAATGTGCCACATGACTAAAAGTTGCTTATGTCAGGTTATTGTCAACATATGGACCTGATCTTACATGGTTAAGTGTGGAAAAGGAGTGTCCATCGTGAGTACATTGGAAAAAAAATGAAAATAAACAGGCTAATTTTTTTATAGATGAGAAATGATTACATTATCTAGTCATGAAATCAAAAAGTGAGGGCTACACTTGCATAAATTCTGGTCAAGAAACAAAAGGAAGTGGAAAAGCCCTAACAGCAAGCGGTCTTTATTCATTCTTGTAACGCTTCTTACGTTTCTTTAATGGCTCGATATTAGACTCCTTGTTTAATCTTCGCTTGGAAGTGTTTCCACTATCGGACTTATCATCCCTCCCAGGTTTATCATCTTTGTCTATTTTACCTTCTTCATCGGGCTTGTCCATCTTCCTGACTTATCGCCCTCTCCAGACTTGTCACCTTTTCCCGATTTTCCTTTAGGAGTGATTGTGATCTTGAACGAACCAGAAGGAAGAGGTTTGATCTCTTCGTAATTTTGATCACCCAACATAATAGCTTAAAGAGGTTGAAAATAGGTGTTGGGCTCCTCCTTTTTGGCAATCAACCCTCTTTCTGCCTAGCCAACATCTACTCTGGAGTTAAGTCCTCCTCCTTCTTGTTCTCCCTGAAACTATGATCTCCTCTTGATCTTTTCTAGATCGAAGGTAGAAATGTCCATGTCTTTTAGAGCAATGGTAATCTCTTTTGTCAAGATGATCCCTTCATTCGTATAGAAGTTGAAGACTCCTGTGTGGTTGAAGCTATCATGACCAGGGCCACGACTAGAGATTTGACAACAAGAGTATGTACAACAGGAAGAACTATGACTGTTAGTGTTTGTTCTTATCAAAAAAATCAAATGAAAGCCCACTAGCTCTTTCACACTCAGTGATAACCCTCTCGAAGGACATAGAAGCAGTAGATACGCCTTTGAAGCCTTTATCTTTGTTTCCATTACCACAAGGGGTTATCCCTTTCCGGATAGGAGTCAAAGGTAGTTGCTTTGTTAGCCTTAGATGCTTAGGATTGTTGCAAAGATCGGAAGAAGGATGGGAGGCTAAAGTGACAACTATACCATGACTCGACGATTGAATCATCTACACAATAGTCTATACACTCCCATGTTCTTCAATAGGGATATTCTTGCCTTCATGTTAGGCAAATTGGCATGCCTACTCAACTTCCTCCTCATTTTTGATAATCCGATAACCTTCATTAAAAACATTTTGACTGTCACCCTGCAAATACTTCTTGATGAGCTCTTCCTCATTGATAAACTCATTATTGGTTAGGTAATTTTCTTCTTTTATAAATATATCCTAGGAAGCTGCGAGCGTCATGGGATATTCGGGAACCCAGGAGATGCCACGATGTAGGAGGCCATCGCGTAGAACCCTAGAATTAGGAGCTCAAGTTTGTATTTATCCCTCTCTAAACTGGCCATCTCCTTCTCGTGCTTAACCCTCACATCCTCAAAAGCTTGCTGATTAATCTCCTCGGTGGAAGTTTTTGCTTATTCAACTTCCGAAGCAAATCAGTTGTACCCAAAACCCCCTATCCTCTTGTACCCAACCAATTAGGACTGCCTGATTTCCACCTTTTGCAATTAAGCCCTTTTATTATCCGTGACTTAATTACAAAAATCTAAAAATCAAAGGCTTTGATTGGTTGGGTACAGGAAAATAGCGAATTTTGGGAACAGAGGATTTGATCTCGCCAGCTTCATAGAGTTTAAACTTAAGAGCGGAAACCTCATCTTTAAAATTTTGATTCTTGATACTAAGTACTTTGTTATCTTTTTCTATGAAATTAATATTTAGAAACGGACTATCCAGCTCTTCATAGATTTTGATTCCTATTTGTTTCCATCTCACCCTTTATGGAGTTGATTACCTCAAATACTTTAGTCAACTTATCTTTGTAATCAACCACTTCTTTATCCAAGATTTTAATTATGTCTTGATCATAAAAGGCTCTTTGCTTTGCACTTTCTAAGTCTAACTCGAAGCACTTGATAATGGCCAACTATTTCTCCATAAATTTAAATATTTTTCTATATTTCTTAGTGCATCACGCATTATATCTTACATTTCCTGCACCTTCGCTTTTACCATGAGCCTCGCCTAATGTCCAAATACTATTAGGTCCAATGCTTCGATTCCTTTCAAGCAAACCAAAGTTGCAAAAGAGCTCATCATTAATAAAAGTTTGAACATTGCGGTGACTCTTTGGCGCTCGATGCAACTTTGTGAGAGATGACTTGAATCTCTTCCCTAACGGCTTCGTAATATCTTAGGCCAAGGTTAGAAAACCTTTGTTAGTCAAAGAAAAGATATCACACTACTCATACAACAATTTGCAACAAATTGTATAGGAATCACACACTTTTTTTTATCCATCGCCTGTCAAAACCCTCAGTGCATTACACATAGAACTAATCAATTTTTAAGCCACAGAGCTTGTTCCAACCATGTAACAAAAACCTATTGTTGGAATTAGCTTCGAAGTAACTGAAAGACAGTGCAAGGTTTCTTCGTTTGAACTTGAAAAAAAAGTGAATTTCAGTAATGGTTGGAATTCGATGAACGTAGTAAGCGTTCGCATGAAGTTGCATATGAGCAAGCCCCATATGGTACAAAATCTCATAAGTAAACAAGTTAAATGGAAGAACACACCTAAAAGTATACATATATCGATTACATGCAACGTATTCTTCTGGAGGTATATCTTCCCCATAGTCTAGACCCGGGACTAGCATACTGTTATGCTAGTACAAAGAGTTTTTAACTTAACTTCATTCATCGTCGAAGTGAAGGAGTCAGGTGGATTTTCTATTAGTATGACTCCTTTTAAAATGTCAGATGCTACAATGACTGTCCCAACAATTTCTTTTCCTTCTTTTTTTGTGTTATTCAACATGTTACTTAACATAATAATCGAAAGATACCCTTCGAAATCTTAGGACGAATTAGAAGAACTAAGATGGCTACTACTTAATGCTTTACTCCTCGTGTAGCAATCAACATGGAGATATGGATGGATTATCGCACGTTCATTGACTACAAAAGTCAACAAAACTATAATAGTTAGAGAAATAAACAAGAGGGCATGTCTGTTGGTCTTGCTCCTTGCATGCCTTGTGGGGAGCTGTAGAGTCTTAGGGCTTGTCTCTGGCATTTGTCTTCTGAGGATTTGTCTACCTTGCCTGTATTTATGTTCTTTCATATGTTGGCCGACTCCTATATTTGTGTTGTGTATTGTTTTGTATCCTCTTTTTGTGTGTGTGCACAGTTTCATAGCCTTGTCTGCAGGAACTTTTTTTGTGAGCCATTGGAGAATGGCTAGATTCTCCCTTTTGTTATATTATATTTTCCTTTTTGTTAAAAAAAACATATCCACATGTGTGCGCGGAGCAGTGTAGTATGTGCAGTGAAATAACAGAAAACTTGAAGTTTTAGAGTTAAAAGCGCAAAAGGACCAGCCAAAAAGGTCGTCACTACTGATCGTTTCACCGACCTCTAAATTAGTTGATGCAAAAAAATCAAGCACTAGAAATAATCAGCAATAATAACAATTTTACAAGCTACTTAAGTTCGTCAGCTCAAAAAGTCCACATGCATATGCATTAATCATCAAGTCCAAAAGTTCAAATCGAAGTATGCTTTGAATGTACTTATGTGGATCGTGTGTATCTAATTAAGCAAGTATAACTAAGATTATCTAATAACTAGTAATATAAAAGATAAGTAGGGTAAGAAGCGACCACACCAGAGTTTTATCATGGTTCGGACCTCCCGTACTACGTCCTGTCCCGAAGCTCCCCTTCGGCTTTCTAACCAACGAAATAATTCTCTCTTTGCCTAGAGGAATAGGCTTATAGAAGAATAGTTTTCTTTGACAAGAATGTGTTCCTTACAATACTGGTTTTGATTGAATAGTACAAGCTCTCCTATAATCTCTTTGAAATAGTATATGAATTTAAGTTCGTGATGTAAAGAAGAGATAAGTGATAAGCTATTTGAGTGCTTTTATAGAAAAAAGAGTAACATACAAAGAATCAAAAAGTCAAAAGACATCGCGGAGCTCGAAGCAATGTTAATGGCGACTGGCCCATTTCTTTTCTTTTTATTTTCCACCTATACATTTTGTTTCCTTCTTCCTTTCATTTCTTCACTATGTAAACTTTTTCTTAACTCCTCCCTCCTTCCACTAGCCATTTTTCGCCTGCGTGTTGTTCGAACTCCATCCCCCTCTCACAGATCTGCACAACTTCACCCATCTAGTCAAGTTCTAGTTTGTCGCTTTATCTTTAGCCTTACTTACCCATCCTCCAACCGAATCGATCTTGTCATGCGGTATTACCCTTCTTTTACTTTTCAACCAGATCTTTGATATTCTATTTCCAGAGTTCAATGACAGATGTTTGACCTGAGTGTCATAGATCTGCACCTATACGTCCTTTTTCCTAGGTTTCTTTACTTATAAATTTATTATATCTATGTGGATACTATTCAAGGAGATTGTACGTACTCAATATTAACTAACCTTATGTAATTCTTGTGCATGTCTTCTATCTTTGATTATGATTATATTCCTACATACATAGATAACCTGCCTATATAGTGATATACATATGTTGTATGTAGTGATTGTATAGTTTAGGTTCTAACATTCTTCCCCTTTTTGATGATGAAAACTATACCATCAATGTTATGTAAAAGCTCCCTCTCAGTTAATGATCCCCTATCTATTATCTCCCCCTTTGGCATTATCAAAAAGCATATATGTGATATTGAAAATAGCAATCCAAACCATATCAACATAAACCACAAAATTCACAGATGTCGCATAGTTAATACAGACATAATATTACAATGCAATAAAAATCATAATAGCATACGACCACAAAGTTAGGAATATAATAGAAATAAATGCGTTGTTTGGGAACGATGGCTTAAGGATTTGTAAAGTACCCCGACAAATTTGAAGTTTGGTTTTCATAATTGTAATTTTTTCCATTGAGATTGGTCATGATATTCTATGTTTTATTCGATTGACAAACCATGAAAAGCTTGATAATAACCATAGTGAGGGGCATCTTCTGGTGGCCATGAATATTTTACTTCCTCTTCCTCCTGTTCAAATATCATAAGATCCATAGGTTCTTTTCCGGGTGCATGTTCTTCCAAGTGTTCTGAAGTTGTGCTTGGACCCGGTTGGTGTAGAGAAGGTGGTGTTGGAGAATATGAAGAAGATCATGAGGACGAATGACCTCGTATTTTTCTCATTATTTTTCCAAAAGTGGAGACTACTTTATCTAGGTCTTCTCAACTTCCGTCATTCGTGTTCATAAGAATCCTTCAAAATGTGATACCTTTTTACTAAAGACCTTTTGATTTAGCGAAAGGATTCGTTGGTTTTGAAGTGCGATGTCGTGAATACTTTCTCCCGTTTCAGCTACAATTTGAGCCTCTTTTATTTCTAGGTCAGAATAAAACTGTGTAGGTTTCGAAGGGCCAGTAGGAGTTGTTGGTCTTGAGGTAGGTCGTTGTCTCGTCTTTGTTGTTTTTCCTATTATTGTTGAGGTTGTGGTTGTTCCCGTTGATGTAGCCATTGAGAATGCGCATAGTATATGTTGTAGGCATGTCAATGAGGCAGGGCAGGCATAGGTAGTACCCTCCCATTGTCTGCCCCGTTAGGTAATTTTTTGCCCTATGTCCGCCGTATACCCACACAGGTACCCATTAAACGGATTTTAAACAAGTTGCAGGTATTCGTGGGTATTCGCGCGTAACCATGATATTTTATTCAATTTATTTTTTAACCATCTATTGAAATTGTTTTAAAATACATTTGGTAAAAAAACAAATTAGACAAGGTGTGAAGTTTGGCAACGTATTGATATAAACCAGTGAGGAGGAGTGAAGTAAGAACTTTTGCAGGATGAGTTGAATTTGCTGAAGAGAGCATAGGTTTGGTGGAAGAAAAGACGCGTTGCTTGCTGGATTGGAATTTAAAACAATTAATGATAAATTTGAGAATTTCTAAATATGTATATATAGGGTTTTAATTAACATCATGCACAGTTATTACATATATCAATAGCCACAGATAAATTGTTCAATAAAAACATGCGCACAATTACCCAAAGCCAACAATAATGTTTTTTTCCATTGGCAATAAACAACACCCAATACGGGCATGGGTACCTACAGACACATATATCTTACTATCCGTACCCACCCCTTTAATTAAAAGATATTAAAAAACCCTGTTTATTTTACCTACGGGTACCCATTTAGCTATCTGTTTCATGTCCATGACGGATTTTATCCACGGGTAACCACGAGTACAAGTTTTTTTGCCATCTCTAATATGTATTTATCCCAATTAATATTTGTGAAACCAAAAATGGCACATAAGGCTTTATGGTCATGGTCGTAGACTTATTCATGGCTACCAAGTCTTAAGAACACAATATTAATAAGGATTCTATTAAGTATCCTTGCGAGGTGTCATTTTCGGTATGTCATCTTCCCAAATAAGATGGGTTATAGGATCTCTTGGTTTATGGCGTGTATCCAGGATGTCTTGCAGCCTTGTTCCGGAATTCAAAAATAGAGAAAGAGAAAATTCCAAAAAGAAGCAACAAGATACAGAATCTCAGTACAAGTACAGCATGGCTACACTCAGGTCTAAATCGGTACGCAGTGATCCTATTTATAATGGTATTTTAGCATCACATGATAATTTAATTAAAGATTTCAAATTTTTACAAAAGATCAATTGTGCTGCTTTAAAGAATTAAAAAAAAATTGTGAACTAAAATATGATAAATTAAAGGAAGAAGATGATTTTTCAGTAAAACAAACAAAGATTTTTGAAATTTCTCTTGAAGACCTTGTTTTACAAAATAATTTTCTTATAAAAGAAAATAATAAATGGATGGATAATAATAATAACCTTTCAAAGGAAAATTAATCTTTACAAAATAAAATTACATCTTTAGAGAATTCTTTAAATAAATCGAATTCTAATATTTTGTCCCTTAAAAAATAAAATAGTGTTTTAAATGATATAAATTTAGAATTAATTAAAGAATGTGAACTTTTAAAAGAAAATAATGCTATTTTGCAAAAGGAATCTTGTAGATCGAAAGAGAATTTTGACACATCAAATAAAAAAGTTCCAAAATTCAATAAGGAAAACAATGACTTACTTTCCTTGCAAAAAGTTAAAGTTTATAGTAATAAAATTTATTTAGGCTATAATTGCAATAAACATAAAAATAGTACTACATATGCATACATATACACACATTTTAAACCTAGTACTAAAAATAGAGATAGCCTCAAAACCACTTGATATCATTATGTTATTATACTTAGAAATAAAAACTATTTCCTGAATTCTGAATCATTGACAAAAAATACGAATTATATATGTGTTTAGGTTCCTACTGGGTGGAAGAATAGAGAAAAATATATTGATGATTATTTTGACAATGTGATTGACAATGAAAACTATATTTATACAGGATCAACTACACCCAAATGGGTATGGTTTCCTAAAATTTAGGAAATGTATCAGAACTTTGGGTATCATACGCTTTAACTTTTTTCTAATACCTAGCTTGTAAGTATGTTGTTTGCTTGACCTATATTTATGAACTTGTTACTAGTACCATAATTCTTTACTTATGAAAATTTATATTTGATATGTTTTCCCTTCTATAATGTTTATAAGTTTAACACATATGTAATGTATTTGTTTGTCATGCACATGTCATTTGTATTAAATGAACATGTCTATTTCTTTTTGATAATGACAAAGAGGGAGAAAAAAGTATATAAATTCACATATGTATATATATATATATATGGGGACATCATACATTATTATTTATTTAAGGTCGTATAGTTGTCATCATCAAAAATTGGGAAGAACGTTGACAACACGTTTTCAGTATTTTGA
The DNA here is from genome assembly GCA_030737875.1 of Allium sativum. Taxonomy (NCBI): domain Eukaryota; kingdom Viridiplantae; phylum Streptophyta; class Magnoliopsida; order Asparagales; family Amaryllidaceae; genus Allium; species Allium sativum. The sequence continues at coordinate 791,464,788 of CM060924.1, forward strand.
TGATAACCACTGTACGACAATGCTACTAAAATGTTTATTAAGTTTATCCAGGTTAACTATGGTTGGAAAGAAAATTGACATGAATTACATTGCACAAAAAAGAAAAGAAAATAAAGAGAGAAAATAAGCAAGCATATGAAATGCATGCAAGCATGGAGAGATGAAAGTTGCAAGCACTATTAAAAATATGACAAAGATGAGACTTGAACTTGCACCACTCACATGAGAAAGGTTACCTCTACCAATTAGACTACAAAAGCATTTAAAATATAAGTCAAGCGTCAAGTAGCATAAGTCATACGTCTGATTTAAGAATCTATAATTTTCAACACTTAGCTCAGACGTTTGACATAAATGATAGACGTCTGAACCCTGATTCTAGAATTTTTTACTACATCCTGGTTCATCAGACGTTTGATTTTGCGTTCTGGAGAAATTCAAAAAAATATGATGTTGTCAGGACTCGAACCTGGCACACTCAGGAAACGTGCATACACCTCTACTATCTAGATTATGTTAGTTTTGCATTTGAAACTAAACGCCAGAAATCATCAACGGATTAGAAAAAACCCAAGAGCTAGTATAAGCAACTTTTCCAAGAGTTGCGAAATTCCAATGGGTGCGTCTTTTCCAAACATAACTGTTGAAGAGTTTCTACTGTTCAATGATATCTTTCCACTCCTATATAAACTTTCCACTAATTTCAAAACCAAAAACAAGAATTCTCCTTTTTAAATAATTCTAGTATTGCTTCTAAATGCTCAAACTCTATATTCATTCAAAAAGAGTTATATCTATCTCTTTTATACAACTTCAAGGAGATTATATGAGAAGTTGTCATGTTTAGTCAAAATCAGTGTTCTCAAGAACACACAATTGTCAAAGAAAGTTCTTTGTTTTAAGCCTATTCCTCCAGGCAAAGCGATGGTTGTTTTGGTAGTAGAAAGGCCGAAGGGGAGCTTTAGGACTGGACGTAGGACGGGACGTCTGCTATTACAATTATTTCACTAGTACTGCGATTACTGCGCTTCAGATTCTACATCTATGTATTGGCCATCACCGATCCAGTGCACAACGACTATTCATTCGTCGTTGCCCCCAAATAACATTGAAAACCAATGATTTGATACCAAATGAAAGTGATGCCAAATAGGATCTTAAGGTTATATCAACACTAGAGAGGTGAATAATGCTTACTTAAGTATATTTTTTTTTGAATTCTTTTGAATTATGTGTACAAATAATAATTTAATGATAACAGAATCAATCAAAGGATACAATAGAAAGTAAAGTTAATGCATTAAAATAAAAAGAAAAGAACATACCGGATTTTATACTGACTCAGAGTTACCCTACATCCAGTCTCGTATTCCATACAGCAATCACTATTAATTCATTTACACTTCTTGATTTCAAAGGCAACAAGAAGACAACAACCAGAGCTCAGCCTTTAGGCATAATTAGATTGATTTTCAGATAAACAAGTCACTCTCAATTGCTGTTCCAGACACAACCAAATCCTACTTGATTTCGGACCACCAAGTCAAACCCTTGTAAGTTGTTTGATGCTGTTTTTATAAAGAATGCATACTTGGATTTTTCAATTTTGATCACAATTGCTCCTATTACTTGGAACTGAACTCTGATCTTGACAGAATGATGAGAGTTTAATGTAGAAACAATTCAGAGTTGAACTGGTTTGTTCAAGTTGAATTGACATGATTTGGTTTGAAAATTGACAAAGTGCAAGTATATACTTCCTATAAAATGAGAGAGGAGAGAGAGAGAGAGGAGTGAAGAAAATGAGAATTTTCTGCTATAAATTCATTTATGAAAGAATAATATTTGTAGGAGTGAAGGGAAGTGGTTGTTCATGAATGGTTATGGCGAATAGACACTTCTACTCAAATTTGGACTTTGAAAAAAATGGTAATTATGTCGGCATGCCCTACCTACCTATTTCGACATACTCATAGTGTATTCAAAAAATAACTTGTTGTAAAAATATTTTGAAAATATAAAACTGTATACAATGATTTGAAACATTGTGAAACTATTTAAACATAGTAAATTTATATTTTAAACATAACAAAGCTTTATAAAATTTATCAATTTAAAAAAAACAAACTAAAATATAATATATATATATATATATATTCAAAAAACAATGTCTAATTAATATATTAAACTAAAAATATAAATTTCGAAACTCTATTATCAAACTATAATATTAAATCATATTTATTATAGCTAAAATAAAAATATAAAGCATAATTAAAATCAAAGTATAATAAAATTATAAAGTTTAAAATATAAATCGAAATACAAATGTAAAACTAAAGTATAAATATTAAAATCAGATGTAAAATAATAAAATCTACATATAAGTATAAAATCCAAAATATTTGAATCAAAACCAATATTATTGATGTATTGCAAATTAAAGATATTAGAACTTAAAATTCCTTTTTGAAAATACTTTTAAAAAATATTTTTAAAAATAAAAAAATATTTCGTGAACACTTTGAAAAATCATTTTGAAAAAATATATATATGGAAATACTTTGAAAACATCTTGTAAAATAAATAGAGAGAAATTTGATTAGTGTAACTAGAGTTTTAACAATTAATCTAAGACTCAATGATATATCTGGATCATTTTGAATTCTTGAACTTTTAAATATGTATGAGTCACTCTTGAATATTCATAGCAGCATCAATCTGAATCTTCTATCTTGATACTACATAGTCTTCATTATCGACATATGTTAAATAACGTGTACTGTATACAATATATATCTAGATAATCACTAGTGTATGTGTAATTATAATTTATATCATTACCTTATGGTGTTATCATCAAAACTAGTACTAACAAGATTTCTCGACTTCTATAACACAAGTTGGTTTTTCTGACATGCCCATATTGGTAAGAATTCTTAACATAATTGCAAGTGCATGTCAACAAAATCGATAATGACATTTCTTTCTTTACCTTCTTTCATGTTTCTGTACAAAAAATACGAGTAGGGATTGTTAGGAAATTTTGTAGGATCTCTACATAATTAGATTTTAGAAGAGATAAGAAGTGAAGAGAAAAAAATCACAAACAAATTCCTCCAAACAAAATCTTTATTAATTCACCAAAATGATTACAAGAGAAAGCCTAAAAAAATTGAGAATATATCTCAATCCCAAACAAAAAGAAAATAACCTTTTCCCTTACAATGCAAATAATCCAAACCTATAAGCTACTTTTATAGGCAAGTAGAAGACCTAATCAAATATTCTAATTGGACCTTAAAAATCTTCAAAATATAACTACTATTTCTTTCCATTGTAAAATCAATCAATTAAAAATAGATATCTTTCCTCTTTTGTACCTCACTGATTAATTGATTGATTTACAATAAAATTAATATCTTTCCTCTCATACAAATCAAATTAATTGATTGATGAAATCAATTAATTGATTACTTTCCTCTTCAAACAATATTGGAATCTACAATTTCAACAGGGATGTATGTCTGTAGAATATTTGCATTGCAACTAGAATCTAATTTGAAGTAGTTAAACACCTACCACCAGTTACTTACATCATTCTTTCTACTGTTTGCCTCTGCTTCTTGTGCATTCATATAAAATTTATATTATTTTATATGCATGAATCCACTCTTTAATGTTTTAGTTTAAATGATATTTTTTTTGGAATGGTCCAATAGTATATAATATATAAGTATTGCTACAAAAAGTTTATAATGTGCAGTGGTTGTTTGGTTGATTTTTTTTTTTTGATGGAAATTGGTACTAGCATATACAAGTTCGAAATATATAACATAGTGCATGGTAAGTGGGTTGGAACGCACAAGGCAGATCAAATCAATAGCCTCTTGCACTATGTTTAAGTGCCTCAACCAATTAGAACAAGGTGCTTATTTAATTGATCATATTTCATCCACATACAATATAAATATTTATTCGCTATGGACGAGGACATCTTGTATTAAGAATTTATCGTCAGTTAAAATTACAGAGTCTCTAATTTAACCATCCCAACAACGTGGCAAGTTAAAAATATTTTGTAGTTGGTGACATGCACATCGTTGTTTTAATAATGTTGCATATATTTTTCTTCTTTCTTTTTTTATTATTCCAAGCTGGGTTTCAGGTTAATTTCAATGTGAATGTCATGCATACAATGAGTCTGCGTTTTTTTAATTAAAAGTTCTGATTCATAAAAAAAACGTTTTAAATTGTTTGTTTTTTGTTTGTGTTCTGAACAAAACCATCTATTGAGACAAAATTATTCAGAACATTTTTAATGTTTATTTTTTGTTATGAATGCTGAATATTGTTTTTTTATTTTGAATATTGAATGCAAACAAATAAACAAATGACTATTTAGAATTGAGTATTAAGAAATCAATATTCCCACTTCGGAATTCAGCAATCATAATTTAGAATTCATCGTTTAAACAAACAGAACCTAAGTGCTTTCTCATTTTTATACACTAAATCATGATTCTAATTTTCCTATAGGTATTTCGTAAACAGATTTGCTGCTAAAGCTTCAACCATCAAGTATTTTTGTGCTAGATTTGCATTTTGGTGATTTTTATCAAGTAATGAAATTTTGCAAAACTTTACAGTATTTTTTTTTTTACTAATATTGATTATTGATGTACCCCTAACTGAGCTAACCCAAGTCCTGTGCCAACAACTACCAATTGAGTTAAGGGCAAGGAGTAGCAAATTGATGGATGTTTTTATTACATCAAATAGTACAATTGAATAGGACATGTTTCGACCAATCAAGTTTGTTTATCACACAAGTTTTTTTCTAATTTAGCTTAATTTTTTTTCTATTTTAGTGTAATCATCATTGCTTCTACACAGATATGTAAGTGTAGCATTATCTTAAACTTTATGGTACATACGTTTAAGCAGACTTGATTACTGTGTCTAATTCTTTCATTTATTATGTATATATTTAACCAATTGCCAAATTCTAAATATTGCATGTGATTGGCTGATTCAAAAAACATATTCATTTCCATTTCCTTTAGTTATGACTTTAATGCATAGTTTATTATGTTCTTAAAAAATATTTTTGTGCATTTCGGAGTTATAGTTTTTTTTAAATAAAAAATCAGATGGTATCTCTTAACCAATACTTCGTCAGTAGTTTGTTTATCAACTTAATTAGCTAAAATATATGATAACTTGGTCACATTAGCTAAGCATGCTAGATGTTAGATGTAAGTTAAAATGGGTAGAAAGGCCTCTTCTCTTTGATTTTGCTGTCGAGTTGGTTTGATAGATGCTAGATATTTTATAATTTATTTATCACACAATCTTAAATTTTGTTTTCATTATTAATTGTTTACAGTCTGCTCTAAGTAGCTCCGTTTGAATTGTTGGGGGTTTCAATACACCTGAAAATCCTTTTATATTTCTTTTTGCTCAAATGTATTAATTATATAAAGGCGATGTCTTTGATTGTTTGACTTTGATATGTCTTTTTGTTCGTATTTGAACATGGTATCTTTGTAAAAATATCATCATTGTCATAGTTGTAGCTAAGAGAAACTCCAACAATCCTTTATTACAATCCTGAATTCTGAATTTTAGGCACATTTTCTCCCCAACAAGGCTTACGAGTCATAATATTAAGGGTAGTATTCAGGGACCAAACCTGAATTCATAATTGGTCCTTCACGCCGAATTTATCGGCGCTCTACGGTAGGGCACCGAGAAATTCCACGTGCTACCGTAGAGCGCCGATAAATTTAGTGCTCTAACTCCTCCCCTTCAAATAGCTAAAATCTGATTGTTTTTATGGCTCTAATGGATATAAATGGTGATATTTTCCTCCAACGACTATAAAACGGTCATATTTTCTTCAAACGGCTATAATTGGTCATATTTTCTTCTAACGACTATATTTTCAGTTATAAATTACCAAATTTCTTACATTCCACATCACAACACAATTTCTCTTCCTTTTTATCTATTAAATCCAAAAGAAACTTAAACATAATAATGTCTTCACCTTTTGGAGAATTTTCACATCCGAAGATGGCCGGAAGCCAGTTTTCTCATGACAACACCGACTACAACCTAGCTACTTTACCATGCAAACAATCAACTCTTCCGTGGACAAGTGAGGAGGACGTCGATCTATGCAACATCTACTACCATTTCTCATAGGATCCAGTTACAGGGAATGACCAATCAGCCTTTAAGTTCTGAAAATAAAAATAAAAACTGCTTTCACTGAGAAGCAACCTGAAGGCTTACGAACGGTGTTGGCGATTCATGGTTGATTTGGAAAAATAAGTCATCAAACATCTTTTTATGAATCACAAGTTTATAAAATAAAGAAAGCCAATACTAGTGGAATGGGTAGCGAGGAACATGTGGTAATTTTTCATAAAATGTACGTTAGTGGTTGACTAATTGTTATTTATGAAACATATTCCTTTTTTCTTTTTAGAAACGAATGGCAAACGAAGAGTTCAAGAAGCTTTTCGCTAGAGAAAATAGGGCTATCAGTTTTTGCATTGTTATGATCTGCTTACCAATCAACCAAAATGGAACTCTGAACTTGCTAAGAGCCTACATGATGTTCAAACTTCTTCAAAGGGAAAGAACAAAACTTCAAAATTTTCTTACTCATCTAGTCCTTGAGATTCATCAGCAAAACATTCTTCATGTGACGGTGAAAACCTTCTTGATGAGTTTAATAAAACAATTAATGAAGATCTTAGATTTCAAGGAGTCAAAGCTGCAAAAAGAAAGGGCAAAGTTAATGTTGTCATTGAAGGAAAAGTCAATGCCCACTAAGAAGTATACCAGCGTAGACATCTAGATAGAAATGAAATTGCTGAGAAAAAATAGAGGTAATGAGCAGATTTGTTAATCTTAAGGGGAAGAAGTTGCAAATTCAAGCGCGGGAGTTTGCATATAGACAACAAATAGAAGAGACCGGAATTATTGCCAAAGATTTAACTAGAATGGATGACTATGAGAAGAAATATTGGATGGGACCGAAACAGCGTATTCTTACGTCAAAGTTTCCTCAATTATAGATCGTTTTTTCATCATTTTCCTTATTACCAATTGCTTGTAATTCTTAGTGTACTAACTTTATAATTCCCATTGTAGTAACTATTTAATCATCAATGCAATGCGTATTTGATTTATTTTCCTACTTTTGCTATTATCTGCTAGTTTTAGACATTTTAATAGTAGTTGCTTAACACTTAAAAATACATTAGATTGCTTATGTTTAAATAAAGGAAAAAATCATAGTTACTGCATATTTTCATAAAATCATAAAATAAAACACAATTTCAAACAACCAAATAACATAGATAAATACAGTAAGCCTATTCAGCACCATATCGGGTTAACCAAGTATAGCGAAGTTTATATGCTTTATGACCAACAAATTCCTTACTATATTCTAATAGGTAACGGGAATCAATAGTTGATTTAGTTGATTGAAATATGTCTTCATCTTCAAATGGCTCGATAGTATTACGGTATCGATCACAAGCTTCTGAAAAACGATGATGAGCCATATGGATTTCAACTGACGATCGTTTAGCAGGGCAAGTACGGTGAATGTTATGTAATTCCTTGGCCATCGCCCAACACCCTTAATGGGTTAGACCCCCTCCTCTTTGCAACAGTAAATCATCTCTTCGATCAACTTCAATAAAGGCTTTCACGAGGATAAGTAAATCCAGATAAGAATATTCAGTGGTCGAAGTACTGGAGCTTGAACTACTGGGGTTTTGATGAACAAGCACACTCATTCGCCTGGCATGGCATGATCGTGGAGGTGGTTGTGGATTCAGTACGTCGATAATTCCTTGTTTAGCATAGACTTATTCATTCTGAACCTCTTCATCCACCTCTTCTATTTGTATACCTAGAATGAATCCACCCTATTCCTCTTTCTCGTCCTCTTTGTTCCATTCGTACTCGTCAAAAGTTTTTCCCATAGTTTCATCACTGATTTCCCAATCGCCCATTTAACCTACATGAAATCAATAATACCAAAAATATTGGGAGAATGCATGTTGTTTATAACAAAAACATAACCTTGATGCACGTATTATAGTTTATGGTTGGAGTTTGAAGTATAAACTATTTAAAAGAATGGAATTGTATGTGGAGGTCGTCCTCAACCACATGGCTACAATTTACGGTTGTGTGTACAGGTCTTGACTGATTGTGACATCTCAGCACGCTATCCCAAACCACGTGGGCTAGGAGTTAAAAGATTGGGTCGTCCTATGCTAACTACATCGAATAGTTGAAATTGATGTATAGACACGGGGTTGTCCAATTTTGAAACATACCCAAGGAGTTAAATGATTAGGGTCATCCCCCTTTTATAGTTTAACTTTCGGTATACAATGTTTGTCATATTAAATCAACATACAAGGTAATTTAAACATAAAGGAGTTAAAAATTAGGGTCGTCCTCAACCATATGGCTATAATGATTGTGACTTCTCGGCACGATTTCCCAAGGGGCTACAGTATAAAGTGTTTGTATATTCTTAGCAAGTTGTCCCATACAGTGTTTGTCGTATTACAAAGTGGCTACAGTGCACAGTCATATCCATTGCCAGTATCATCATTGTAGGCACTACTTTAAACCATGAGAGAATAGTGATCAGTCACATTTATGTCAGATTAAAGCCAGTGTCGAGTCTCAATCTTAGAATCTAGCCACATTGCACAAATTTCTAAGTGCTTGCCAGGATTGACTTAATTTTGATACGAACCGTTGGTAATTGTTTTTCCTCCTTTTCCATTCCAGCCTTCACTCATAAATACCAGAGACGGACCAATTAGCAAACTTACCTCAACTAAAAGAATGCCAATTTCTTATCCATCCTCTTATAATTACACATATATTATGTCTGGACCATCAAATCCTAATTCGTCTTAACCTAGAGAACCGACTGAGTGGTATATCGAAATGGAAGAGCGACTTCATGACGATTTGCGACAAATAGAACTGGAAGTAGGGATGCATCAAATGGAAATAAGACATTAGAAAAAACAACAAACTCAACGACGTGCCCGAAGTTCACAAATTGTAATTCCTCCTGTCATAACTACGGCTGAAGTCAACGAGGAGCAATATGCAAAAATTATATGCTTTTTTGGTTTTGAGCCACCACAACTAGTCATCCGACATGGAAACGACGTCAGACACCGATATTATTGTTGTCCAATACATATGAACGGATGTGAATTCAGACAGTTGGTAGATGATCTTTTTCTTTCTATAGCAATTACGTATGCTTTGGCATTGGAAGAAGAAATAAGAAAGCTACGAAATCAAGTCAACGATCTTAGTCATGCAAATTACCGACTACGACACGGTTTAAATTAAAATTTTAATATTATATGTTATTGTAATGTCCCGTATTTTTGGCAGTATAGTATTTAATTTAATTTATTATTTTAAATGTTATATTTGGAATATTAATGGGTTTTAATATTTGATTCGTTATAAAAATGAAGTTTGAACGTTAAATTTATATATAATTTAAAATGAGCTCGTAATGGCGCGGCAGTTCGTAATATTGAGTTTTCAACTTTAATTGAATGTACAGGATCCGATATAAGTCGGAATTCGGTGAAACAAGAAATGTTGGGATCTTGTTGATTATAATTTTCTAATGAAAGAGAAAAATCCAGATTTCATGTTATAGATTGTTAGTTATGTCCAGATCAAATTTTAAAATAGTCGCTATGGAATTCGCTATTAAAATAAAACGTTTATTTAATAATTTATAAGGTTTTTTATATATAATTTGGATAACGGTTAACTCAAAAATGATAATATTGAGTTGTATAATTTTATTTGAAGTTGTATATATATTCCGTTTGGATATATATGACGAAAATAATTCATTATTATTTTATTTGATTATTTTGGAATTTAATTAATATTTTATCGATATTCTAAAGGCTTAGAAATATCCAATTTTCAAACAACCACAGTTTGCGATGAAATAATTTTTTTTGGATCTGAAACATCAAAACATAGCGTGCTGCAAATTTTGGGGCCAAACGGAGTTAATATGTGAGCGTATGGAATTTAATTGTGAACCGACAAACAATTTAAATTATAAAATATCAACGTTTTCCAAATGGAGTCGGATTTCTACCAAACGAGTTTTATTAGATCCGTATCAGTAGGTTATTGCGCGCTACCCAATTTGGTTGCAATCCGATTAACCGTGTAAGCATGGCAACAGTAAATGCATTTATTTTAATTCAATTGTTTTTATTTTATCGATCAGTTTAATGCGATATCTCGCACAGACTCCGAATTAGCTCACGAGACTTGTTCCACTGAGTTCGAAATAGGTTTTTTTAGCTAGAACGTAATTTTCGGGCGATTTAAATGGAGTTTGTAATTTGATTTGTGAATCGAACGGGGAATAGTATTTTATGTTAATTTTATATTTGGGACCATTGCCTATAAATACACATCTAACCAAGTCTAACCTTAATTTTACACTCTGCATGGTCAAACAATTAGGCAGCCGCCACCATACTTCTTTGAACGGCTAAAATACTCCACTCCTCGTCCAAAATTCTCGCGATCTGTTGATTACTCAAAAACATCCCAACTACTTAATCTATCAGCCCAGCGAGGCCTGTGATCTGGACGGCGGCAATTTGGTCTTCTTCAACGTGGTGGCCTGAATTAGCGATGGGAGCACCTGAGGTCGAAGTCCATTTACAAGCGAACGAGATGACCAAGGCAGACAGGGTTTCAGGCGAACGTTGGTGGGGCTAGAGCGCGGTGACCGGTGGCGTCTGATGGAAGTTCGAACAATGGTGAAGGGGGCAGTAGCTCAAGGTTTGGCTTGAGTGTGGGTTCATGTTTGATGAAGCAGCGACGAAGACATTGGGTATTCAAATAACTGGAAGTAAACCAAAATGGAAAATTGGAACCATGCGTGATTAACCTGGAATGGAAGCAGATACCACGAAGACAGTAACCCATTGCTAATCTTAAGATTAAAGTAATTAAGTATTTAAAATTCTTAAATAATGGAAAATGTTTAAACCGTGGAGCCGGAGCAGTAGTTTAACTTTTATATATATATATATATGTATATATATATATATATATATATATATATGTATATATATATGTATATAACACACCCAAATAGTGAGCACCCCAATTGCCCACCTCTCTCTGTCTCTCATTTATTATAAATTATGTTAGTGGAAGGAGAGAGAAGTAGTGGAGAGAGAGAAACGGAATGTGTTGTGGAAATCAGGGGGCATTTAGGGATGCTGCACTATTTGGGGTGCCATTGAACGTTCGCATATATATATATATATAGGCGAGCGTTGAATGACACCCGAAACAGTGCAGCACCCCTAAATGCCCCCTGATTTCCACCACATATCCCGTTTCTCTCTCTCTTCATTCATTCTCTCACCTCCCACTAGCTTAAACTACTATAAATACTTGGTTTCTGTTGGGGGGCATTTGGGGTGCCATTGAACGCTCCTCATATATATATATATATATATATGTATGTATGTATGTATGTATGTATGTATGTATAACAACATGCCAGTTTTTCTTATTTGTGTCAAATAAATAGTTAGGGGAAGCCCAGTTTGGTTTAAGCCGTAATTATCGGCAGTGGGAAACAGTAGCAACAGTAGGAAAGAAAAGGCTTTAACACGCCATATTTGTTTAAACGTAAGGGACGGCTTAGTAATGTGATTAGGGTTTATACGATAATCAACTGCTTTGATATATATGTGATAGGATAAATTAAATTCCTAAGCAAGTTAGTATTTAATAATAATTTAATTTAGAGTCATTAATTTAAACTAAATTAATGTTTACTTAAAACGTTTATAACTTGCATGTATTTTTACAGAATGGAATGAAATAAATTGTAATGGGATCGTGGTGAGGAACACACAATGCGGAACCAGTTTGGACAATAATGGAGACAGCTGGAATTTACAGTTAAATTAAACAACGGTTAAATTTAACTGTAACTGAACCAATTCAACAAATCAAATCAAGATGAGTTAAACTCACTCAGTTCTTCCCACTTATATTGTATATAAGTTGGGTTTTTATTTTGTGTGATACGGTTGCTAATGGCAGATTGTTTGCTAAATATATATTCATAGATTGATTGAATCCATGAAATTAAACGTTGTTTAATTTCAGTGAAAAACCAAATCGTTATTTCAACGATTGGAGCCAATGAAGGTAACTTACCTTATTGGTCACGTTTCTACTATAAACGTGGTTATTTTAATGAATTGCTTGAATTGTGTGTGATGTTAAATAAATTGGTTGATAGTCGTTATTTACTGTTATTGATGTAATTAGTTAAAATGAATATTATGTGAGATAATCTATTATGATGCAAAGAAGAACAGGTTGGAGGATCCAATGGGATTCCTCAAATATATTTAATATTATTTATTTTCATATTATCATCATATGAACTGTTCTGATTGGATAATTGATTTGGTTGTTGACCGTTAACCTGGAATTCAATGGTTGTTTTGTTTTAACCAGTGGGCAATATTGGTTGAGTAATTGGCAGATATGGCATATAAATCAATTGTTTTCTAAATATGGATTTACTGTCAGGTGAATCAATAGAAATGAAGTTTTAAAAAAATTAACCGGAGATAGATTTTGAGAATTATTATTTTGAATAAAAGTTATTAAAAGGAAATAAATGTTTATTATTTAAGTTTATGTTTAATTATTAAATGATTTTATAAAGCAAATTCTGATATTAATCAGATTTATATGTAAATGAGCAGAAATTAACCTAACAGTTAAGAATTGGGTAATTGTTTTTAAGAAATAAATAAATGGAATTATTTAAATTAATTATATTATTAATTAATTTAAAGTGGGAACTAATTGAAATCGATTAACGAATTAATCGTGTTTGAGTTGAATAAGTCAACCGTTTTAACTGAGATTGGTTATTTAATTAATTTGTTTTAAATTAATCTAATGAAATAGTTTAACGAATATTTGTTTTAAATTTTAATAAGATTTTTAAAGGAAATTTACTATTTATTTTAGTTAATAAAGAAATTAACTACTCCTGTAGTAGTTAATGATTGAAGTAAATTATTATTTTAATTAATAATAATTTAGGAGATTGCATTTATTTATCTATTTAAAAAGTAATCGAAATTGAAGTGAAATCTAATTGAATTGTGGGAGGAGTTTATAAAAGGGTTTTATATTAAAACCAAAGTTATAAAAAGGGATTTTAAGCAAATACAATAGCTTAAATTAAATATTGAATTTAGTAAAAGGAGACTGAGATAAAAAGGGGTTTATATTAAACCAGAGTTATATAAACGAGGTTTATAGAAAGAGATGTGAAGTTAAAGCATTAATTTTAAATTACGTTTATTAAATAATGGAATTAAGAGTAATGAATGGAATCGAAATAAGATATGTAAAGCGGGAAAGGATTGAGTGGTTTAGAAAAAGTAAATTTGGTAAAAGAAGTAAGGAATAGGATTTGGTATCTAAATCTGAGTTATAAAACGAATTATTGTAAAGAAGTAGAAGTTAAAAAGTGACGTTTTAGTAAGTGATTTCTTAAAATGGATTAAGAAATAATATTTATACTCGAGAAGGAGATTTCAAAAGTAAGAATGTTTTATAAAACCATAATTTAAATATGAAATGGGATTTGGTTTGATATTAAAATAAATATTGGGTTTGAATTACAACTCATTTCTATCTTAAGATAAGAACGTTGTTGATCAAGTCTGAGAGGTAATTAAAATACCCCAACTTGAACGACTTTAGGATTGTCTGAAGATGATATTAGTTGCAGTAGTGGAGAGATATAGAATGATTTATTATTTCCATATGAGAAATAATAACGCAGTGATAATAAAAAGATTTGAGAATATGTATAATGAGATTTTCCAAAGTAACAGGAATGGAAATATTAGAGAATATATATGATGATATTTCCGAAGTAAAGGAAGATAAAAGGAGAAAATGTGAAATTAAATGGTATTTTTGAGATTAAAAGGAAATAAAAAAAGGAGTTTTGGAACGAATTTGTTCTAAAGAATAAGGGTTGTTTATTATTTCAAATAATAAACCAAGAAAGATTTCGTAACGTTGTTTTACGAGCGATAAGATGAATTTATTTCCCAGTTATAGATAATGAGTAATGAGATAATTAATGTGTGCAAACGATAGTAAAATAGAAAATTAGATATGATTATTGGATATTTTCCCCAAGTATTAAAATAAGACAGTTTTGAAAATAATATTATGTTGGATAAGAAGTGAAAAGTTATATTTGTAATATTTGTAATATTTAAAGATTTTAATTATTTTTAATTAAAAGGCCAAGAAATGCTGAGTACTGAATTAGTGAACTCTTTTTATTCTCATGATTGTTTATTTGATAGTTAAATGATCGACTATCAAAAATCTGCCAATACGATTGTTGGTACAGAAAGACCGGAATCGAATTAATATTCGAAAACCATTCCGAACCAATGAATACGTGGATGATGCTGATTAAAGATGGAGCAGCGAAGATCGTGGACCTTCATAAATGAAAGGACTAGTTGTCAAATTCTCTGGAGTCGCGCCCGGAGATATTCTAATGGAGATCCTGTCGTGGTTGAAATCGACAGAGTGCAAGGACTACTCGCTACTGATCCTTGGGGTGATATCTATATAGGATGTGGTAGGAGCAGGCTTTTAAATCTCCCCGAGATCGCCGAGATGAAAAATCCGAGATATTAGCCAAAATCCGAGATTTGGCAGCTAGTCTAGTTATAAGTGTTTCAAATATCTCCCGAGAGAGCCGAGATATTTTTCCGAGATATTGGCCAAAATACGAGATTTAAAACCATGGATAGGAGGTACCTTCGGTTCATCCTTTTCCTAGATGACTTATACGGGCAAATGTCTGACAAAGTACTTCCTAAAAACCACGTACGTTGATTTTTACAAACATACTGAGTTGGTGGCGAAGAGGGGCACTTCTTTTATACCCAGAGTATATTTGTGGACATCAATTAGTGATTTGATGAATCTGGCGATGTGGTATTCAAAGTGAATGGTGGCCAGGTGTTCTAAAAGTAAGTATGACCTCAAGCCTCATCAACTGGGAAATGGTATAAAATCGGGTAGGTCGCATGGCTATATGGGTTGCACCCATCAAAAGGGTATATCATTACCTGATCTGGAGAAATCAAATGCCTTCGGTTGTCCCCTTTTATTTTTGTATGTATGCTATCGGTTCGGTTGGCTGGCCCCCAATCGTGGTGATGATATATTCGGTACTCTCAAGCGAAGTGAGGGGTCGGTCATGTTTATCTTGGGTTGCAAGATGTTATTGTTGAACCCCAATGTATTCATCTCCAAAGGTATATTTTCGGAAAGGTGGTTGCCTATACCTTTTCAGGGAAATTCATTCTCCAATAAGCGCCCGCGGTTTTGATTGTATACAATATATGTGGAGCGTAAGATGCAAGCGTTCCGCTAGATTGATAATTATTTGTACTTAGACACTATTATAATATTAGAAAATATATTGATTACAAAAATTGTTTGGGCTATCGTAAGGTAAAAACCATCTGTATTTATATGTGGATTTGGTCTTACGATTATCCTTTTAATTCAAAAAGATTTTGACTTTAAAATCAAGTTATGTGATAACTTTAAACTTAGTGTGTTTTCTCACTCTGGTTCACCAGACTGATCCGACGTTTGTAATGCTCGGGTTAAACCGTGTTGTACAGGTTCAGGTTACCGGATGCTGTGAAGATACGAGTTGGAAAGGTTCAGACGTATGATATATTATATAGTTGTGTTTTCGCTGTGTGTTGTATCTAAGGACAGGTTGTTATAACTGTTCAGGTGTATTGATGTACTCTGATAATTGTAAGTATTTTTAAAGCTCTCAGTAAAGATTTATTTCCATATTATATTTTGTTCTGCTGCGATGTGAGACTCTGTATTATGTTTGGTTCTTCTTCCTCTTCTATTCTGATATTACTTTCTTTCTTATTGCACCCTTTAACCTCTTTCTTTTAACGTTCTGAATTTTTGGTACTCGAGTTTGGACACGGGATGTTATTATGTCGAAAATTTGAGCATCGAATTTCTTGGGCCGTTATAGTAATGCCGGTCAAAAATGTTTATGACCAGTTGTATCTTTATGCTTATATTTAGTTATATCATTATGATTAATATCAGTTGTATTGCATGCTTCATATCAGTTGTATCGTTATGTTCATGATTAGTTGTATTTGTATGCTTATTATCAGTTGTATCGTTATGATTTGGAGTACTAATTGTACGTACAAACATTTAAATTTGTTTTCGATGTTATATTGGAAATATAAAAGGATTTTTTATAAGGAATTTATTAATCAATCGACGTTTGAATGTATAATTTATAAAATATTTAAAAACGAGCTCGTAACATTGCGGTAGTTCGTAGATTTACGGTTTGAACTTCAATTGACTGTACAGGGTCCGATATAAGTCAAAATTCTTTAAAATAAGAATCTTCAAGATCTATTTGATTATGGATTTCTAATGAATGAAAACAAATCGAATTTTCATATTGTAGATTTTGAGTTATGTCAAACTCAAATTTTTATAAAGACGTCGTATAAGGACGTAAAATTCAAATAAAAATTTTTAAAAAAGAAAATTATAAGGTTATAAAAAAATCTAACCTAGGGCGCTATTTTTCAACTCCCTAGGTCGGGCGCTGAATTCATCGGCGCCTTACAATAAGGCACCGATAAATTCGGCATGCACCGATTAATTGCGCGCGCGTTGTAACATCCCAGATTTCGTGCCATTAAAATTGGAATATTTAAATGTGTATTATATGTTATATTGGAATTATAATGGATTTTATATCGAATTTCTATTTATTAAAATAGAATTCGAATATATATATTTATAATATACTTAAAACGAATCGAAATGCCGCGGTAGTTCATAATTTTCGTTTTGAACTTCAACTGAATATACAGGATCCGATATAAGTCGGATTTCTGTGAAACAAGAACCGTTTGAATCGATTTGATTATATTTTTCTAATGGAAGAGAAAAATAGGAATTTCATCGTATAGATTGCAAGATATGTCCAATTCAAATTTTCAAATAGACGCTATGGAATTTCGTTAATAAACGATAGCGTTTATTTAATAAATATAAAGGATTTTCTATATATTCAGATACCGTTTTAACCTGAATCTCTGAATATTGGGTTTAGAATATATATTGGTTATTCTGTTTGGATAAATCCGATAATAATAATTTATTATTATTTAAATATAATTTATTTTGAATTAATTCTATTTTATCGTCATTATATAGGCCGTAGGAATAGTTTTCTATTCAAACGATCTCCGTTTCCAACGAAACAAGTTTTATTGGAATGCATACAATTAATTATTGCTATATTTCCAGTTTGGCGCCAAACGGAGTTAATTTTTCGATTGATGAAATTTAAGGGTGAACCGATGATTATAAATTGAATTAAAACACACTATTTGTGCAAACGGAGTCCGTTTTCAACGAAATCAGTTTCGTTGGGACCGGATCGTTGAGACATAGCGGTATATTTATTTTCGTTAAGTTGGAGTCGGTGTTTGGCGGTGCAGATATTTAACAGTAACGTAAATAGCGGTAGAGTTATTAACCGGTTACGAACAAAATAAAATATCTTTAGTTGTTCGGCACAAAAATCTTTAACCCTTTCAACTGTGCAAATCGTTGGATCGACCATTAAAACTGAAAGGGGGTAAAACAAAATATACAACTTAAAGTTTCAGAACCTATGCAGTTTTTCTCAAATCCTACCCAACAAGTAATCACCTATAGAAAAGAAAACACACAGCTCTCCATCCTAATCACGCAAAACCCATACACCTAATTAACCTACACTATAACTTCAAGATAGACGTTGTTCTCATCTCATCACTCCTTCGCTTATATATATGGAGTTCCTCACTCCATTTAAATTGTTTTCCGCAAAAGCAAATCAAACAGAAACCCGAGATCCTCATCTCGTTAAATAAAGTAAAATAAAAATAAAAAGAAACTGTGTTGTGGCGTTAAAGGAGATGACGATGGTGTAATGACATGGAGAAGGGGTTTCAGAATGGAGCTTTGACGATGTAAAGTAGCAGCATAAAATGGGGCACTATCATCAAGTAAGAACGGTGAGAAGAAAAAGCATGTGATGAGCAGCATCAAAGTTGAAAAGGACAAAAACTGAAAACGTGAGTGATGAAGTTGGAAGCATGCAGCGGGTTCGGTTCTTACTGTGTAGGCGTGAGACACAGTAAAGAGGTGGCGGAAGAAAGTATGTGTTTCATTCTTCATTCTCTACAGTAGTGTTTCAATGAAATAATTATGCCAACTATATTATCGTTTAACTGAAAATTATGGTGAAGAGGTTGCACTATAAATAACACGCCGTTTATTCCTCTGTTTGGTTGAGCAAAGTACGTATAAACCTAAGTATCTAGATTTCTATAGTTTGAATGGCTATGAATTGAGACACTCTCCTGTAGGGAGCACCATGTTTAAACACGTTTGGACTTTTCTTCACCAAATGCTTTAATTGGTATCTCGTTTAATAAAACGTTAAAAACTGTCAGGCCCCGTTATTAATGTAGCTATCGTCGTTAAAAACAGGAGGCGGTGTACTCTAAAAAAAAGAAAAGATGGATAAGTGACGTGAAAGAATATAGGAAAAGGAGAACATGGTGCGTGTGGTGGTGTTGCTGATGTAGTGTTAAACTGGGTGTGGCATGCAATACACGGTTGGATGAAAAAGGGGAGGTTCTCGCAACAGAAAAGTGGCAGGTGGTTGCGGGTCCATGGAGCAAGAATGCGAAGGAGTGGTTGCGGTGGGTTGTAAGACATGAAAGGAAGAGAACACGTGTAGTAGATGGAGAATGGGGACATGGTGGCAGACGTGATAAGGTAAAGTAGTTTTGAAGAGGAACTGGAAGTAGGAGTTTTAAAACATGGAGTAGTCTGGAATAATGTTTTTCATGTGAAAAAGAAAGAAAGCAGTTAGTGAAGAAAGGAAAGGAAGGGGCGACGTACTGTAGAGGTTAAGTGGGAAATGAAGTTGATAGCAATTTTCAAAAAAATCAAACATGTAGCTTGCGAATTGGGAAGGCAGCGTACATACAACATGGGAGGACTCATGATTTTCAAAACGTAAAAGAAAGTGAAGTGTTTTACTGGGGAGCGAATGGTGTACATGGGGGAGCTTCAGAGGTGGGTTGCGTAAGGAAGTCCGCGTAGGGAGCTAATGTCAGGGGGCGCAAAAAAGTAAAGAGGGGAAAGGAGGTTCAAACGTGATGCAGAACGTGTACTCATGGTCTTTGAACATCAAGCAGAACATGAAGTAAAGGTGGAGAATGGATGGTGCAGTCTAACGTTTGGGAATGGTTGCGGTTTCCGAGAACAAGCAAGGGGACTTGAGTTGATCTCACCCGAAAAAGAACGTGAGAGATTTGCAATAGTTCAGAAACAAAAATGTCGGGAGGGAGGCATGCTGTCTCACTATAGACGGAGGTGGGATTCACAAACGTGGAGCTTCAGGGTTGGAACAAGATGTTAGTAAGGATGCAAAACGTTGGAGGAATATATATAAATATAAGTAGAGATGCGTGAAAAATAGTAGCAGTGATGAATTCCGCAGTAAACTAAAAGGGTGTGCGGCATTGTTCGAACAGAGCGATGCTCGGGTGATCGCCAAAGGTCGGGTGGTCACCAGTGCGGTGATGAGATGGGCAAAATCTGACAAAACAAAGAGCATTGACGGACGTTTGATTTTGGAATGCGAATAGGCGGAGTGAGCGCAGGTGGAAGCTTGGGAAACAAACTATTCTGACAACGAACTGAACCCAGGGTGAGTTCAACTCACTCAGTTATCCCGTTTATATTTTATAAACCGGGTTTTTATTTTTTGTGTACTGTTTGCTACTGATTGATGGTTTGATGACTGTTTGAATGGATGCTGAATATTTTTAAATATTCATTAATTAAATGAAACGTTTTTTTAATTAAATTAAATTAAATCGTTATTTAATAAATAAATTCCAAACGAGGTAACTTACCTTGTTGGTTACGTTTATAATAATATAAACGTATTAAATAAACAATTAACTGTTTGAATGGACGTTATTGTTGGTTTTTATTAGTTAAATTGTTTACCATAATATATTATCATATGGAATTTAAGGTAACCCATTATGATGCAGGGAAGGACAGGTTGGAAGAATCCAACTGGATTCCTCAAATATAGTTATTTATATTATTATATTATATGAACTGTTAACCAGTATGATTAAATAGTTGGTTTATCGTTGATCGTCGAATTAAAATTTAACATTTGTTGTTAATAACCAGTGGATGATATCGGTTCAGTAATTGGCAACGGTTGGCCCCAAAATATATCAGTTATGAACGTTGATTTACAGTAAAGTAAATCGATAGAAATAAGGTTATAAAAATCTATTTTATAACCAAAAAGGATTTTGAAATTTGTTTATATAGATTATTGGAATAAAGGTTTAATAAAGGAAATAAATAATTGTTTTGTAATTATAAATCAAGTATATAAAGCAAATTCTTAGGGTAGAGAGTTTATAAGCATATAAGCAAGGATTATCAAAATGTTTAAGGTCTGAATTTATTATTTCATATTATAATTAAAGGTGATTATTTAATTTAATTAGATTGTTAATTAAATTAAATTAAATGGGATTAGTTAAATTGATAAATAAATTTAAAGAAGGGACTAATGGGATTGGTTAACGAATTAACCTTGTTTTGAGATAACTAAGTCAACTACTTGAACGCGGGTTGATTATTATAAGCAAATATTGGATTATTAAAGTTAATTATTACTTTAAAATAACATTTGAAGGAGAATTAACTATTTAATTAATAGTTAATGATAAAACAAACTTTTTAAATAAAAGAAGTTGAGATTAATTATTTAGCTAAATTAAGGGAATGATCTAGGGATTAGAACTCGATTAATAAAGTCAAAAGCGGCTTTAAGATCTTATTTACAATTAAAAAGGATTTTAATAAGTTTTACTCATATTTATATGAGTTAGATTTTGGGTTAATTTCTGAAAAGGAGTTCTATAAAAGGGAAAGGTTTAAACAAAATTAATATGAGTCAGAATTTAACGGAAGCTTAAGTAAACTGAAATTAATTATTTAAGTGAAGATCTAGCGATGATATCTAAAGATAAGTATTTTAGATATGGAATGGATTTATTTAAATCAAAACTAAGATAAATGGTTTTTGAAAGGGATGTTATAGAAAATGGAAGTGTTGGAATAATTATTGGGATTGGAGATTTCGTTGATAAACTCCTATCTATTCCGAAGATAAGAATGTTGTCGTCTCAAGGTCTGAGAGGTAAATAAAATACCCTAACATGTAACAACTTCATAATTATCCAAGAATGATATTAGTTTAGAAATGAGGGTAGTTGAGGAGTTAAGTAACATTCCGGAAAGGATATTATAAACTACAATGGAAGAGTTATAAGTTGAATAAATTTATTTGGAAATAAGGATTGGGAAAAGGGGTAATCAAAAGGTTGGGAAGATTTAGATATTTAATTAAACGGTTTAACTAAAAAGGCCAAGTGATGTCGCATACTGATTCAGTGAATCCATTTTATTTTCTATGGATGATGATTGTTTATTTTGATAGTTAAAACACCAACTATCAAAATCTATCCAAGTCGATCGTTGATATGGAAAGACCGGGATCAAATTTATATTCGAAAACCATTCTGACCAGCAAATACGTAAACGCTGAAGATATTCGAAAGCTGATCGAGATGGAGAAAATTGAAGATCGTGGATCCTCATAAGCGGAAGAATTGCTTGTCGAATATTCTCTGGATTGCAAGCCAGAGGTACTATGATGTGATTTGGTCGTAAGTGAGATTTTGCGGATTGCAAGGACTTCTCGCTACTGATCCATAGGGTAATTCAAGGATGCGGTAGGAGAGTGCCTTCGGTTCGTCCTGTTCCTGGATGACTTGTATGGACAAGTGTCTGACAGAGTATTTCCAGATGGTCACGTACATTGATTTCTTCAAACGTGCCCAGTGTATTTTTGAGGTCGTCAATTAGTGATTTGATGGATTTGACGATGTGGCATTCAAAGTGAATGGTAACCAGATGTTCTAAGAAGTAAACGTAGCCTCAAGCCTCATCAACCAGGAAATGACAGAAATCGGGCAGGCAGCATGGCTAGGTGGGTCATACCCAAGCAAGGTGTATTATCACCATCTAGAAAAATTCCTTTTTATCTTCTTAATCTATATTTCACTGCTGCATCTTTCGGTAACGGTTGCTGATCCTAACCTTGGGTGGTAATATATTCGATACACTCAAGCTAAATGAGTGGTCGGTCATGTGTGGCCAGGTTGCAAGACGTTCTTATTGAACCGCGGTGTATCCCCTCTAGAGTACACTGATCGAAAGGTGATCCCATACCTTGTCTAGTTGGAATCCAATCTCCAATAAGTGCCCTGCGGTTTTTGATTATGGACTATATACGTAGAGCGTGAGATGCAAGCGTTCTACTATTTGGTTATTTATTTGATAGACACTATTATAATATCACTGGAGTTGATATCAAAACTAGTTTGGGTTATAGTAAGGTAAAAATCGTTCGTGTTTATGTGTGGACTGGTCTTACTATTATCCTTTTCTTTCAAAAAGGATTTTGGACTTTAAATCAATATGGATGTTATTTAAACTTAGTGAATTTTTCTCATGCTGGTTCTCCAGACTGATCCGTGGCGTTTGTAATGTCTCGAGTCAGCTCGAGTACAGGTTCAGGTTATGAGATGCTGTGAAGTGCAAAGACAAGCTGGAGGAGTCCAGACGTATGACGTATAGTATTCCGCTGTGTTTTGTATATGAGGACAGGTTATTATAACTGTCCAGATTGTCTATTGTACTATGATGTAAGTATATTTATTCAAGTTATTTCCAAAGATTTATTTCTATATTATGTTTCGTTCCGCTGCGATGTGAGATTCTGTGTGATGTTAGTTCTTCTTCTTATTCTTCTATTCTAATAGTTTTATCTTATCTTTCTCATCTTCTTATTTCTTTCTATTAATGATCTGTATTTTCGTGCACTTTGGGTTGAATGTGTATGATATTAGTTAGCTCAAATTGGTACGGATTTACGGGCCATTTCAGTGGTATCAGAGCTATTGGTTGAGTAGTAACCTTGGCTCTGTGGCGTAACTCAATAAAGATTTG
This sequence comes from Allium sativum, assembly GCA_030737875.1. Taxonomy (NCBI): domain Eukaryota; kingdom Viridiplantae; phylum Streptophyta; class Magnoliopsida; order Asparagales; family Amaryllidaceae; genus Allium; species Allium sativum. The sequence goes on from CM060924.1 coordinate 791,488,185, forward strand.
GTTAGTAATACCCTAGATCGAGATTGAGTGTATATATATGAGAGAACGTATTTGTAAATTTTATATAAAATGTTTTGTATTGCGTTGATTGATCAGTTCAAGTGTTGGGAAACCGTACTGAACTGGGAATTGACACAATATTGTTTTATGAAGAGGGGAAATGAAATAATTTTGCCCCAAATTATATTTTATAGAAAAAGAGTTTATTTTTCTATAATATAGTAATATTTGTTGTTTAATTGTTTTGATTGGTTCGATTGGAATTCAAATCGAATTATGAAGTGAAATTGAATTAACTGAGGGAAATCAATTAGTCAATCGAATTGAATAGTTGAATAGAATTGAATTGGTTATAAACCAATTGGTTAATTCAATATGGAGATGAGGATTAATCTGGAAATGAAACTGAATAACAAAAATGTGGGAAATGGAAAATCGACGAAATATATTATATACTAAATGGTTTGAATAGAACGTATCGCGCAACGACCGTTCACGAATTTCGACCATCGACTTTGAATGGACGTAACGGGAGATACAACCGTCGAATTCTCCTAAAACAAGATCCATTGGGTTCGTATCGGAAAGAGCTTTCGAATGATAAGATATGTCCAAATCAATTTGGAAAAAGGTCACGATGGATGCAGTTCGGTGGCCGATATTGGAAACCGACTGTAAGGACTTTATTAAAATTATTAAAAATATGAATAAATTATGTAAAAATAATAATAAATGATTAGGACGAAATACTCGAAGTTTGTAAAGATAAAATATATTTTTGTCAGAATAAAGTTGTTACCAACTTGGGTAAAAAAAACAATTGAAATGGTTAATAGAACTAAGGAGATTTCAATATGAAATTATCAAATGAGAAATTTAATTAAAATAAAGTCAGAAATTTAATTCTGAAATAGAAGTGGATTGATTAGAAAAATCAACTAGTCAGTTAAATTGGATATGGATAATGAAACTTGACCTGGTTAAGTAGAATTGAGTTCAGAAATGTAATCAAATTGAATAAAATAAATTTGGAATTTGAAAGTCTATTGGATAATAATGAAATCGATCGGATATTAATCGATTGATATCAATGTATGTTAAACCAACGTGAATGCAGACCAATTAGTATAAATGTTGAATATAATTCAATTGATTAGGTTGTTTATTATTCGAATGTTGGATTGGTTGGATAAAATTCATCAAACAGATCAATAAAGAAGTTAAATCAATTTAGAATAAATTTCCAGTATAATAAATTGGAAATAAAATCGGTTATGAAGTGAAACTGAGTTACTTAACCATGGATTGATACTGGCATTATGAGTTGAGTTAAGTGCAGATTTCAGAAGGCTATGGAATTGATTTGGTTATACAGATTGAAATACCAATTGGGAAGCGAAGAGGAGTTAGCTGATTGATTCGAAATTTGAATTGAGTTGCCCGACAAAGTGGTAAACCTTAATATATTGATTGGAGTGACTGATTTTATACCCCTGAGTGGGATGGCCATTTGGCTTTTGGTTTTATTTTGGAGAAGTTGAGGCCCAGAGTGACAATTGTAGCTGTACTGATCGAACCGCGTAAAGGAGGTGTTGGCGAAATTTTCGAAAATCTTTTAGAGTTTGAATTTAATTTGGTAATAATTATAAAGTAATTATTTTAAAAATAACTGGTTCAGAGAATTCTTCTTACCTTATAATTTCGAGGATGAAATTCTTTTAAGGGGGAAAGAATGTAATGTCCTAGATTTTAGTGCCATTTAAATTGGAATATTTAAATGTGTATTATATATTATATTGAAAATATAATGGATTTTATATCGAATTTTTATTTATTAAAATAAAATTCGAATATATTTATTTATAATATACTTAAAACGAATCGAAATGTCGCGGTAGTTCGTAATTTTCGTTTTGAACTTCAACTTAATATACATGATCCGATATAAGTCGGATTTTTGTGAAACAAGAACCGTTTGAATCAATTTGATTATATTTTTCTAATGGAAGAGAAAAATAGAAATTTCATCGTATAGATTGCAAGATATGTCCAATTCAAAATTTCAAATAGTCGTTATGGAATTTCGTTAATAAACGATAACGTTTATTTAATAAATATAAAGGATTTTCTATATATTCAGATATCGTTTTAAACTGAATCTCTGAATATTGGGTTTAGAATAGATATTGGTTATTCTACTTGGATAAATACGATAATAATAATTTATTATTATTTAAATAGAATTTATTTTGAATTTCTATTTTATCGCCATTATATAGGCCGTAGGAATAGTTTTCTATTAAACGATTTCCGTTTCCAACGAAATAAGTTTTATTGGAATGCGTACAATTAATTATTGCTATATTTCCAGTTTGGAGCCAAACGAAGTTAATTTTTCGATTGACGAAATTTAAGGGTAAACCGATGGTTATAAATTGAATTAAAACACACTATTTGTGCAAATAGAGTCCGTTTTCAACGAAATTAGTTTCGTTGGGACCGGAATGTTGATACATAGAGGTGTATTTATTTTCGTTAAGTTGGAGTCGGTGTTTGGTGGTGCGTATATTTAACAATAACGTAAATAGCGGTAGAGTTATTAACCGGTTACGAACAAAATAAAATGTCTTTAGTCATTCAGCACAAAAATCTTTAACCCTTTCAACTGTGCAAATCGTTGGATCGACCATTAAGACTGAAAGGGGGTAAAACAAAATATACAGCTTACAAGTTTCAGAGCCTATGCAGTTTTTTTTAAATCCTACCCAACAAGCCATCACCTATAGAAAAGAAAACACACAGCTCTCCATCCTAATCACGCAAAACCCATACACCTAATTAACATACGCTGTAACTTCAAGATAAACGCTGTTCTCATTTCATCACTCCTTCGCCTATATATATGGACTTCCTCGCTCCATTTAAATTGTTTTCAGCAAAAGCAAATCAAACAGAAACCCTAGATCCTCATCTCGTTAAATAAAGTAAAATAAAAATAAAAATAAACTGTGTTATGGCGTTAAAGGAGATGACTGTTGTGTAATGACATGGAGAACGGGTTTCGGAATGGAGCTTTGACGATGTAAAGTAGCAGCATAAATATGGGGTGTTGTCATCAAGTAAGAACGGTGAGAAGAAAAAGCATGCGTGGTAAGCAACACGGAGATGAGCAGCATCAAAGTTGAACAGGACAAAAAATGAAAATGTGAGTGATGAAGTTGGAAGCATGCAGCGGGGTCGGTTCTTACTGTGCAGGTGTGAGACACAGTAAAGAGGTGGCGGAAGAGAGTATGTGTTTCATTCTTCGTTCTCTACAGTAGTGTTTCAATGAAATAATTATGCCGGCTATATTATCGTTTAACTGAAAGTTATGGTGAAGAGGTTGCATTATAAATAACATGTCGTTTATTCCTCTGTTTGGTTGGGCAAAGTACGTATAAACCTAAGTATCTAGATTTTTATAGTTTGAATGGCTATGAATTGAGAAGCTCTCCTGTAGGGAGCACCACGTTCAAACACATTTGGACTTTTCTTCACCAAGTGCTTAAATTGGTATCTCATTCAATAAAACGTTAAAAACTGCCAGGCCCCGTTATTAATGTAGCTATCGTCGTTAAAAACAGGAGGCAGTGTACTCTAAAAAAAAGAAAAGAGGGATAAGTGACGTGAAAGAATATAGGAAAAGGAGAACATGGTGCGTGTGGTGGTGTTGCTGATGTAGTGTTAAACTGGGTGTGGCATGCAATACACGGTTGGATGAAAAAGGGGAGGTTCTCGCAACAGAAAAGTGGCAGGTGGTTGCAGGTCCATGGAGCAAGAATGCGAAGGAGTGGTTGCGGTGGGTTGTTAGACATGAAAGGAAGAGAACACGTGTAGCAGATGGAGAATGGGGACATGGTGGCGGACGTGATGAGGTAAAGTAGTTTTAAAGAGGAACCGGAAGTGGGAGTTTTAAAACGTGGAGTAGTCTGGAGCAATGTTTTTCACGTGAAAAAGAAAGAAAGCAGTTAGTGAAGTAAGGAAAGGAAGGGGGGACGTACTGTAGAGGTTAAGTGGAAAATGAAGTTGATAACAGGTATTCAAAACTAAAACAAAATCAAACCTGTAGCTTGCGAAGTGGGAAGGCAGTGTATATACAACATGGGAGCACTCATGATTTTCAAAACGTAAAAGAAAGTGAAGTGTTTTACTGGGGAGCGAATGGTGTACACGAGGGAGCTTCAGAGGTAGGTTGCGTGAGGAAGTCCGCGCAGGGGGCTAATGTTAGGCGGCGCAGGCAAGTAAAGAGGGGAAAGGAGGTTCAAACGTGATGCAGAACGTGTACTCATGGTCTTTTAACATCAAGCAGAACATGAAGTAAAGGTGGAGAATGGACGATGCAGTCTAACGTTTGGGAGTGGTTGCGGTTTCCGAGAACAAGCAAGGGGACGTGAGTTGATCTCACCTGAAAAAGAACAAGAGAGATTTACAGTGGTTCAGAAACAAAAATGCGGGGAGGGAGGCATGCTGTCTCACTATAGCCGGAGGTGGGATTCACAAACGTGGAGCTTCAGGGTTGGAACAAGATGTCAGTAAGGGTGTAAAACGTTGGAGGAATATATATATATATATATATATATATATATATATATATATATATATATACACACACACATATAAGTAGAGATGCGTGAAAAATAGTAGCAGTGACGAATTCAGCAGTAAACTAAAAGGGCATGCGACGTTGTTCGAACAGAGCGACGCTCAGGTGATCGTCAGAGGTCGGGTGGTCATCAGTGCGGTGATGAGATGGGCAAAATCAGACAAAACAAAGAGCATTGACAGACGTTAGATTTCAGAATGCGAGCTGGCGGAGTGAGCGCAGTTGGAAGCTTGGGAAACAAACTGTTCTGACAACGAACCGAACCCAAGGTGAGTTCAACTCACTCAGTTATCCCGTTTATATTTTATAAAACAGGTTTTTATTTTGTGTGCACTGTTTGATATTGATTGATGGTTTGATGACTGTTTGAATGGATGCTAAATATTTTTAAATATTCATTAATTAAATTAAACATTTGTTTAATTTAATTAAAGTAAATCGTTATTTAACAAATGAATTCCAAACGAGGTAACTTACCTTGTTGGTTACATTTATAATAATATAAATGTATTAAATAAATAATTGACTGTTTCAGTGGACGTTATTGTTGGCTGTTATTAGTTAAACTGTTTACCGTAATATATTATCATATGGAATTTAAGGTAACCCATTGTGATGTAGGGAAGGACAGGTTGGAGGAATCCAACCGGATTCCTCAAATATAGTTATTTATATTATTATATTATATGAACTGTTAACCAGTATGATTAAATAGTTGGTTTATCGTTGATCGTCGAATTAAAATTTAACATTTGTTTTTAATAACCAGTGGATGATATCGGTTCAGTAACTGGCAACGGTTGGCCCCAAAATATATCAGTTATGAACGTTGATTTACAGTAAAGTAAATCGATAGAAATAAGGTTACAAAAATCTATTTTATAACCAAAAAGGATTTTGAAATCTATTTATATAGATTATTGGAATAAAGCTTTACTAAAGGAAATAAATAATTATTTTGAAATTATAAATCAAGTATATAAAGCAAATTCTTAGGGTGGAGAGTTTATAAGCAGATGAGCAAGGAATACCAAAATGCTTAAGGTCTGAATTTATTATTTCATATTATAATCAAATGTGATTATTTAATTTAATTAGATTGTTAATTAAATTAAATGGGATTAGTTAAATTGATAAATAAATTTAAAGAAGGGACTAATGCGATTGGTTAACGAATTAACCTTGTTTTGAGATAACTAAGTCAACTGCTTGAACGCGGATTGATTATTAAAAGCAATTATTGGATTATTAAATTTAATTATTATTTTAAAATAACATTTGAAGGAGAAATAACTATTTCAATAATATTTAATGATAAAATATACTTTTTAAATAAAAGAAGTTGAGATTAATTATTTAACTAAATTAAGGGAATGATCTAGGGACCGGAACTCGATAATAAAGTCAAAAGCGGCTTTAAGATCTTATTTACAATTAAAAGGGATTTTAATAAGTTTTACTCATATCTATATGAGTCAGATTTTGGGTTAATTTCCGAAAAGGAATTCTATTAAGGGGAAAGGTTCAAACAAAATTAATATGAGTCGGAATTTAACGGAAGCTTAAGTAAACTGAAATTGATTATTTAAGTGAAGATCTAGTGATGATATCTAAAGATAAGTATTTTAGATACGGAATGGAGTTATTTAAATCAAAACTAAGATAAATGGTTTTTGAAAGGGATGCTATAGAAAATGGAAGTGTTGGAATAATTATTGGGATTGGAGATTTCGTTGATAAACTTCTATCTATTCCGAAGATAAGAATGTTGTCTTCTCAAGGTCTGAGAGGTAAATAAAATACCCCAACTTGTAACGACTTCATGATTATACAAGAATGATATTAGTTTAGAAATGAGGGTAGTTGAGGGGTTAAGTAACATTCCGGAAAGGATATTATAAACTATAATGGAAGAGTTATAAGTTGAACAAATTTATTTGGAAATAAGGATTGGAAAGGCGGTAATCAAAACGTTGGGAAGATTTAGAGATTTAATTAAACAGTTTAACTAAAAAGGCCAGGTGATGTCGTATACTAAACCAGTGAATCCATTTTATTTTCTATGGATAATGATTGTTTATTTTGATAGTTAAAACACCAACTATCAAAATCTGGCCAAGTCGATTGTTGGTATGGAAAGACCGGGATCGAATTTATATTCGAAAACCATTCCGACCAGCAAATACGTAAACGCTGAAGATATTCAGAAGCTGATCGAGATGGAGAAAATTGAAGACCGTGGATCCTCATAAGCGGAATGATTGCTTGTCGAATATTCTCTGGATTGCAAGCCAGAGATACTCTGACGTGATTCGGTCATAAGTGAGATTTTGGGATTGCAATGACTTCTCGCTACTGATCTACAAGGTAATTCAAGGATGCGGTAGGAGAGTGCCTTCGGTTCATCCTGTTCCTGGGTGACTTGTATGGACGAGTGTCTGACAGAGTATTTCCAAATGGTCACGTACATTGATTTCTTCAAACATGCCCAGTGTATTTTTGAGGTCGTCAATTAGTGATTTGACGGATTTGACGATGTGGCATTCAAAGTGAATGGTAACCAGATGTTCTAAGAAGTAAACGTAGCCTCAAGCCTCATCAACCGGGAAATGACAGAAATCGGGCAAGCAACATGGCTAGGTGGGTCATACCCAAGCAAGGTGTATTATCACCATCTAGAGAAATTCCTTTTTATCTTCTTAATCTATATTTCGCTGCTGCAGCTTTCGGTAACGGTTGTTGTTCCCAACCGTGGGTGGTAATGTATTCGATACACTCAAGCTAAATGAGTGGTCGGTCATGTTTGGCCAGGTTGCAAGACGTTCTTGTTGAACCCCAGTGTATCCCCTTTAGAGTATACTGACCGGAAGGTGATCCCATACCTTGTCTAGTTGGAATCCAATCTCCAATAAGCGCCCTGCGGTTTTTGATTATAGACTATATACGTAGAGCGTGAGACGCAAGCGTTCTACTATTTGGTTATTTATTTGATAGACACTATTATAATATCACTAGAGTTGATATCAAAACTAGTTGGGGTTATAGTAAGGTAAAAACTGTTCGTGTTTAGTATGGACTTGTCTTACTATTATCTTTTTCTTTCAAAAAGGATTTTGGACCTTAAATCAATATAGTTGTTATTTAAACTTAGTGAATTATACTCACGTTGGTTCTCCAGACTGATCTGTGGCGTTTGTAATGTCTCAGGTCAGCCCGAGTACAGGTTCAGGTTATGAGACGCTGTGAGGTTCAGAGACAAGCTGGAGGAGTCCAGACGTATGACGTATAGTATTCCGCTGTGTTTTGTATATGAGGACAGGTTATTATAACTGTCCAGATTGTCTACTGTACTCTGATGTAGGTATATTTTTTCAAGTTATTTCCAAATATTTATTTCTATATTATGTTTCATTCCGCTACGATGTGAGATTCTGTGTGATGTTAGCTCTTCTTCTCATTCTTCTATTCTAATAGTTATATCTTATCTTTCTCATCTTCTTATTTCTTTCTATTAATGATCTTTACTTTCGTGCACTTTGGGTTGAATGTGTAGGTTATTAGTCAGCTTAAATTGGTATAGATTTACGGGCCATTACACGCGTCGATAAATTCGGCGCGTGCCTGTTGGGAGAATCAACTGATTCTCCCTTTGATCTTATGTCTTGTAATATTATGAGACGTAAAATAATTGGAGATGCTCTAAGTAAACATTGCTAACTGCCATATATATGTTGCAGTTGTAATTTTGAGTACTGGCAATAGGAATATATATGATTTCTTGTGATGTTCCTAGATATGATTGTTAACCATTAGATATATGTTGCAGTTGTACTACTTCGTGGTTTTAAGATTAATCGTATGTATGATGCATTAATATCTTCAATTTTTTTAAATGTGATAGTTTGGCTAAAATCCAAGTTTGAAAATAGGAAAACATTCTTGCCGAAAAAGTATGTAAATTAAGTATTTGAAATTAAGTAACTAACAACTGTATAAATCTACGCAATTATTCAATGAACAGTTGCAGATATTTAGGCAATTATATACAAAAATTACAGAAATTTCAGTAATTATTCAGCGAAAATTTATGCAATTATTCATAAAAAAAGTAGCGGAAATATCCGCAATTATTATTAAAAAAATTGATGAAAATTTTGATATAACCGCGTAAATATTCGTAATTGTCTGCAATTATTTATCAAATTTTTTTAATCAAAAAGGTTATGGATGGATTGATATTACTGCATAAATGTCTACAATTTTTTCATATAACTGCACAAACGTCTGCACTTGTATCCAGGTATATCTCATCAAGTTGTAGACGTTTATGCACTGCATAAATATCTGCAATTATTCGCTGAATAATTGCATAATCTGGTGTGGTTATGCAGTAATTAAATTTTAAGGACCTAATTTACAATCTTTTTTTAGGTGGAAACTTTTATGTACTAATTTTGATTTTAGGGACCTAAGCCTGATATTCACAAAATAATATTTTCACGCTACCAATTTTTCATCCATTACGCTGATGAGCAATCACTTTGCAAATATGTCCATGTAAGTAACTAAGTCTTAAGGAGACATCCTCCAAAATAAGTTTTGATGATGATATGCATGGTTTTCAAATGAATTGATAATGAATATGAAATGTACTTTATCAATTCGAGAAGAAATATTACAAAGTGATTGAATACATTGCTGAAAATATGCGTTAGTATTTTTATACAAAGTGTTCTACAAATGAGAGTTATACCTGCTTTTGTTATTCTGCATACTTTGCTTCTTAAGTTCGGGTTTGGATATTTCTTAAGTAGACTCGTTTGGCTTGAGATAAGAATGAAACAATTCATTCAGTAGCTGGTTACCCTTTATTCTTTAACATCCAAGATTTCCGCTAGCTACCTTTCACAATATAACTACCTTTAGACCATTTTAATATGTCTTGTTCTGTTTATGTGAATATGTATTGGAAATTTGCTTTGTATTTTTTGTCCAATAATAAGTCACTTCAATGTGGCTGAAAAAATATAAGGACAAATAAGATCAAATAACATCTTCATATTTTCGCACTAGGTAAATGACTATCTCCTCTCTTCCACTAGTTTAAATTTTTATTTCTGCACTAGTTTAAATTTATATGTTAATTTAAAATAATGTATATTCATTCTTTTGATTCATATGTTTCAGATATGAGTTCACTTCCAGATCTACATCTCGTGGATCGGAGTATGTTTGCTAGCACGAGCTATCAATTTTTGGTCCAATTTTTAATGTATCTTCGATAATGTAAAAAAGTGATGTTTCATGTGTTTATGGGAAAATAATCTTAAAGTGCAAATGAAGTTTTTGTCATAATATTTTCCACTACATATACAAGAATCATTTAAATAGGAAAATGATGTTTTATCGGTAATAGTGAAACAAGTTTGAAGTAACGGGAGTGGATTTACAATATGAAAGAACAAAGGAAGAAGCATTAGGATCTACCTCGAGAGACATACGAGCAGTTTTTGGCGTATTGAGAGAAGTTTTTGGCAATTTTTGGTTGGTAATGCATCTTCTCAGAGTTAGAAAAAATTTAGGCTTAATTACGAATATTTAAACCCACGTTTTAAATATTGATTTGGTAATATAAATGGATTTTATATCGAATTCATTTATCAAAAATGAATTTCGAATATATAGTTTAAAAAGTAATTAAAACGAGCTCTAAACGACGCGGTAGTTCACAATACTAAGTACACAAAATCCGATATAAGTCGGAATTCTATGAGACAAGAAAAGTTGGGATCCCTATGATAATAATTTTCTAACGGAAAAGAAAAATGAAAATTTCATATTATAGAATGCAAGTTATGTCAAATTCAATTTTTCAAATAGTCGCTATGGAATTCGTTAATAAACAATAACGTTTGTTTAGTAAATTATTAACGGTTTTTATATATAATTTGAATATTGTTTAATCCAAAAAATTTAATACTGATTTTAAAGTATGTATTGGTTTATTTTGAGGCTGTGTAAGATTTGATTTGGAGATATAAGATGATAATTAGCAGCCTACTTTGCTTTAAAAACGTCATGCAGTTACCTTATTAATCAACACGTACCTTTCTTTAAATGGACAACTGCATGCAACGCTATCAGCCTAGTGAAACAATGCAGACCTCCCCTCTGTCCTCCTATAAGACGATGATCCTATCTTCACTTTTTCTTCTATAAATAGGCAGCTTCATTCGTTCGATTTCAAACAAAACAGAAACTTCCGTCGAAAAATAGATATAAAACAACAGCCTAGATAAGAATGAATCAAACTTAACACAACATGAAGGAAATAATAAGGCAAGCCATTCTTTAACAAATTAAAAACATCACACATATATAAGCTGCCTCATGTGCGGTGGGTCTTGGTGCCTCTAGCAATTCGGGTGGTCAGGGGCTTTGTTGGCGATGCAGTTCAACGGAAGGTGGTGGAGTTTGCGGCTTCAGGAAGAAGACCCGAGACTGGAGATGGGGTCGATGCGGTGCTCAGGCGGACAGTCGGGTTCAGGTGATGTGGAGATGTGGGGGAGGGAGCGTTTGTTTGTGTTTTCGAAAATGGAAGAATGGCGAATAGTAGCAAGTGGGGAACAAAAATCATGGAATGACCAACGTTGATGCGATGTTGAGGAGAAGAAAGGGTTGGTGGCCTTGGGTTCGAAAATGGTGGAAGAACTGGACGTGGAAGAATGGTTGGCATTCACGAAACAGGTGGAGCAGTGAATATCTTCTGTGTATTCATTTGAAGAAGAAAGCTTTCGATTCCTCATGCGTGATTATATGGGATTAATCCAGGTTATTAAGGTGATTAGTAAATTAAGTTTAAATAATTATTTATATAGATTATAATATAAATAGTAAATATTGTGAAATGTATAACAGGTTCAAACGTGCACAATTAGATGACATGGCCAATAAAAATAACAGCGGTTAGAAGGTGTATATCAACGTGTATAGTAAACGAGAGAGAGTCTGGCAAAATTTTGGAATGGAGCAGAAATAACGGGTCGTGTTTGTTTTCTTCCATTCGAAAGTGACCCGCAGCTGGTTTAGGTACTAATTAACACAAAATTAATTATTGATTAATTATAATTAGAGAATTTAAATAATCTAAATAAATTATAATCGTGAACTTATATAATTGTGTATGTCTCGCCCATGTTGACAGAATTGAAGGAAAAAAGTTGGATTGAAACCCTATCCAAGAACACAATATTATGGAATCATATTGGACAGAGCCGGAGACAATGAGATTTACAGTTAAATTAAACAACTGTTTAATTAAACTGTAACCGAATGGGTTCAAAATATAAACGGAATCAAGATGAGTACAACTCATTGAGTTCTATCCCACATTAATTTATATAAGTCGGGTTTTTAATTTGTGTGTAATATTTGCTAATGATTGATGATTTGATGACTGTTTGCATGGATGCTGAATATTTTTAATATCCATTGATTAAATTAAACGATTATTTAATTTACTTGAAAACCAAATAGTTATTTTATCATTTATTTCCAGTTGAGGTAACTTGCCTTGTTTGTTATGTTTATAATAATATAAAAGTATAAACGAGTAGTTGGATGTTTTGATTGCTATTATTGGTTGATTTTGAAATTATTAATTGAACAGTTTATTTCCATTTATCAATGATAAACATATTGTCGTATTTAATTAGAATGATTATTTTGAGGTAACCTATTAGGATATAGGGAATGACAGGTTGGAGGGATCCAACCGGATTCCTCAAATATGTTGTTTACTATTATGAACCGTTGAATAGGTGAACTGATTGTTGATTGTTGTTGTTGTGATAAACCAATGGTTAACCATAGTTGAGTAATTGGCAGCGGATGGCCAAAGAATGAATCGTTTTATAAATATGATCTACCATCAGGAAGATCAACCGAATAAAGTTATAGAATTTATTTTATAACCGGGAATAGATTTTTAAACCTATTTATTTGAATTATTTTAAATAAAGGATTTATTGAAGGAAGAATAAATATTTATTATTTATTATCAAGTTTTATAAGTAATAATAAAGTGATTTTAAATAAGCGAAGTATAAAGCCAGGTTTGGAAATGGATCAATGTGGTAAACGATTTTCAAGAATCGAATTAGTTTTTAATTCGAGTATTAGCTTAAGGACGGCTAAATGCAATTTAGAAGTTTAAAAGCGAAAAGTATGAAATGGAGTTGAGATAAGAACCTAAAGTGGATTTAATCAGGAATTCATGTTGAGTTTGTTAATTCGATTTAAATTCGAATATGAAAGGAGTTTTGTTGAGACTAAACCGAAATAAGTTTGAATTAACTTATAAGACATTTTATAAGGGTTTCTATTAGAATCAAGGCTCGTGTAAGAAGTTGAAAAAGGGTTAGAAAGAAGATGGATATGATTTAAATTAAGTAAATGTTTTGAGAATGAAATAAGTTTCTCCAAAAGGGAAATGTATGGATTTAAAAACCAAATTTAAATCGAACAGTATATGGAATTTCCGTGATATTTATTAAGTTTAAAGTTATTCGTTAAAATTGAGTATTTTGAAGATATTCTTATTTTACAAGAAGAAGTAAAAGATGTATTCCATTTACTTAAAGGTTAAGAAGTTTAATTTACAAATGATAATTTTAAAAAAGGTCAAGTGATGTTGTGTACTGAACCATTATATCCATTTTTATTTTTATGGATGAATGATTGTTTTATTTTGATAGTTAAATAACCGACTATCAAAATCTGGTCTAAGCCGTTGTTGGTATGGAAAGACCGGGATCGAATTTATATTCGAAAACCATTCCGACCAGCAAATACTTAACGTTGAAGATAGAAGAAGGAGCAATTGAAGACCGTGGATCGTCATAAGCAGAAGAATTACTTAAGATCTCTAGTTAACCCCCCCCCCCCGTTTTAAAATGATAAAAAGAATTTAAAAAAACTAAATATGTTTTTTTAATGTTTAACCAGAGATATATTGTGATTCTGTCGTGGTTGGAATATATGGATTGCAAGGACTTCTCGCTACTGGTCTGTTAGGTGATTCCTCGGATGCAGTAGGAGGGTGCCTTCGGTTCATCCTGTTCCTGGATGACTTGTATGGACGGATGTCTGACAGAGTATCTCCAATAGGGTCACGTATATTGATTTCTTCAAACGTGCCAAGTATGGTCGCAAAGAATTTATTCTCTTGCTTAACACCCGGAGTATTTTTATGGAAATCAACTAGTGATTTCTGGCGGATCTGACAATGTGACATTCAAAGTGATGTGATGTTCTAGAAGATAACGTAGCCTCAAGTCTCATCAACCGAAAATGACAAAAATCGGGCAGGAAGCATGGCTAGGTGGGTCATTCCCAAGCAGGGTGTATTATCACCATCTAGAGAAATTCCTTATTTGTTCTTCTTTCGATTATGTATCTCCATGGATGGATGGTGGGCCCCTAAAATCATCAGGTGATAATACATTCGCTACATTCAAGCTAAATGAGTGGGCACTCATGTGTGGCCGGGTTGCAAGACATTCTTGTTGAACCCGGTGTATCCACTCCAGAGTACACTGATCGGAAGGTGATCCCATACCTTGTCATAGTTGGAATCCAATCTCTAATAAGATCCCCGTGGTTTTTGATTATATACTATGTATGTATAGCGTGAGATGCAAACGTTCTACTATTTGGTTTTTATTTGATATAGACACTATCACAGGATTTCATATCAAAAATGTTTTGGGTTATAGTAAGGTAAAATAACTGTCCGTGTTTATGTGTGGGTCGGTCTTACTATTATCCTTTCTTTCAAAAGGATTTTCTAAAGTTAAGCAATATGTATGTTATTTAAACCTAGTGAGTTTTTCTCATGCTGGTTCACCAGACTGATCCGTGGCGTTTGTAATGCTTGGGTCAGACCGAGTTCTACAGGTTCAGTTTATCAGATGTTTTGCAGTCCAGAGATGAGATGGAGATGTTCAAGCGTACGATATATATATATGTATATATATATATATATATATATATATATTCCGATGTGTGTTGTATATAAGGACAGGTTGTTCTAACTGTCCAAGAGGTATTGTTGTACTCTGATGATTGTAAGTATATTTTTCAAGCTTTCAATAAAGATTTATTTCTATATTATATTTTATTCCGTTGCAATGTGAGACTCTGATTTCGGTGTTGGTCCTTCTTCTTATTCTTCTATTCTATTTTTCTATCTTATCTTTTCTCATCCTCTGACTTCTTTCTCTTAATGTTTTGCTTTTATGTATAATTCGAGTTGACTGTGGTAGTTAAATATCGACTTAAATTGTAAGGAAAAGTGGGACGTTATACATACTATCAAGAAAATTCAATTTTCAATGACTTGTTATGTTTGAGTTGGTGATGTACTGCTTTTTTGTTGGAATATCTTGTGTTGTAAGTTGATTCTTGCATTTCAGAATCCTTTTAAGTGTATTCTTTCAGACCTTTATTGCCTGACTGAATCTGTCTAGTCAGTATATAATAATCAAATGATTTTTGCGCCTCTTTTCGGTTTCACCTCCAACTGCTACTCTTGTTTCAAAGAGAGTAATATTATATTTATGCAGTTTAACTATGAGATTAAGTACACATTAATGGCTTTGTTAGCAACTACTACAATGATACGGTTGACAGTAAATATGCTTGTGCAAACATAAACTGAATAATGCTCGCATCTTTCTATATAATAACTTAAGTTTTCAATACACGTGGACAAATACATATTTTCATGTGAATGATCATTGTCATATTTTAGTTCTATACTGATAACACATAGTTTTTACTGATGGGTCACCCATATATCTAATAAAAAATTGTTTTCAAAAATATAAATGGGGGCACAATACCAAACTAGAGTCGAAGAATTACAAAATCAGGGCACTGAAATTTCTTATGAAGTCAAGGAGGAAAATTTTGATATGCTGACCAGTACTATCGCTAAAAGAAAGGACCGTAGACCTTATTATGATAATAATCCTAGTGTAAATATTTAAACTTTTAACAACACATTATTTTAGTTAGTTTTAAAATGTAGAATTGATGTAATATTTGTTGAACTGAAGAAATACAAAGAAGCCGCTTGGCATCAAGAAGGGAGAAGAAAAAACTAGAGCAAACCTAAAGGAAAAAGTTAAGCATCAAGAAGGAGATATTTAAATGCTAAAAAATCATTACGAGTAATTTTCTGTGATGTTTCGATAATAACTTAATGAAGGGTCAAATGACCCTCGCAGGAACTGAGAGTATTTTTCTTATTCATAATGATATTTTCATAATGTCGTGTATCATGAACATATAATCGTATTGTTTAGATTATGAGAATTTAGCTATTGTTACTTTAACTATGCAATATTGATTAGACTGAGTTAATTGATGATAAATGATTTGACATTAATCTTTTTGTTGGAATGTATATAGATATGGAATGCTAGTTTAGTTGTTTAATTTGATAAAATAAAATACAACAATAATATATTAAAAGTGCTTTAGAAAAAGCTATGGTAGGCTAGAAAAGTTGTAGATAAATCGAATTTTGGTGCAGTAAAAAATAGAGCAAATTGCATAGAAAAATGTTAAGAAACAAAGGCGTAGGGAAATTGTAGCTAAATAAATGACGTAGAAAAGACGTGGGTAGTGTAAGAAAGATAAATGGTGTAGGAAAATTGTAGGAAAACAGAAAGACATAGATAAATAAATGGTGTAGGAAAGATATAGAAAATGTTAGATGTAAAAATGTCGTAGAAAAAATATAGGAAGATCATGACGTAGAAAAGACGTAGATAAATAATGACATAAGAAACAACTTCATAGATGACACTGATATGGCATAAGAATACTATTAACTATGCGGGTTTTACCCATGCTAGTATTAGCGTAGGGATTACGTAACTACTGCATTACCTATGCAGTGCCGATGTGGGTAAAACTGCAGTCTTCTTGTAGTTGTTTGATAGAAAGGATCGTTAAATTACTATCTGTTTTGGAATTAGTTTATAAATTTGGAAAACTTATCTCGTTATCAGCTGGACAATTATTATTTTTGGCAAGGCCAACTGCTTTTTAAAGTGGATCGTCCACATTTCATTATAACAAATTATGAGTACAATAACAAACAAGAGAGACAGGATGTGTCTCCGCTACATCCATTTTATAATACTAAAGTCACAATAAATATTGGCTAGAAACTCTAGACCAACACCACGTAGGGTACAACTTAGAGATGGTAAAACGCAACTAAAATGAAACAAAAATAACATCAAACCAGATAATACCAAGGTAACAAAGACCACAACCAACTGTCAAAGAAGTTACTCCCTCACAATTACTATCCTAAACCGCCACTGCTCAGTGCCACACGACATCAACCAATGTTTGCATACACGGCTGCCTATTAGGTCGAATTTCTGATCACTGACTCAACAATCTAAATACGTCAATGTCCGACCCTTCTCCTAATGGACCAAAAAAACCAAATACAGAGAAAGACAACAACTCCTCCAAAAAATCTAAGCTAACCAATGCAACCGCTAATGCAAAATCAAGAAGTGCAAACACCACGACGACCCAGACAACACAATAACATGCACTCTTCACCCAAGATGATACACTCACAATAGAAATCAATCACTCAAACACTTCCAATACAAACAACAAACCTACCAGCACCAAACTAATGAAAAAGTCTCATGAACAGAGAAACAAACCTAAACCATTATGTCGAACGAGTTGATCCACAGCCAGAAATGGCCTGCTTTCGATGTGATCCGCGTCGCTGAGCTAAGGAGACTCAGAGTAGAGAAGGAGAGGCAACAAACTGTAGGTAACTGGAAAAGGACAAAGCGGATTTGAGAAACTAGATATGAGAAAGGGGAAACGAGCAATAGTCCACAGTGGTGAAAGCTGGATATGGAATAGGAAAAGGAGGATCGAAGGGAAAAATGATACGAGGAGATTGGGAAGGCGATTGGGCAAGATAGAGACAACGAAAGAGGAACGAAAGATAGGGAAGAAAGGAAAAATGCATTTATCCAGTCGCCATTGGAGATCAGATGGACAATTATTTATGAAAATTAAAATTACGCTTTCAATGTTTAGTTGCTATTTATTTTAACAAAATAATATATTTTTTACATTTTGTACTATTTCTTTTAACAGTTGGACATCTATTCAATATTCCACATGTTTAATCTGAATTGCTTTTGTAAATAGGATTGATTAATTACAATACAAAAGGTTTTAATATGTTTCTCTTTTCAAGATAAATATTTTCAAAAGATAACGTCATTTTTTTTTTGATTTTCTTATTATGATTAAAATATCTTTTTGATGATTTTATCCTATGTTTATATATTTATCACCTCTTGTGTAATGATTTCTCAACTATTTAAGGGAGAAATATCACTTTCACCATTATAATTTTATTTCATAAATATCATTTACTAATATCGTTAGTGCATGTAACATACCTTTAATATAGCTTGCCATTCCTCTATTTGTCTATATAATCCTGATTTGAGTTTTCATTCTTGAAAATAATCAATTCTGGTTTCTGGCATGTTATCAACTAGTTTCATTTGAATGTTTATTTAGGACCGACATTTTAATTTGTACTTAAATTTTCGTAGGTTTTAGACTAAGCCAATCGAATTTATAATTTGAAGAATTCAAGAATTATTTTTAGGTAATTTTCAATTTATGTTAATTTATCTTTGTTTTTTTTCTTAAAATAAAGTATATAAAAATATTTGACCTTTTATGTACTATTTACGCAATTTTTCTTATCCTTTATACTAACTTCGCAATTTTTTTTAAGGATTATTAGTATTTACATTGTTATTATTTTGCTTAAAACATCTTAAACATCACTGATTCCATTAGTGCATGTAGCACAATATCAATATCATATAACATTTTTCTATTTGTTTGTTCATCCTAATTTGAGTTTTTCATTCATAAATTATAAATATTTTTTTAATAAAATGATATATAAACAAAAGGGGAGAAACTAGCCGTCCTCCAAAGGCTCACAAAAACGGTTTCTGAACCGCACAAACCGTGCACACACACAAACAAAGAATAAAACATAACCGAAAAACAAAAACAGGGACGGTAGAACAAGAACAAAGCAAACATCTCCAAGCAAAGCCTCTGTCCCAGCTGGTGGATCCGCGGCTAAGTAGCGAAGAAGAGGTCAACTCTCAAAAGAGACATATAAAGTGCCAAAGCTGTGCACTATCCTCCAAAGAAGCCGAATGGCCAAAGCCGGTAGAACAGAAAGGGCTAATAGAATCCCTCCGCTCCAAGGACTGAGACCAATAAATATGCGCAACCAAAAATCCTCAGTAGAAGTAGCTCCAGGGACCAAACGAGAAAACTCCTAATAAGCTCTTAGCAAGCTAAAACCAGCCACCTAAAAACCATCACCTGCATAACTAGTAAACAACATAAGTCGGGGGGGGGGGGTGAGGGAAGGGGAGGGGGGAAAAAGAAAATAATAAGAAACCTAGAAATGATCAAAAACCAAAGCAAAGCAGAAAAACCATAACCACGAAATCAGCCGATACTGGACCTGTTGGTGGCTCCCAAAGGAGTAATATCAAAGGAAACAGCTAGTCTCCTAACACGGTCTCCCAACACGCCACGGAAAGGTCGACCACGGAGTGCAAGGAACACATCATTCCTCACTTTCCGGATAATAGAAGGAGCATCCATTGCCACTTCGTCAAAAACTGTCTTATTCTTAGAGCATCAGATGTGCCAGCAAATCAAACAGGGGATCAGACAAAGGAGAATAGACCAGAAAGATTTTCCTGAGTTTCCAGCCCACCAGAAGCTCAGTAAACCTTCCAAAGAAGTGGCATTACCTCGGCAACCCATCAGATTCCCGAAGTAATTCCAAACAACCATGGCACAAGTACCAGAAATCAGCAGATGGAAAGAGGTCTCGGTGCTTCCAGTGTAGCAGCATCTACATCTGGAAACGAGAGGGATCCCAATTCGCTGAAGATTCACATCTATGGTAGTCCCTCTTGCAAGGTTTTCCACATGAATATAGAAACCTTCGGCAGAATGCGAACATTCCAAATGAGGTTGAAAAGGAGGAGTTGAGGGCCTGGCGTACGAATAGACTCCCACACCGCCTTAAGGGAGAAGGGGTTGCCATCCCAGATGGTACCATCCCCATGGGCATCCGTTAAAGCTTTCACGGATTGCATACGTTTCCACGTCTCACTAGCATAGGATGGGATACCCGTGAAATTCGTGCTAGCAAGCGTACAATACTTGGCGTGGAGGAACGTCGCCCAAAGGGAGTTGTTCGCTCCAAACCTCGCTCATAGCTTACAAGCAAAGGCCAAACAAATTTCCTTAGGGTTGCGGAGGCCAAGCCCTCCCTCACCTTTAAGACGACAAATTGAGTTCCAAGAAACCCAATGATGGTGAGAAACTTTGTCCTTGTTTCCCAAGAAAAAGGACGAAGCTAGGGACTTGAAAGAGCGGAAGAAGGAAGCAGTGGGAGTCATAGCTGCGAAAATATGAGATCCCATAGATTCAAGGACTGACTTAATGAGAATAAGTCTGCCAGCTTGAGAGATGAGGGAAGCATTCCACCTAATAATCTTACCCCTAACTTTGTCACTTAGAGGGTCAAAGATAGCGTTCAGCTTCCTACCACAATAAAGCACAATGCCCAGATAAGGAAGAGGGAGAGAGGCAGCCTTAAAGCCTGTACTCGACTCAATCCAAGAGGATCTTGTCAGTGACCGGTCTTTAGTGGGCACGAAACAGCACTTGGCCATGTTCACGAGTTACCCCGAGCAACTCTCATACCGCCTAATAAGGCTGAGCGGGCAACGAATAGAGCGATGATTACCATTTGTGAAAATGATGATGTCGTCGGCGAAGGATAAGGAGGAGATAAGAGGGTAACCTCTCGGGATACCGAAACGATGAATCTGCCTAGCTAACGTTAAGGTATGCAGTCCACGAACGAATGCCTCGGCAGCGGTGACGAAAAGGGAAGGGGATAGGGGGTCACCTTGACGCAGACCTCCCTTGGACCTGAAATACCCTGTAGCTGATCCGTTGATGAGAACCGAAAACCTGCAGTTGGATATAAGTCTCCAGACTACGTCGATAAGGGGTTCCGGAAAGCCGAAAGCCCTCAGAACCATGATAACGAAGAACCACGACATGCGGTCGTAAGCCTTGGCCATATCAAGCTTAACTACCACATTAGAGCCACGAACCTTCTTATCGATCTGAGAAATCAGCTCCTGGGCTAGAAGGGCGTTATTTGTGATAAGTCGTTCTTTGACAAACCCAACCTGCGATGAAGAAATAAGACACTCAAGAAATGGTGCTAGCCTAGAAGTTAGCACCTTGGAAATGACCTTGTTAGAGAAGTTACACAAACTAATTGGGCGCAAGTCTGCACAAGAAGTAGGAAGATCACATTTCGGGATAAGAACTAAATTGGTGGAGGTCCATCATCCGGGAGATCTCCACCAGAGAAGAAGGATTGGATGGCTACACAAAAGTCCGCCTGAATGATGGGCCACACACTCCTATAAAAAACTCCGTTGAAACTATCTAGCCCACTAGAACTGTCCTTGCTTAGAGCAAATACACAAGCACGTATTTCCTCATAAGAAGAAGGTGCAGCAAGGTCAACGTTGTCCGACGGAAGGATCAGTCTAGGGATGTAAGCAAGAAGGGACGGGTCTAAAGCCGGTACCGAAGGATAAGAGAGGAAAGATTGGAAGTGGGATAGAATAGTCTCTTTGACTTCATCTGGTGTAGAAGCGAATGAAAGATCAGGACGACGGATCTGACGAATGGTGAGTAGACCGTTCTTCTTCCGAGTGGTCGAGTGAAAAAATTTGGAATTTGTATCACCTTCCATAATCCACTTGATTCTGGCTTTCTGGCGCAGGTGTTCGTGTTCGATACGAAGCTCCGACGAGAAGGAAAGTTGTGCCAATGCTCAGGCCTCATGGTTGGCCGCGTTGGGCTCTTCATCAAAAGAAGCTTATGCTAGAATGAGAATTTCCTCAGTCGCTCTGACATGGTCAAAGATATTCTTGAAAACCAGCAGATTCCACTCCTTTAGACGATTCTTAAGATGCTTCAGCTTGCGATAGAAAACAATACAAGGGGAACCACTCATAGGGGATAACCAGGACTCCTGTACTAAACCTAGAAAAGAATGGTGAGAACGCCACATACTTTGGAACCTAAAGGAGGACGGGCCAGAAAGGGAAAGGGGAGAGCATCTAAGGAGCATGGGAGCATGGTCAAAGAAAGTACGATGAAGATGAGAGATGGAGAACATGAAGGGCAGGCAGGACCAGCCATCAGAGGCGAAAATTTTGTCTAGCCTAGACAAAATCCGGTTCGGACCTTCTTGGTTGTTACACCATGTGAAGGCCGATCCAACAAAAGGAACTTCCGATAAACCAGAAGAGGTGGTGAAAGCATTGAAATCCGCAACCGCTGAACGGTTCACAACATTTCCACCATGCTTTTCTGCTTGGCTGGCAACGACATTAAAGTCGCCACCCAGCAAAGACACAGAGAAGCCCAAGTCTGAAAGAGAGAGAATGTCTGCCCAAAGGGATTGCCTCTCAATCCTATCGCACTTAGCATAGACCACGAAAAAAAGAAAGGATGAAGAAAGGGAAGGAAAAGAACAGGCCAAAGATAAAAGCTGATCTGAATCGAAGATCGGGTGGGCAACCACACCTTTGGACCACAGGATCCAAATCTTTTCGGAAGCATTTGCTAAGGCACCGCCAAATCCAAGAGATAAGACCGAAGAGGTGATTGCATCCTGTCCCACAAGAGGCTCCAGCAACGCAACCAAGCAGATGGAGTTTTTCCGAACAATGCGTTTGATTCTTGTTATGGACGCATCATTCCCTATACCCCGAACATTCCAAAAAAAAAACTCGCCATGCGGAACAAACCAAGAAAAACAAACCGACAAGAAACAAGAGCTAGAGGGCGAATGCACAAGGAAGCTCATATAAGGTACATAGTATGTCGAGTAGATCTAACGATCTGCTCGGACGCCATTGTAGAGCGTGTGCGAATGGTACGGGGAGTGCGAGGCGCCGCACGACGACTACGACGCGAGGAGGGGGTAGTCTTATGTGGTGGCACCTCAATAGAACGAGCGAAACCAACAAAGCTCTGCAGTCCCGAGGCGGAACGATTAGAGGCCGATAACGAAGAGCAAGAGGGGCGAGAATTCGTAGTAAGCCGAGATAGGCGATCATTAATGATCGCTATCTCGGCCTTACTAAGAAGAGGAGATGAGACAGAAGTTGAAAAAATAGAGCAAGGAGGCAAAGGAGGCGAAGAACACAAAACCAAAGGCGAAGAAAATCCAGAAAAATCAGAAATAACAGGAAAAACAAAATCAGAGACATACAAACAAGGGCACTGGTAAAAGGTTTGGTAGCGAGCAGTGCTAGACCCAAACTTCTGTGCGGCCAACACCAAAGCTAAGTCGTCATTGGATTGACGACCCCACACTAACGGTGCTTCCCGATAGCTGGACACGACAGTATAGAAACAACGGTGGGCTACTGGAAATAGAAGCAATGATCGACAATCACCGGTGACACATATATAGCTATCCGTAAACAGAAAATCTATATGATAACCCCCGGGAGCCCGCCTCACCGAAGTTGACAATCTCCTAGTATCCCATCGCGTGGTCCTATATAAGTTCGAGAAACCAAACCGAAACAAATCCATGAAAGTCAACGACGACACTGAAAAGGCCTCACCATGACCAAACCAACCAATGGTAATGCACGAGGAGGCAATCACACAACGGACCGAACAGTCGAAAGAAGGCCACCAACAAACAACGGCTAAAAAAAGAAGCAGAGTTAGCCCACTACCAATAACCATGTGCACGAAAAAGAATGGCATAGAACACCAACAAAATTGCACTAGCAGCGATAACAACAAAAGGCAGAAAAAGCAACTAACCCACAGCCAAAGAAAAGCTAAGAGCTCAAAACAACCAGCAAAGAAAAACCCACGTCTGCACCAATAAAAGCCCAAGCAAAAAACGAAGCCAATCTTTGATTTCCTTTGGACACATATATAAATTTAAGTGTTCAAAGATAAAAAATTAGGCAAATACAGCAAACCCACATGAACTACCGCGGAGGCAAAAAAATGATCAAATAGCGGAAACGGATGAAATCTGATGAGCGCAGGACAAGGCCTGACAAGGCTCTGCTGAAACACTAAGGCGCAATTTTGCCACAAATTTGATAACAAGCCATCAGAAGATAATAGAACAGAAAAACTAAAAACAGAGGGGATGCATACCTGGAATCCTTGCAACGCAGAAAAAACCAATCACTGCTCACTGTAGACGAAGCCAAACCGGTGGAAACCTCAGCTGTCCCGCCAGACATCGAAAGATGTGGATGCAAACTGAGCTTATCCATCTTCCGAGGAGTAGGTAACGGAGCCACAGGAATGACACAACTACTCGAGCCACTGTAAAACTGCCCCAAAGAACGCTGGACAAGAGATAATGACACAAGCAACTCATCCGCTAATGGGGATGATAGCGCTGAGAAGCAGTTGGTTAAGGCTAAAGCAGGCAGAGACAGTGCCTTGGCAAATATCGGTGAACCAGAAGGAATCTCCAGATCTGAACTGGCTAGAAAAGGGGAACCGACAACCTTCCTTGACCGACTTTTGGAGCGTCGACGACGCTTTGGCTTGCTAAAGGCGCCAACAGAGCCTTTCAAAGGCTAGGAACAAACCTACGGGGGAACAGCACGACGATTACCAGAGTTGGATCGGGTTGGGGGCATCAAATCCCAAACGCGAAACCTACCCACACAAGCACCCGCAAAGGCCATCCGATCAGCCCAACCACTGCAATATAGGGAGCCGACCAGGATGCCATTGGGTGAAGCACTCCTCTCGAAAGAAACCGATGAAAAGGCCCAATCAGGGAACGTCAAACTGGGAACAAACGTGGTGATGAAACCCTTGTCCAGTTTGAATTCCGGTAAAACAGGGCACACATCCTTTTGTCGATTATCAGTAGCCTGAATCAAACCCGAAATTGGGAATAAAGCCAATGAACCAGAGTAGAACGGATTCAACTCCAAGAAACAACCTTCAGCTACCAAAAAGCAGTGCCGGCACAAATCCTCGAAAAGCCTCAGATCGCCCAAATATACAGTAATAGATGAAACTCCAGAAATTGCAATTGACACTGGTACTAAAGAGGCCTTCTCAAAAGCACAATATATAGCATCGATCGATGGGCAAGGGCGACAGAACGACCCATGAACGATGAAATCTCCAGCCGCCATGTACAAGCTCGAAACCCTTAAATTAGTTAAATTCTCGAGCCAAGATTTATAACTGAGTGCGATAAGCAGAGGATAAAAGCAGAAAGAGAGTACGAGAGTTGAATCAAAAAGCGAGAAACAATAAGAGCAAGAGAGAAGAGAGATCTGAGAGGTCAGAGAGAAGCAGCCATTAAAATAGTCGTTGAGTATTTTCTTTTTAAGGACAATCCAAACTGTAAATTATAAATGAATAATGTCTTTAGTTCATTACAAACTAATTTTGTTTAATTTGTTATTTAGGATTGACAACTTTGTTTATATTTAAATTGTATTAGGTTTTAAACTAAACTAATGGAATTGATAATATGGAGAACTGAAGGATTGATTTTTAGGATATTTTTCGAATATGTGTTAAGTTGTTGTTAAGTTGTAGTACAAGGGATTATGTTTTAATATTAAAAAACTTCTATATATTTTTTTGGAAGAGCTGTCTCATTTTTAAAGTGAACGCAAACACTTATTATTATAACAAATAATAATTACATGAAATACAGGAGATTAACCGGATTTCAACCTACTACAAATATGGTTTTTAAGGTGGACCATCTACCGTCATCCTATCTAGGTTACAGCACTGGAGCTAGGCACTAATTCTAGACTACAAGTTTCAACTCCACGCAGGGAGAAAATTACATACACTGTCAAATATATAAGAAAATAAAAAAGAAACTTATCAAAAGACAGCAAGGAGGACAAACAAGATACACAAGCAATAGCATATCCAAAGTACCATAGCCACAGCAAGAGTTATACTAGGAAACTTCATGTTGTTTGGACCACACAGCAAAAGCTTGTGTCCTAATCTTGAGCACCACACCAAAGTCAGGTCCACTACAAAAGAATATGGAACGTTGTAGCACCAACACCAGATTCTATCAGAGCTCGACAAGGATAGGAGCTCCCAACCAAATCACATCCGAGAGTATGACATAGGATAGGATAAGTAGCCAGGGAAAAAACTAACGATATCACCAGATAAGGCCAACATAGGAGTTTGCATAAGGAAGGCAAATAAGTCATCCATTAAATTTAGCAAAGTCGAGAGCATGCGCTTCACCCAGATTTCCAAAAAAAGGAGACGGAGGAGCAATAGTACAAATGCGCCTGTGCTCGAAACCAACCAATACAAAGCCCATCAACATTACCCAAAGAAACTAACTAGAGTGCTCGTAATCAACATAACTCCTAACACCCAATAGATATAATCCTTAAACTCACATGATAAAAAACCATCAGCCCAAAGATACACTACACTGCCAACATATTGTATCCAACAAGACAACATCCACGAACACACTGAATATCAAACTCCTCAGACTGACCCATCACAACCAAAACTACATAACAGAGATGCCAAGAATTTCCACAACAGCTCACCAAGGAGAGACAGTGCACCGCTACCCCCAAAGCATATTTGGTTAATAAAGAAAAGAGAACTTAGCATACCAGGCACATAGGAAGTTAAGAGGCAAAATAAACTCAAGGAGCGAGAAGTTAATGCATACCAGAGATGCTCCGTGAAGGAACCAAAACTCCCTGGACCAAGCAAGTCGAAACCACCACTAGAAAAACCAGAACCGACTGACAAGAACTGCACATAAGACCATACAAACACCATTGCCATTACCAATCCTCCTAACACGAGCCAGAAAAACACAAGAAAAAAATCCACCTAGTAATGTATTGATTGAACTCGTAAGGAAACGTGTTGTGCATTATAAGAGGTCGAACAGCAGGGAATTCAGGAAATCGCCCTGCGTAGGCAACAACAGTCATCCTGATAAATCCCAAAAGGGCCACCATGCGTCGGAAAGGCAGGGAAGACGGGAGCGAGAAGGGGAATCAGAATCTGGCGTGGAGAGGATCGTATAAAAAAGGGGAAATTAGGAAAAGAGGGTTTAGATCTAATCAGTGATAACAGAGGTTCGATGAAGCATCTGTGCAAGCGAAAACAAGGCAAGTGAAGGAGGGGGGAAGAGATATTGTGAGACGAAGGAAGTGGAGACACAGAAGGAAAAAGAGGAGATCGCGAAGAAGCATAGAAAATGGGGAACACTTGTCGCCATTAACAAATGCTCAACCGAACCAAAACCCTATGATAATAAATAATGTATGCGTATGCAAAATAAAGGAGTTTTGTCAGTCTTCCAGAACTAATATCTAATATATATTATTCGTACACTTAGCATGGAAAAGAATGTTGTTAATGATAGCATTAATGTTTGAAGAATACCATTAGTATCACATAACCTACTACAATTACATTATTATTCGTATTTTTGTTGATGTTGGCTTATTGAGTTTATGTAATCAATAATTTAGAGAAAAGAAGTATTAATTTTCAAATGATTTATTAATTTGTGATAACTTATCACTATTTTTATTGCAATACACA
Organism: Allium sativum; assembly: GCA_030737875.1. Taxonomy (NCBI): domain Eukaryota; kingdom Viridiplantae; phylum Streptophyta; class Magnoliopsida; order Asparagales; family Amaryllidaceae; genus Allium; species Allium sativum. The sequence goes on from CM060924.1 coordinate 791,515,675, forward strand.
TGTGTAATAAATGGAAGTTATTAGCCTTCCAAAGCTAATATTGTTCATTTACTTAGGATAGGAAAGCATGACATTAATGGTACCATTTAGTGTTTAATGCATGCAAATAGTGTAATTCTATTTATTTTTAATCGACATTTCAAGGAATTAAATGATTAATTTTATTTAATTTTCAATTTGTGATAACTTATCCTTAATTTAATTGCAATATATTATTTTCATTATATATCTGTATACACACATTTGTCACTCTATGTGTGTAAATTAAAGAAAGTTTATCAATCCTTAAGAACTAATATCAAATACATTGGAAAGAATGGTGTTAATGACAGTGTTAATGTCTTGAAAAGTATGCCATCAATACCATGCACCCTACTACCATTTATTTTTTTCATTTTGATTTTAAGGTGACAATTTAAAAAAGTGAAAGGACTGTTTTAGCCCATTATTAACTAAATTTTGTTCAATTCTTTATTTAAGATTGATATTTTTTGTTTTTATGTAAATTTTCCTTGGTTTTAGTCTATGTTGATGGAATAAATAATTAAACAATTAAAAGATTGATCTTTAAGATACTTTTTAGCTTGGTTCAAAAACAGTTAAAATCAGTGCAAATAATAATTACCAACTTCAAACCCCTTCCCCAAGTTTTACAATTATCTTCAAAATATTCACCAAATTTTTTACATTCTCTCGTCATGCATTTTGTTCAATAATATTAAATACAACATACTTCTAAAAAAACAAAGAAATTAACCTTAAGCATGTAAACTGAGGTAAAAGTGTAGCATATCATAGTTTTAAAGTCATTGTACCATTTTTTTTGATCTAATATTCGGGTTTACTTTATACTCATTGTTGACGCGCAAAAGTTGGTGCAACACCCAAAACTTCTCTAATTAATGAGAATAAAGTTTCGCGTGAGGAAAATGTGCGGAAAATAATGAACACTAAATTGATAGTGGTTCAGTTCGGGTTGAACCTATGTACACTTGAAGGCTTTACTGATATTATTTACTATTGACGAAGTACAATGTTGGACATCACCATTACAGGTGTTTACAAAGGAATCTGTGGTGACTAGTTCCATATAGTCATTGTTTCCAAATTTCCTTCGTTGTTCGGAAGTTAAAAACTTTGAGAAAGATGGTATTTCTTCTTCTCCAAAGCTCCAATGTGCTTTAATGGTGTCCAAGCTCTAGAAAACATTCATAATATGTTAAATAAGCCAAATACCAGTCCAGAAACTGCAACAGGTCTAGGGGTATTTATAGATAGTGGAGCATGTGGGAACATGCAGGAAGTGAGGGTTGCATGCTAGTTTTATTCCCTGGGATTGGTGTATATCCCGGGGTGCACTTTATGGTCGTTGCTCCGAAAACCTGAAGCCCTTAATCCCTCACTTCCCTCTTTTCATATATGGGAATTCGTAACCTAGAATACCGATACGAGCTCTTGGTTTTGCTGAGTTTCGCACCTGGGTTTCATATTTGAAAATACTAATATCGGTACTTGGCATTTTCTGGAGTCGTGAAGCTTTGCATCCTGTCCTATTTTTCCCATTTTTTATGCAGCCACATTGATCCTCTCATGATACGAAATGGGAGTCGGTGGAACTTTTGAGGATTGCAAGGCTTAGGATACGAAAACGGTGGTGCGTGGGATACGAAATCGGGGTCAGTGCTATGGTTTTGTGGAGTTGATGAAATCGGGATTCGAAATTCTTGTATGCACGGGATACGAAATGTGGTGGTGAAGCCTATACCGATCTCGAAAACTGAATTGATCATTGAGCAAGTTCGGTGAGTCACGATGACCACACTTGTGCGACTTCTCGCGGTCTTGATTCCTGAGTATCTTGGCGATACTTTGGACTGTTGGACCATGCGATGCACAGAGCCGTGTGGGCCTGAATTACATTTGGAAATCGAATCAAAAGGTTGGTTAACCCTTGGCCCCCAAGTACGCCTTGTCTTATCATGATGTGTTTTAAGTTGATACAAGTACTTCTGGAAGCCTGAAAGAACTCCAAGTTGAGTTGAGCGATTGGTCGCAATCTCTCTATTGAGTACGTTACTTTTGAGTTGTAGCGTTGCTTTGTTGAAATTTGACGATGCGAGCATGAAGTTCCAGACTCGTTCAGAATCTTGATTACTCAAATTGGAAATCCTGTCTGGTTACTCGTGCAAATGCCTAATTCCTGTCGACTCAAGAAATTGAACATTATTCGTCAACTCTCGCTTACTTCGGAATGTGAACAAGTCATGGTCGACACAACATCGTATTTGCGCTCACACGTTTGCGCGCGATTTTGCGTGATACGATCGGGGTCTTCGAATAAAAATAATCGAAAAGTTAAATTTTGGGCATATGATTGCGTGATTTAGTTTTTGAAAGCAATATCGAATCGAAAACTTGACCGCTTGGCATACATTCTTGAGTTGTTTAAACTCGAGAGCATATGATTGATTAGCGAGTCGAGCCAGTCTCAATAATCGGGGTTTCGAAAACATGTGCGCACGGTCGTAGCCGAAGATAGGAGTTGTAGAGTTTTACCGAGTTCAAAATCATAAAGCGTTCGATTTATGATCATCCCTCCTCTCTTTTTTCTCTTAACTTTTTTTGTTGGGACCGGTACCAATCATCGTACTTAGACATTATTCTTCTAAATTCCTTGGGTATTCCTCCCACATCCCCTATATATATTCAGATTTAAAAATTCGTCCCCTTCTTACTGTTTCATTTCGTACTCGTGAGTTGAATTTCTGTGACTCCAAAACTTCTCTCTGCTAACCATCATCACCCTTTTCTCCACTAATCCAGATCATTGGACCCTAGATTGTTATTTCAAACTGAAACATGTGGGTTTGCAAATTGATTTGAACTTTATTGCTTGTCAAATGGGTTTTGGTAGAGGACGGAGGGAACACGGAAGCACTAGAGTTGGTAGAGAAGGGGGCAGAGCTTTGTAGGCATGTCGATAGCAGTGGCGAAGCTTGAGTTCTTAGGAGAAGATAGAGATGGGGAGTACGAAGTTGTTGGAAGGATATGAGTAAAATGATCGAAGCATGGGGATATGAATCGCACTTCGTGTTTGATGGGTTTTTCGTATCCCCGAGGGAGAAGAAAGGGATTTCGTATCCTCGGAGAACCATTCAAAATTTGCTAAGTTTAGGGGTATGAAATGTTCTTTTGTATCTGCGGACTTAGTGGAATGTTTAACATCTCCTGGAGGATACAAAAAAGAAGAGGAAGCACATGGAATATGAAATTTTAATTTCATGTTTCAGATCGATTGGTGAAAATCTCTAAGTGCTGGGACACAAATTGTGCCTAGTATCCTGCTGCTGGAGATAATTTCATGCCCTAGAAAGTGGAAGAGTATTTCAAACACAAAGTTTGTAGTATACGAAATCCGAATTTCATATTCGAAATACTAAGAAATTTTTAACTTTCGAAAATCGAATTTATGAATCCGGGTCATTTTGCGATGTTGCGCGATCAAGTTTGACTTCGAGATTTCATGCCTTACCATTTGAATAATGAAATCACGTGAACTGACAATTCGTATACGCATAGAGGAATAAAGCATAAACTCAAACTATGGACATATGACTGAATCGCTAATTCCACGACTTGATTTCTAACCTGACCACGACGTAATTACGATTTGACGAGGATTCAACAGTATCGGTTAGTGACAACGACGACTTAGGTTTATGAAACTGGAAATCATTGTCGCGTTCCGATGAGTTTTATTGCAATTGCATTAGAATGCATGTTCCGCATTAGTATACACCAATAAAGAGGCACATATTTCAATGTTCTTACTAATGAAACTATCTTAAGAGTATAGTTTGCTATGGAATCAAGAAGTTCAACCAGGCTACAAGGATTGAAAGCCAAAGCCGAGCAATTACCATCCACAGCAAGTGGATCATCCCATGACACCATCTCTATAAGCAACAAGCTTTAGACTTCCGAATCATCCTCCCCTTCCCGAAAAGTATGCCTGACCATCACACATGATCAAGTGGGGGAGCTGGAAGGATCACACCACTTGAGTGGACATGCGGACAAGCCAAAAATCCAGGGAGAGGGAGAAACCGCGGAGGCCGGCTCACAAGGGGAGAAGAATGTAGATGACGAAGAGGAAGACATCCCTAAGGCACTACATATGGTGATAATGCAACAATACTCGAGAATCCGCCAAATTCGATGATTTCGCAAATCGATGAAACCGCGCTGAGGCGCATTTGCAAAAAGTACGACATCTCCTAGGATGAGGTGTTAGTTCCGGGAAGGGAGAACAGAGCGCACGCACCACCGGAAGGGTACACTGCTTGGAACAGGCACATGTGCGCTGTCGGATGCGTGCCCCATCTTTTCCATTCATTTGAGATATGTTGTGCTTCTTTCGGTTTGCGCTAGCACATCCTTGTCCGAACACATATGCTTTCTTGCTCTCCACTTACATTATCTTCATCTAAAACTTAGGCGTGAAGCCAATCGGGGAAGACATTCAGTTTCTATTCTCCATGAAAAAGAGAGCTACCGTAGCACCCTCACTTGTTTACTTAGAGGCACAAGTGTATGCTCATTTCATCCTGAGGGCATGGAACAAGCTAAGTTACTTTAAGATGATTGGTTCTACTTTCAATGCCCTCAAGATTCGCGAGAAGTTGGCTTGTCGAACGTAAGTATTCCATACTTGGATCATGATTCAAGTTACTCGAGTCGTAAGCTCTAGACTAACTTGAAGTTATGATGTAATAAGTATCCCTCAGATCCCGAGAGAAGATGTTTACTTTGAGCAAAGCACTTAGGGTAGTCCTAGTTGGGTTTCATGATGCCCAATCTCTATTAAAAGATTGCCTCCTTCACCTATCAGGTTTGCTTCCGGTAGGTTGCTCGACTGGTCTCCCGAACAGCGATGAGGAAGAAGATAGGCGGAAGCTGAGGGAGGAAATGCTTCTCTGGGTCCGTAAGTGAAGGTGTCCCCTATTGTGCTTCCTGATGTATCCCCCATCGAAGGGGAGGCTGTAGGATCTCAGAGGGATTCCAACGTTCATGACGATGATGATGAGGGGATCCATACAGAAGGAGGATATTTGTTAGCCACTCCCGTTCCATCTCCATCATAGGATGTGAGGTTGGGAGGGTCATCCAAACAGGTTTCTCCAGTTACGACCTTTGAGACCACCATGTCGTTGGAGGCCAGTTCAAGGACTTGGATAATGTTCCCATCGAGCTAATACAGTCATGGACGAACGACACTAATGTCAGGAGCCTTATGCTGAGTGTTGGGGATGTTACCCCTTCAAGTGGGCTGAAATTTGGTCTGTGGAGGGAACACTTAGGACACACACTCATAAACATTGCATAACATAACATTCATTTACATGTGTAGGATGTTCGATTCTACCCAAAGTCTTCTTTGCGCAGGTGAAATGGCAAGAGAGAGTGATAAAGGCCAGGATAGAGGGTTTGGGAGTCGCCGACAGTCGAAAAGCGAGGTCGTAAGTAATTTTTAGAGAAGTGCATATTTTCACTTGCAACATTCTCATACTTAGGACAACGAAAGTGGCCGATGACATAAAGACCAACCCCGACACTCGGAATCTTCACTGCCTGTCATTCGGCTAGCGGGAGCAGATAAAAGGCCAGAAATTGTGAGTATGAGGCAATTGGCATCAAAAGTGGCCCCTTATGTCCCCCTAACAGCGCTAGCGGCTCTAGATGTCGGCAAGAAGAAGGTAGTCAGAGGAATCGAGTCTAAGAAGAAGGTTGTAGCAAAGCGGAGTCCAACGCTACTGGACATGTCGGCCGTCGCACAGCTCAGCAACGAAGAAAAGAAGAAGATACTTAAGTAGTTGTTCCACAGCTTCTACTTTGATGAACTAGTGTGGTTACCAAACATACATCAGATCCCGATGGACATGGACGATGTCGTGTACAACAATGTATGACGTATATTTTCAGAACATGGACATGTATAAGTACACGAGGAGGCTCTCAGAATTTATTTTTAAAAAGAATGAGGAAATTCAGGGTCTACAACTTGAGGTTGACGCTGAGAAGGAGAGCCTCAGGAATCGAAAGGCTGAATCTATGCAGTTAAACGCTTAACGGTTCTATAGTCGTAGAGGTATACAAAGATGTAGCGGGGATAAAGTAGGAAAATATCAAGGATATAGCAGAAGCGCAAAATACTCATTAGATGTTGAAACCAAATATTTAAAGCTAATTTATTATCATTTCCACATTATAAGCGTAGAAGAAACCAATATTAATTAATCTTATGTAGCAAAACCAAATAATACCATGGTTATGCACACTAGATTTGATGATTATAACAGATTTCTACTATATATTAAACACTTATGCATTAAAATGAGCTCATTACACTAACTTTATTTATCTTTTATAAAGAAAATTAGTCAAATCTACCTCTGTGTGTTAATATTGCAAAAGCAGATACTAAAAAGCCTTGATTTAGCGAATGCAGCGAAAGATAGAGGGGCTAAAAGCCGATCTACTGTTCATCGGTGCTAAATTGAAATAGTGTAAAGGTTGAAGAGCATTATGAGCTACAGCGGGGATTTTGCAAGTCTTCAGCTTGGCTTTAACCGCAAAAGGATGAATTGAGTAAGACAAACTTTGAAATTTGCATTTATTTCCATGTATTCGAGTAACATATTTATTTGCAAACTCTATGTTGTTGAAACAGAGCATTTGGAGAGGGAGCTTGAGAAAGTTAAGGATGAGGTGAAAGAGGCCCGGGAATCATTTAAGGATACACTAACCTCGGTCTCATCCCGGAATACGGTGCTCGAGCAAGATAACAAGGCCAGCTCAGAGGAGAACATCAGGACGATGAATGAGAACAGGAGTAACACTAGCTTCGCAAAAGCAATGAATCCTTGACCCAGGAAAACAAGAAACTGCAACAAGAGAATGAGCAGGCGCAAAGGCTTATTAAATAAATTGTCGAGCTCAGGAAACCTCTTGACTTAAGCTGTGCTGAGCTCGAGCAGGCCAAGAAGGAGAAGGAGACCGCTGAGGCTTTGAACAAGGAGGTGTGGGGTCAGGTGGATAGCATAAAGGCTGAGCATCAGGTTGAATTGGAAAAGCTAGAGCTGAGGTGGAGGAGCTGAAAAGAAAGCAGAGGAGGATCATAAGCCATTCGTGTGGGGACTGTACGTCAAAACACTTCGATTCCATGGAATCTCGTGGGTCGAAGACTATCCCCGCACATTGGTTCAAGCCTATGACAAGATGGTGGAGTACGATACCGAGGAGAGGGAGGTCGAGGCGCTGATGGTTTATTTCTTGACGTAGGAAGAGTTCTGAGTGCTGGCTAAAGGAAGGGCATTATTGAAGGAGGATGCCAAGACAGAGAAGGCGACACAACTTACTACTATGAAATGGAAGGTTGTTATGTCTCAGAGCATAATGATAGCTCATGCGTTTGGTGAAAGTTACCCTCAATAGCAGCAAGTTATCCCGCTTGGTTCTACTGGCGATCCGTTTGCTTCATCCCTTGTCGTTTCCGAGTATGACCTCGATTTTATAGGGCTGGAGCACGAACGCACTCTTTCGCCGGCAACGGAAAGCATAGTTCCCGTCAAACCCACACATAAAGTGTTAGGAGACAAACCCGACTTTCTTACCGTCACTTAGAAGGATGGTAGCATGAAGTTGAAGTTGACTAACTTGTCTTCCTCTCCATCACCCAGGTTCCTTCGGAGCAGTGGAGACAATAGGTCTCGGACCAACAATGCCTACCATCTTGGGTTTGACGTGGGAGCTCATCAAGAGCTTCTAGGAGGGGGATTTAGTCACTTGGGCACATTCTTGGATTTGGAATTGGGAGAGTTCAGAGGGGAAGATCTTTTCTCAGATGAGAAGAGGAAGCATGGCGAGGATGTGAAAGTGATCGGATCAATGGAAGCAGGAGAGCAGACTATGCATGAACTCGTTGAAGCACAAAAAAAGCCTAATTTCTAGTGAAATTAGAGGAGATGGAGGACAAGAGAAGGACCGATGAGGAGGCACTCAGAAGGCTCAGGAAGCGGCGAAAGCAAAGGCTAAGAAGGCGGCTTAAGCCAAAGTCCAGGAGGCGGCCCAAAAAAGAGCCAATGATGAGGCTTCCAAAAAGAGAGCAGAAGACGAGTTTAGAAGGTTGAAGGCAAAGGAGGAGAGGAAGTTAAAGGTTGGGCGTGGGGCTCAAAAGAAAATTGAGATGGCGGCAAAGAGGAAGGCTGATAAGGAGGCCAAGAAAGCCGAGCAGGTGGAACTCGTTGAGCTGGACAAATTTGTGGTACTGGTGCTTCACACAAAACCCCCTAGACCCCTAAGAGTTATGTCTGCCCTTTATGTTGAAGTGTATTTCATCGACATTCCGAGTGACTATGACAAGGAACAACTGCTTGGGGAGGGCCCAGAATTTGAGTTGAAGCCCTGCACATAACCGACTCTGATAAAGGGCCAGAAGGATAGTGACAGAAGCAGGTCGAGGAAAAAGAGGAAGAGGAAAGAGGAGGATCCATCCGAATCTAGATCATAGAAGAAGGGGAAAGTTGGTCCTCTAGAATAGGTAGCTTTTTGGTTATAGGCCGATAGGATATGCGAGTATGTCCCTCGCTTTCGAAGGCGTGATGTCATTTTTATGTGCATCACGTCGTTAGAAAGGGAAAGTTAGTTGTACTTAGTTTTGTGAAAGAAAGTTAGTAAATCTTGCTTACTTCACATATTGTTCTAAGTGTTTAAACTTTCATCTACGTTTTCCACTTTCTGTACTTGCATAAATGCATTCATCGTTACACTTAAACCAATTTCTTACGCGACTTCACTCTTGAAGTATTCAAGTCGTTGTGAAGCTTGTGCGTGCTGATTCCTCCCCGAGACTTCCTTTTGATTGTTAGTTTCGAGTTGCGGAGGGTACAATTTGGTGCCTCCACTCCCGGGATCTCCTTGCAGTCATTGATCCTGAGTCATAAGGTGTCAAGGAGGACGTCATTGTTTCGTCCTTTATACTCTTCCTTCGTTTGATTAAGGTTAGAGTTGAGGGCGTTGGTTCACTAGTTCTATACCCGGATCTAGATCCAGAACTTGTGGGTCAGATGTAGCCAAGCAAGCTGTCGGTATCACACTTACTCGGCCGGTAGGTTGCCGCCAAGCCTGGATACCTAGGACGGAGTTGGACACTTAAGTTAATGAGCATCGCGAGTTATTTATACTCGGTCTCGTCGTTGGTTTGAGACTCGAATTGACTTGTGAAGGGTGGAATGCTTTACAAGGTTTGAGTCTTTGTAAAGACGCGAGACGATAGATCGATGCGAAATCTTAAGGTGTCAATCCAGTATTGTGCACTCGTGTATGCAAGTCGGTTGTCATAACATCTCAAACATACTACATAGAAAGTAAACACACCAAGTACATGGACATCCGAAATTTCTTTACTGACAAACTGTTGGTAGCAATGGCCTTTTCTTTACAATGCCTTGAATCTTGAATACAAAACATTTGTGGAAAGTAGTAAATCTATACAAAAACTAAGTAAAGTAGCAGCGGAGATGCTCGTTGTTCCATTCCCTCAGTAACTCGAAACCATCAACAGTCGTTAGATTGAAAGTGTCATCTCCAAGCCTCCGTTAAATGACATTTGGACTTTCTAGTGAGGACCAATACCGGTCGGTGTGGGAAAGATCCGCTTTAGGAGGAGGCCGCTGATATCAAAGTATTTTTGATGAACTTTGGAGTTGAAGTATCAGGCGACTCATTGACGTTGAGTGGTTGCTCTGAGTTCAACTTCATCTATTTTCCCTTCGAGTAAGTCAAGTGATTGCAAGAGAAGATCTTGGTTTGTATTTGGAATATAGTATGTGACTCAACGAGAATGGAGCTCAAGTTCAATGGGAATGACGGCTTTGGATCCATACTTGAGAGCAAATGGAGTGTGACTGGTCGCTGACTTATGGGTGGTCCGGTAAGCCCAAAGTGTTAGAGGGAGTTCGTCTACCCATGGGCCTCCGGCCTTTTCCAAACGCTTCTTGATGATGGACTTGATCACTTTGTTAATAGCCTCAACTTGTCTATTGGCTTGAGAATGAGCTACTATCGAGAATCGTTTCTCAATGCGATGTGGGAGGCAGAAGACCTTGAATTCAGGACTCTCAAAATGGGTCCCATTATCATAAATGGTAGTCTTTGGAACTCCAAAATGATGGACAATGTTGAGCACGACATAGTTGATTACTTTTATGATAGTAATTGTTGTGATGGGCTCAGCTTCAACCCATTTGGTAAAGTAATCAACAACTACAATATCATATCGTGCACTGCCTTTGGCCATCCAAATAGTCTCTATGATATTGATTCCCCACATTGCAAATGGCCATGGACTGAACATCTGCGTGAGCTCGGTAGGCGGGGATCTCGAAATCTTAGAGAATCTCTGGCACTTGTCTCCTTTGCGGGTGTAGTATGTTGTATCCCGCTTGAGAGTTGGCCAAAAATTGTTGTATCGGGGAATATTATGTGCCATAATTAATCCCCCGGTATGGTCACCACACTCGCCTTCGTGCACATCCAGTAGTACACGGTCGGCATCGTTGTGGGCTACACACCGTAATAGTAGAACATAGAATCCTCTTTTTTAGAGCACTCCATCTTGAATGATGTAGCGTGATGATTTGCGGGTGAGTGCTCGCTTTTCACTTCGATTGTCAGAGAGGATTCCATGTTGCAAGTAGTTCTTGATTGGAGCAATCTACGACTCTGGTTAGGGATCGTCCTCCATCATTGATATCGAGTCAGTCTGCATTTGATTGATACTTAGAGAGTCGAGTTCTTCGACTGGGACGAGTCCCAACAGATTCGCACCTCAAAACTTGCCAGTTTAGCCAATGAATCTGTCTTCTCATTTGGTTCTCGAGGTATGTTAGGATGATATAGCGCTCGAAGTAGGTAAGCATCTCTTGAAACCAAGCAAGGTAAGGAGCGAGTCATGCCCCCTTGGCTTGGTACTTACCCTGCACCTGGCGTATAATGAGTTGTGGAAACTTGGATAGCCTTGACGTTGAGTTCGATTGCAATTCTGAGTCCAACGAACAAGACCTTGTATTCTGCATCAATGTTGGTGGCAAGGAAGTTGAGCTTTAGAGCGTAACAAATCGTGTGTTCCTCAAGAGTTATAAGTATAACTCTAGTGCCAGAACACTGATCGTTAGACGAGCCATCCACAAATAGTTTCCACTGAATGTTGGGAGGCACATTATCCTCAGGAGGGTTTTCGGGAATAGTGAACTCCGTGACCAAGTCCACTAGGGCTTCTCCAAGGATGGATCAATGAGGAATGAAAGTGGACACAAACTGACTGAGCTAAATGTTCTATTTCAAGAGTCATCTAGACGCCTCAAATCTTTGAAGGACCTGTCGTAGCGGCTGGTCTGTGTAGACCTTGATTGGGTGAGACTGAAAGTAAGGTCGAAGCTTTCGGGAAGAGATCAATCAGCAGTAAGCAAGCTTTTCAAGCTTTGGATAGCCTGTCAATCTCTTGCTGGTATAGTAAACGAGCCTTTGGACACGATCTTCTTCGCACACTAGCACCTAACTAATTGCCCACGCAGAAACAACCAAGTAAATAAATAAGTCTTTATAGTCCACGGGTTTTGATAGAATGGATGGCCGTTCTAAGTGATTCAGGAGGTCTTGGAATGCAGCGATCCACTCTGGTGTCCATGCAAAGTTGTGCTTCCCTTTATTGAGCAAGTTAAAGAAAGGAATGCACTTATCGATTGCTTTTGATATGAATCGACTTAGGGCGGCCACTTTCCCGTTTAAGCTTTGAACATCCTTAAATGCTCTGAGGGGCATGAATATCCCAGATAGCCTGGATTTTTTCCGGATATGCCTTGATCCCTCATGAATTGACGATGAAACCCAGGAATTTTCCCGACGTAATGCCGAAAGAGCATTTTAAGGAATTTCCGTGAGGTCGTTAACGTGGTCTTTCGACACTCTTGTTTTCATGAGCATGATGTCCACATATACCTCTATGGATCTTCCGATCTGTTCCATGGACATTCGGTTGACCAGTCGCTAGTAGGTGGCTCCAGCATTCTTGAGACCGAAGGGCATGACGACATAGCAATAGAGCCAAAAGTCGATAATGCAAGTGTACTCCTGGTCTGAAAGGTACATTGGAATTTGATTGTAGCCTGAATACGCGTCCATGAAGGAGAGAGACTGGTAAACTGCAATTGAATCAACGAGTTAGTCAATCTTCAGGAGCGAGAAGCTATCTTTCGGGTATGCTTTGTTCAAATCTGAGTAGTCAACACATGTTCGTCATTTCCCATTCGATTTTTTGACCAAGACAGGGTTGGAGACCCATTTGGGGTAGAGGGCATCGCAGATAAAGCTGTTGTCGAGTATCCTATCCACCTCCTCTTTTAGTGCCACCGATTTTTCTATCCTCAAGATTCAATAGTTTTCTTGACTGGAAGATGCTTTAGATCGATACTGAGCATGTGACAAGTGACTCATGGTGATGCCACGCATATTGGAATGGTCCCAAGCACATACATCGAGGCTAGCCCTTAAAGATCCACAAGTTCTTCATTTATTGATGGGTGGAGTTGTGATCCAATCTTCAAGACACGAGTCGAGTCGGCAAGGTTGATTGGAACATCGATGGTTGGCTCCGTTGGAGTAGCCATTTCCGAATCAGGCTCTTCGTCTTCCCTTGGATTGAGGTCTTCGGAATGATGGCAATTGTGTCTGAGTCAAGACCCAGACTCTAATGGCTGTTATGCACTGACGGTTTCAGCATAGTGGGTTGGCTCTATGCCCTTGCCCTTCTCTTTGTTAATGGCATCTTTCCATTTTGTGAGATAATAGGCTCTCGCGGTGGCTTGATCACCCTTGACGGTTCTGATCCCATTTTTTATCATAAATTTCATGAGAAGAGACTATGGTGCCATGCAGAATCGGAATTCTGCAAGGAACGAACGTCCTAGGAAGTCGTTGTAGGGAGAAGGAACATCGACAACCACGAAGGTGAGGATCCGGACTCTACTTCGATCCTCATCTCCGAGCTTGTTCGGCTGTTCTACCAAACCAACTGGTCGGTTGGAGGTACCAATGAAGCCTTGGTCGGTGGCGTGGCAAGGCTTTAAGTCTTTGGCCTTAAATTTCATTTGGTTGTAGGATGACTTAAAGATGATATTAACAGAGCTTCCCGAGTCAATGATAACTCTTCGTACATAGGGCAGACCTATAGCAACAGACATGACGAGAGGATTTATGGTTAGAATGTCAATTTCGGTAGCATCTCTCTCGCGGAAAACTATTTCGTCCTGCGTTGTTCTTTGAAGCTTGGCTAGGACAGATTCTCCTTGGGCGGAGCATGCTTCTGAGTTAGCATGCTTGATTGAATTGGTGTATTCCTCCATATGCCGAAAGCTCTCATTTTCGGCGTGAGGTCTGCTGCAGATGGTGTTAATCACAATACCCGCGCGAGGAGGTATCGGATTGAACGGCCCGAGGACCGCTTGGAGTTGAGGAGGTGCAAACGCTAAAGGGCTCGTGACTGCTTCTTAGGGAGCAGGAAGCTGAACATATTACTCTAGGCGCTTCTCTCGGATGATTTTTTCAGTGGCATCTTTGAGGTGATGGATGTCATTCGTATTGTGGCTGAACATATCGTGAAATTTGCAATATTTGTTGGGGTTCTTCTCCCGGTCGGTAGACTCCCTGGTGTTCGACTTCTTGTACTGTATTGTGTTATATGTCTCAAGATAGATTGTCTCCAACTCAAAATTGAGCGGAATGTATCCCATGTAAGTCAAGAATTGATCGTGTTTCTTTGAATCTCCAGCCTGCTAAAAGTTACGGTTACCTGATTTGTCGTTATTAAGCTTAGGCTTGACTTAGGCTACCCCTTGCCCTTGTCGGAAGATTCCCCGATGTATTTTCCCTTAATGCTCTAATGGACAGTGCTTTGGTGTGGGTTGTTGGGGTGGCCGGTCTGAGTCGCCCAGTTTTTGCGCACTTCTTCCTGGCACGAAAACTTATTAGCCTTCTCGTAGAAAGCCTCCAAGGTCTTTGGCTACTTTTTGTCGATCCAAGGTCCAAATTCAGAGTCAGGCAGAATGCCCTTAGCAAGCTGGACCAAGACGATGTGAGGTCCTGGATCTTCGACTTTCGCCAGTGCGTTGTTGAAGCATTCGAGGTAACTCTTAAGAGCTTCCCCCATGCCCTGGTAGAGATTAGAGAGAGTCAGGGTGTCCTTGGACCTTGCGACATGAATCCTGAATTGTTTCATCAGCTTGAAAACCAGCTGGTCGAAAGTAGAGATGGATCTCAGTGGGAGTCAAGAAAACCCGAGTAAAACCGAGAAGCACTTGCATTTGATGGCGTCGGTGGCATGACTTGAGCCCATATGCCATTTGTAACGGTTAAAGAAGTTACACAGATTAGTCTACCCCGAGTAAGCTGTTAGTTGAGGCATTTTGAAACGTCGAGGCCATTCGGCGGCGTGCACGGCCACAGTGAAGGGGTTACACCTCGTATTGGCTTCCCAAACGTCGGTGGCGTGCCTCCATGTTTCTCTCATGATCTTTTGGGCCATGTCGGAGAGAACCGCAGGCTGGGACTCCGCTGGGTTCGAGCAGTCGTGGTCCAGTTCGGGAGTTCGGGGTTGTGGTCGCCTTCGGTGATGGACATTAGCATTGCCTTTATGTAAGTCGTCAACCTCGACTGCTTGATTCTATTGAGGTTGGTTGAGGGGAACTTGGGCCTAGTAGGCTGCTAGACGCGTAGGCGCCAAGTTCTGAGGGAAGACAGGAAAGTTCTATCATGGAAGGAGTTGGGTACTAGGTCCTGCTTCGTTGTCAGGACCCAATCGGGAATGCTCGCGTTGATGCGTTTCCTCACTAAAGGTGACGGTAGTTCCGCTGCTGTTGTCGTTGCCATTTTTGTTGGTATTAGTCCTTCTCCTTTAGCTTCGATTTCCATGGTGGGTGTCGGAAGAAGAGCTTTCTAAGACATTCGGTAGGGACGAGTGTTCCTATTGACTTTGAGGCGAGCGATGTCATGTCGAGCATTTTCTTGGAGCCGTCACATCAACTTGATGTTTTTTTTATTTGGTCGTTAAGCTCCCTCGTCTTCTCTTCCAATTTCTTGTTCAGTTCGAAGAATTGGACTTGGGTTACCGGAGCTTCAGGATTGTAGGAGGTAGCGATATCCATATCGACCGGAATTTCCAAAGGTTGGAGCTAAGGAGAGGTTTCCGTGTCAACAACAGGGGAAGTTCCGGTCATAGGGTTCTTTCTGTTTCTAACTATTGTAAGCGAACCTAAGAGGTAGGTTTAAGGGACCTAAGTAGCGCTTCTAGTTCGAAATGGAAGTCGGTTAGAAAGGGGTAAAATCTCAAATCTTCGAGCTCTCGATGAAAGAACCAGAATGTTGACGCATAAAAGTTGGAGCAACACCCAAAGATTCTCGAGTTAACGAGAATAGAGTTTCGTGTGAGGAAAATAAGCGGAAAAGTAATGAACACTATATTTATTGTGGTTTGGTTCGGGTTGAACCTACATACACTTTGAAGGCTTTACTGATATTATTTACTATTGACGAAGTACAATGTTGGACATCATGATTACAAGTGTTTACAAAGGAATCGGTGGTGACTAAGTCATATATAGTCCTTGTTTCCAAAGTTCCTTCGCTCTCCGGATGTTCAAACCCTTGAGAAAGATGGTATTTCTTCCCCAAAGCTCCAAGGTGCTTTAATGGCGTCCAAGCTCTAAAAAACTTACACAATATGTCAAATCAGCCAAATGCAAGCCCAAAAACGCAGCAGGTCTGGGGGTACTTATAGGTAGTAGAGTAGGTGGGAGCAGGTAGGAAGTGGGGCTCGCATGCCAGTTTTTGTCCCCTGGGATTGGTACGTATCCCGGGGTGCACTTTCTGGTCGTTGCTCCGAAACCTTGAAGTCCTTAATCCCTCGCTTCCCTCTTTTTGTATCTGGGAATTCATATCCCAGAATACCGATCTGGGCTCTTGGGTTTGCTAAGGAGTTTCACACTTGGATTTCATAGCCGAAAATACCGATCCTGGTACTTGGCATTTTCCGGAGTCGTGAAGCTTCCTTCGTATCCCGTCCTGTTTTTGCCCATTTCGTACTCATCCACACCGATCCTCTCAGGATACGAAAGCCGGATTAGTGGGATATGAAATGGGAGTTGGTAGAACTTTTGAGGAATTCAAGGCCTGGGATACGAAAACGAGGCAGTGCGTGGAATACGAAATCAGGGTCGGTGCTATGGTTTTGTGGAGTTGATGAAGTCGAGACTCGAAATTCTTGTTTGCACGGGGGTACGAAATTTGGTGGTGAGGCCTATACCGATCCCAAAAGTTGAGCTGATCATTGAGCAACTTCGGCGAGCCGCGACGACTACATTTGTGCGACTTCTTGCGGTCTTGATTCCTGAGTATCTTGCGACACTTCGGACTATTGGACCACGCGATGGGTCGAGCCATGTGGGCCTGAATTGCTTTTGGTAACCTAGCCAAAAGACCGGTTAACGCTCATCTGTCACATTACTACTTTCATAGGAAAACCATTTCAACAATGCCAATGTATATTGTACATTTTTGACCTTATGTTCCTTACTCTATGCCTTAAAAGAAAATTTGCTTTATGTGTCTTGCTTAAAATTGATATAGCAAGAAAAAAATTCTATTTAAGTCTGCAGTCATTCTTACATATATGCACCCTTTTAAATATGACTTAAAAATAACATATTTTCTCCAACCTATCATTTTATTATCAAACAACTCTTTTTATTGCATAGGCAACTGAAGATAAGAAGATCAACATTATTAAAATACGAGATGATAATAAAGCTTAAAAGGGAGACGAAAAAGAGAACACGACTATTATGAAGAAGAATACAACAAAACACCTCATATTGCACATGCTATTTTCTGCCGAATTTGATGTTAACTCAACTTGGGATGAGGAACTTGAGCAATTTACCATTTCAGGTCATTAACAGTTAGAAGTCCGTATTATTACTATATTAAGCTCAAATTTATGTCATATTTTTCATCTGTTCATGGTTTAAATATTGAACATTTTATCTATTTCAATTACAAATATAACAACCCTACATTCATATTGACGATTTATTATGTGATTTACCTTTTTGTTGCAAGGTACTTTTGTTTATTAACTTCAAACTTATAACCAATTCTTCTTCTCTACTCTTTAATTGTTGAATCGTAATATTTATGATACTGGAATATATTTCGTAATTACAATTGAACCATGAATATATTCAGTTATTTATTCAAACATATACATTTATACAATTGAACCATGAATATATTTCGTAATTACTTCACCTATTTATCAAACATATACATTTATTCAGTTACTTCACCTATTTTCCTTAAATATATTTCGTAATTACAATTGAACCATGAATATATTCCATAAGTACAGTGCAACATAATAGGCTTAAATATATTTCATAACAATACAATATTTTATTCCATAATGCATCTTAATATGAATTAATTTTTCTATTTCATTAATAAATTTTATATCCCCACTAATTACATTATCATTTATAGTTTGGAATGTTTAGCGTATAATTCTTAGTAGGTTTATGTGTTATCCAATAAATGTCATTAAAAAATAAACATCGTTAATAATTATGTACTAGAGAGCTCATTTTATAGGCGTAATAAGATTCATATAGCATGTAACTGTTTATTTTATAAAATCCCTCATTTGAATAAAATTTCAACATCAAACCCATTGTAATTTACGTTATTTTCATTGTTGTAAATTTTCTGTATAGTAATTATTAACCTACTCGACGATTTTTTTTTCCATGTCATTAATATAAGAGGGTTTAATGGTTTTGATTTTTCTTTTTTCATTTTTATATACTAAAGAATTTGTTTATCAATGAATTTTTTTTGACTTAGAATCATTTTGATACAGAAAATACCATATTTTTTGAAAAATTACCAACTTGCTTTAGTCTTATATATCAAACAAATGATCTTCCAATCTTCTTGATATCTAATATAGTTTTTGAAATTTTGGAAAAAAAATCCTCTAATATTTTTAATCTCTAATTAATGTTAATGATTTAATAGTAATTTTTCAATTTAGCATTAACAATGACAACTAAATTTTCCTGTCCTTAAAACTTTCGATGTATTATTTTCATGACATTTTATTTAGTCAACAAACATCTCATTTTTTCACTTTTCACCTATAATAAGTTCTGTCAAATACTAAATACAATTTTTATAATTTTATTTTAAAGATGTAATACTTAAAACTTACGATTTTCCTATTACGCTTGAACATCAAACTTTAAATTTATGTATCAAGAATATATGATGATGTTGATATATTTTATGTACATTATTTTGTGTATGTATATTTAGATGATTTTAGTACATTTTGTGATTTAATTTCTCAGAAGAACTCAACAAAATGAGAATAAATGCTTGACTTTGGAATCAATTCGTAAATCCATACAGAAATGTTCTTAAGAGCATTGATTAATACCAACACATGCGACGTAACCATTTCAAATTTATTATGATTAACAAGCCTATAATGCGTTTAGCATACATACCATTTTATTCAATTTAAGAAACTCCCTGTGCATAGCATAGATTGGCATTTGGCACTAGTTTCTTTTATATTACATACCCATATGGATATCAGGTTATCAGCTAGAGCTTTAACAGCAAATTAGCAGTTTAGTCCGCAGTACATGCACAGATGAATACCATTGACTACAAACTACCACTTTAAAAACAGTGGTAGATAAATATCATACAAAATAACGCTAGTCACAGTTTGTATAGCAATTTGATACACGTCATAAACCTTGAATCCTTTTCTCTCCTAACAAAATTACTTGGCACGGAAAAGAACATGCCAAACAAAAGATAACCGATGATTAAAGCGTCAAACGAACCTAAACAATCACAAAAATAAATAAATAAATAAAAATAGAATACAACAATCCAGAATCTTTTTATAAGTCGTCTTTCTATGACTCCGACTTAATTTCTTTGGCCTTGCTTCTTTTTTATTTATCCAATTTCCGTTTCTTCGAAGAAGACCTGTCCTTAGCTTCAGCAGTGCTAGAATCCTTGATTGGCGCCTCCATGATGTGTCCATTACTTTTAGCTACAACTTTATCAGCCAATGATTCGGGTTTGGTTGACAAGGCATTGCTGTCTGGATCCAATACTGACATACCAACCAACACAAAGTCCAGTAAATAGGTGCTCCTCACTAGCCTATCCACCCTTGTAAAATGCCTCTGTGAATATGGTATGAGGCCTTCAAGCAGCTCACTTATGCCTTTTACCTGAAAAATAACAGACTCAGAACCAAGTTATCCACTTATCACTGAAATAAATGATTTATATACATTAGTTTGACATATCGTAATCGCATGGTAGTTTAGTAACTAAATTATCTACTTGTACACAAGATGTTGTAAACTCCACAAAAGTATGCAATCTTCCCCCAGGAGCATATAGTCAGGATGTATTCACATGGATTGCGTGGTCAGTATGGATCAAACAACTGATTTAACCAATGTCGCATGCACAACCAACTATACTACTCATATGGGAAAGCTGAACATAGATTAAACTAGAGAGATGTATATGTTTTGACATTTGATGAAGGGATAAATCACACTGGAAGTGTTATCATAGATTAACAAGTACGACAAGTATTATATAATACATAAGATACTACATGGCAAGTAAATTCATATCCAACAAAGCGGGATTCGAACTTATCGCACCATGTCGAGATTGTCTTAATCACGTGAACAATGGTGTTTGTCAACTGATTTATTTATCATCTGCATATAAATCTATGATCAAAATCAAACATTGTGCGCGTGTGTGTGTACACTAATAAAGAAACTACAATTTACCTCCATAATATCAGTAGGTGGGAAAATCTTAAATAAACAAGAAAGGACAAGCTGGGCAACATGACAGAGTTTAGGCTTTGTGTTCCATTCACGTATGTACTCAAAAAGCACACGAAGCTCTTCCTTACTAATTCCACTCAAAGCATTCTGTACCGAATCATCAGTAGTGTTTTTCCTGTAAAAACAAATCTTATATAAGATATGCAAACTAAAGATTATCATGTACAAATAGACATAGGCATGCAATATTGCTCACGTGCACAGCTGTGAAAACAATTCAAAAAGTTGGTGTGGTCTTCGAAGTTCAAATGCAAGTTGAACTGCTTTCCTATAATCGGAGTCTTTAATGGCGTTGGCCAACTCTTGACTTCTGATTGTAGCTTCTTGCTATTGCAAATAAATATAATATGCAAAACGCCCACAGCAAGTAAAACAAACGTTGATTAAACAACAACTAAATAAAAAGATAAAAACAAAAACAAATATCACCCACTACCAAGGGGCACAGCCTTAAATTTTGCAGTATTGCATCTAGAACATGTAATTAGTTATATATTGTGCCTAGTTAGTTATATTGTGCATGTTCACTGACTAATGCTCAACTTAGAACCTACCAAAATTGAAAGCTGTTATATGTGATTTGTATAACTTTATCAAAGATATTAGGAGATGAGTTAGTTATAATATACCGAGAAAGTATCAATCCAAAATGTTGTTTTCTATGATAAAAACTTGCCTCTTTTTCAAAAGCCTCTAGCTTTTCAGCAGCAGTACAATCATGCCAAATATTAATTACAGAATCAGTGCCCCCAGTTGCAAGCATTTCTGTTTTCTTGCCAACAGCTAAAGCCCAAACCTAGAGGAAAAAACAAAACAAATTAAAAACAGTTAATGTATGTGGAAGGACTCCGTGCATATATATTCTTTTCATTTGACGCAATATCTACTAACGTATACTAGTATAGTAGTATATAAATTAAACTGTGTGCAAATTTCATTGGCTAAAGCATTAATATTAAATAGAAAAATCCTGCTGCAATGTGTTTGACATAAAAGCAATGAATGAAATAATATGAAGATGTTAAAATCGTTACCTTTCCTTCATGCTGGTCATACGTGACTGTGCATTCATTGGAATTAACCGTCCAAAGCTTGATCAAACCATCGCCGCCTAATATACATAACTAGCATATAAGTTGAAAGATCGACAAATATGGAAAAACCAACAGACAATGAGAGAAGTGCAATACCACATGAAACAAACTGGGTCCCAAGTGTGAGAAAAGAAGCTCGCAGGACACTGGAAGTGTGGCCTTCGAATGTTCTCAGACACGAACCATCTGAGATGGCCCACATTTTTATGGTTTTGTCCCCAGAAGATGTTAGCACGCATTGCTCAACAGGAGAGAACTCTACACACCATATTCCTCTTTTGTGCCCCTTAAGAGAAACCTTAAGCACTAGATCTGGAAGATTCCAGATTGATGCAGTTCGATCCTACATAGAAGTGACTGCATGTGTCATTCGATATTCTCACGTATGGAATAAAATTAAGCATGCTTGCTAACCTCAGAACCACTACAGACAAAACGGTCTTTTGGCGATACAGCGATTGAATTAATATCTTTATCATGTGCAGCCACGGTTGCTTTTGATTTAAGTCTAGTCGCTTGGTCCACATGATCGGAAATGCTCTCTATATTCCAGACCTTAATTGTCCGATCACTGGTAAATAACAACAGTAATAAATAGAGTTTATTACATGGAAATAACAGTAATGGCTTCAAATATGAGAAAAGCTAGAATAACTCTGAGTCTATACCCAAAAAAAAGGATTAACAAATAAATGAAATTCTAAGGATATCCATAAGATTGCATCCTGCTGGTAGTAAAGATAACAACTTTATGTGCTGGCATAATACAAATGGCAACCAGTTTAGGTAAGATAATATCAAGATGGCCTTGGGGATACCTCACATACCAGTAGCAAGATTTAATACTTAGTTTATAAACAAAAAAGCAGCGAGTGGCCTTATATTTTATAGATTAAGACCTTAAAAGTATTCATCATTATGCAATTAGCATTAAAGAAGAATATGCTTAGGATCAGAACTTGCAGAAACACTAACGCATGTAGTGTTTTAATTTTTACATGGACAAAAGTATTTATTAGCCAATATGATACCATCTGATGATATCTCACTATTACAATCCCAGTTCATGACCGGTATTTTGTCAATACCAAGAAATTCATATGATATGATTATAATTCCAAGTTGATTTACTTTATTTATGTTTTCACCTTTAAATCTCTTGTTATTATTATTATTACCTTTAAATTGACTTTATCATTTGGTTCTGGGTTCCATCTCCAGCCGACTCCAACTTGTTTGAGGTTAATGGCTTAGTTGTTGTTGTAGTTATAAGGCTACGGGTTAAGCTTAAACCATAGATGTCTGAAGCCGGGGGGACCAACTAAAAATGTCATGTGGCAAAAGCGAAGGTTCAAGGCATTTTGAATAACTGTTTGTTTGTGGTAAAATATATCATGACATAAAATTGGAATTAAAATCAACTAAATAATAATTTACATGGCAAGATTAAACTAACCAGCTTCCACTAATTAGAAAGTTCTTTTTATTTGAGAAAGCAACTGCTCCAATTGCTCCAGTGTGACCTTCAGCAATTCCTACACAGCGCCTTTTCTCAACATCCCATACTCTTACCTATAAAAGAATAATCATGTGTAACCAACTGTGAAATTCAAAATAGATCAGTTCCCCCAAAAATCCATAACTAGTAAATGGCTGCCAATATTTCATTGTTATTGATGGTATACCGAAAAACTAGTAAATCGTTTGTTGATGATGGTTAATTTACCAATGCATAAAACATTGAAATTTTGATAATGATACGAAGTAAATAATTTGTTCATTATTCTTACTCCATTAATACTTCAACATTTGACTTATTGTAGTTAATTTTAAAAAAACGACTCATCAAAAACTTACAACAATGTGAAATAATTAGTTTGCTTATTGTGAACTTTTAATATAATAAAACTAGGAACGAAACATTATCATAAATACCACTACAGATATCCTCTTAAACACCGATATACCTTCAGAAGTGTTGGTGGTGATAACTAACATGTACAGTAAAAAAGCAAACTTAATGACTGCTAAATTTACCGTTGCCATTGGTTTTTATGTTTATTTATTGTTATATTTATTATTAACAATAGTAAATCTACTATCATTGTATCGATAGACTTAGCATACCGATGATGTAGTCCAATACCGATTACCAACTGCTCGGTACTGACGTGGTTATGGTGAATTTACCATTATCATAAAGCAATATCAGTTGTTTATAGCAATTATGATATAATGTTAACAATGTAGTAGCATTTCATTTTTTATTACAAATTTATTTACCATTCTATGATTTAATGCAACATTTGCAACTGCGTGCCTTCATCTATGTTTTTTTTACATGTTTGTGAATAGTTTTTTAGGTTGCGTTCTTTTACATACCATGTATAAGTCTCTAACTTTGTCGAAAACTTTCTGCTACCTTCAACAAAATATTATTTTAAGAGACCTTCGCACTTACAGTATTATCTCTGCTCCCACTCGCAACAAGCGTTCTACCTGAGCTTGATACACAAGTATCCAAGCATACCACAATTTCTGTGTGCCCTGCCAACACATAAGAACATGACATGGACGCCACATCGTAAACTCGAACCTGCATTTACATATATAAATCAAAAGGTACAAACCATCACAAATGAAAAAGCTGTGTGTATTTAAATCTGAGTAAGTGCTCAGTGAGAAACTAAATTTTAGACCATAAGGGAATTTATTTAAAAAGTAAAAGTAAGAGAACCTGTTCCAAATTTGTAGCAACAGCAAGATATCGTTCCTCATCACCTAAAAATCTCATATCAAGAATTTCCTCATTGTAACCAACAAGTCTTCTGTATAGATCAAGCTTAAGATTTCCATCTTCAGATTTAACTGGGTGATAGAACATAAATTGCTGATCAGCGGTTACACAAAGCAAGCCTTTCTCAGAAGGTAATATGGCAGCTGATGTGAATCCCTTTTCAGCAGCATCTCCATCAGAGCTATGTGCTGCGCTTGAAGCTTGTTGCTTGTATATGCAAATACTTCTGTAAATAGCAGCGCATGAAAGAAACAATTAGCTAAAGTAAAGTGTAGATAACGCAAAAGATTCAGAGGAACACGTTACTTTTCAGAGCTCCATATGCTTATGACACCATGTTCACCAACGGTCAAAAAGTAAACAGCTTTATCTTTCCTCTCGACCAGTTTGCACAACTCCATATGATTATAAATAGAAGTGTCAGGATTGATGCAACAAACAGTCTCAACCATCTCATTTATTATGATAGTCTTCTGAAAGCCATAGTTATTTGTGTTCCATACATTGACAACCTGAACAAGCACAAACAGTTAATCCTAGTAGCTATAAATGATATAGATGCCAAAAAATTTGATTTCACATGGATGCAAGGTGTTAATTCCTGCGATGATGGTTTTGATGACAACAACCTTAGCACATGTTATAAAATATAAAAACTAACACTCTTGTCCAAATATATATGTATATGCATTATATATATATATATATATATATATATATATATATATATATATATGAGAAAGTCTATTTTGACACAATTTAGTGACGCAATTGGTGACACAATGAATTCTCACCATTACATTGCCCCCTGAATTCCACCTTCCCATGTAAAGACAAAAAAATCCATTGGTGCAGATTTTTTGTGTCACCATTTGTGTCACCAAATTGTGTCAAAATAGACGCTCCCTATATATATATATATATATATATATATATATATGGGAAAGTCTAAACGAACACAAATTGTTAACACAAAAACACACAAAATCTAAGTCATTAGATCTCCTACTGAATTCCACCTCACACATAAAGACAAACAAATCTTGTGGTCCAGATTTTGTGTACATAATTTTGTGTCCCTATATATATATATATATATATATATATATATACACACACACGCACACACACACGTATGTACGTATGTGTATATATATATATATATGTGCGTATGTATATATAAAAGCGTTCAATAGCATCCCAAACAGTGCAACACCTCATTATCCACATGATTTCCACCACTCAGTTCCTTCTCTCTCCTTCCACTTTCTCTTCTTCCACTATATTATTTTGGTATAAACAGGTAGTTGATTTTAGGAGGCTAAACGGGTGTTGCACTGTTTGTGATGCTATTGAACGTTTATATACATACAGGTACTAAAGAATGAAAATGGTACAATAAAAAGATTCAAGGCTAATGGATTCAATATTGAAAACACCAAAACTGAAGACTCGTGAGTTTAAAGAGATCAAAAATTCAAGACATCAAGATAAGTAATAGAGTCTAGATTTATGTTAAATTTTCATAATAGCACTAAAATCTTTACTCTCATTTTAAATGTGGAATGGAATCCACAAACTTTTAAAATAACATGTTTTATATTTTAAACTATCTTTTCAAAACTATCTTTTAAATCATCTCTCTTGATTTAAATATTCTAGCCTCAAATTTAAAATTATTTATCCTTGATTTCAAATCATTTCTTGACTTAAATATGTTACTTTCAATTTAAATTTTTGTTTTCAAATCATCATCTTGGGACTATACAATGTTTCGGCCTCAATCTCAAAAATTATATTTTAAGATTTTTTATTTATATGATCTCTTATATTCTGATTTATAGTTCTTTATATATAATATATTTTTAATATTTCAAAGTTTATTCTCTAAACATTATTTAAAATGATTTACAAGTCTCAGAATTATTTAGACAAGTTTTAGAATAGAAATCATTTTGAAAACAAAATCAATTTTCAAAACATACATAGACATGTCGACATCCCCCCTCCCCCCATGTCGACATGATGACAGTTAATTTTAAAAATCAAATTTCAAAAGAAGTGTTTTTTCATCGTATCTATTTGTGAATGGACATGGCTGTTAATTTCCTATAAATACCAAGTTTTCAACGGAAATTTATTTAGTTTAATATCATTTCTTCACTCCTCTACTCCTATTTTTCTAAACATTCTTAACAAAACTCTGCCAAAATCTTAAGTGAATCAAACTCGATTATCTCTAGTTTGGTTCTCTATCACTCTCTCAAAAATCTCAGTGTTATTCGGAGTTATAGGATCATTTGTAATCAACAGAGGTATATCGAGTCTCTCTGTTCATCAAAGAAATTTAAAACGGTGTAACTGTGGCCAGTAAATCAGTTGAATGTGACTGTTAGCCCGATAGAATCAGTTAGATGTGATTGTAGCCTGGTAAATCAATTGAGTCTCACTGTACTCCGAAAACATGTGAAGTGCACCTCGTGGCCTTGAAAATTGAAATTGAGGGTTGTGGTTTCGACGCAATATTTGAAAAGAAATCTATACAAGAAACTGTGTGTCCGAACTAGTATAAAATTCTGATGTGTTCTTCCCTCTACTGCTTTTTTATTTACTATTCGCATCTGAGTATGAATCTGTGATTGTTTCTATGTTTGTGAATTGCATCTGCTTGTGTTTAATTTCAAAAGATTTCAAAAATATTCATAATTCATTACACTATTCACCCTTCCACTAGTGTTAATTCAGCCTTAAAGATCCCTAATCTGCATTCCTCATTCAAGGAGCACAGAA
Source organism: Allium sativum (assembly GCA_030737875.1). Lineage (NCBI taxonomy): Eukaryota > Viridiplantae > Streptophyta > Magnoliopsida > Asparagales > Amaryllidaceae > Allium > Allium sativum. The sequence continues at coordinate 791,542,419 of CM060924.1, forward strand.
GTAAATAAAAATGACATTAGCAGTTCAGTATATCGTATATATCGAATAACAAGTGTGCCAAATTCGAACTGGCCTACAAAAACTTAATGTGCTACATAACAATCAAGCAAGGCACTAATACAGAGAACGGGTGGTTACTATCTAATTTGACAAATATGACCTATGGGTGAAACCCAAAGCACAGAATGCATTACTATATGGCTATGTTGAAGGGTACACTAAGGAACACAATGACAACTAGCCTTGAAGGAAAACATATACAAGAAACCACGCATAGCACTAATACAGTGCCTAGTAAAATACATGGGTTTGCCTTGCTATTACACTGATTCCATCACTAATTACATAGTAGTTTCCTTTTAAGAATCTTAAAATGTTTAAAAATTACGCAAAGTGATATAAATTAACGTTTACAAATGAATATACCCTTTAAATATGCAATCATGTTAAATAAAGAGCTGAAGTACATGATCCCAACTGCAGTCAGCACATGTTAAGAAGACACAGATATCATTACTGTGATTCATCTAAGGAGTATTGTTCTTCTATCATTTGGTTATTAAGGGACGCGAAATAAAAGCATTTAGCAGAAATAGCAGTTAAACAAAACAATTATGAAAGAGTGAACATGACGTCAAGACTTGCCTTATCTCTTCCAGCACTAATCAAGGTTTCTCCATCACCAGAAACTGATAAGGAAGTCACCGCTGAAAGATGTTTTTTATCAAGCTCCTTTGACCAATTTTTTCTTTCTAGATTCCAAACTCTTATGCTTGCATCATTACACGCAGAAAACAACTGGACAAGTCAAATAACAAATACATATATCAATCCCAACAACTTGAAACTCTAGCAGTAATAGCCTGTAATAATCAAAGTACTTGGAACCTGAATATGATAGTTAGATAAGATATAATCAAGCACCTTAAGTACATTATGCATCCAGCATGTTAAGTCAAAGTTAATATTAGCCTTCAGTTTCGTAGGAATTACACATACAAGTCAAGTGGACTTGCATCCTTAGAAACTCATTTTGGTTGAATCAATAGATATCATGCTACTGCCGCTAGAACCCAAAAAAATGTGATCAAGAAAAATATTGCTGTCTATGGCCAGATGTATTGGTAAAAGATATGACTTGAACATACATAAATAATCACACTGCTTTTGATAACTTACAAGCAATTGTTTGGGATCGGGATGGAAGACAATGCTTGTGATAACTCCCTGATGACCTTTAAATTGATGTGTGCAAGAGCCACTGTCAACATCCCAAACTTTAATTACACCACCCAACTCTCTTTCTGAGCCACCTGTCCCTCCTGTAGCAAGCAACCCGCCTGAAGCATGGCAAGTCATAGACATAACTGGACCTTCATGCCCCTGTTGAAAAATTATTCCCAATCAGAAAGAACTACTGTCATGCATAATTTGTAATCAACTTAGGTCTGAACTAAAAAGGAAAGTTATAATTAGTAGTATCAAATTATAATAACTAGTAACATCTTAACCACATGTTATTGGAAACGTATAGTGATTTCCTCAGGTTGTGTTGTACGAATCTGAACAAGAACTAACAAGATCAAATATTGCAAGGTTAAACTTCCTTAATTACTGAACAATATAAACAATGAATATATTTTATTTCTCTTTTCTTGAACGAAAATTAAATGTTTACCGCAAGCATCAAAATCTGATGAATGAAACCAAACTCGTACATTCTAACCAGAGCATACAAAACTTCCACTAAGAATCCTAACAGAGTTGTACTCTTCTTTATTTCAAGCTTACAGTCAAGTTTAATGCCAAATACAGACTTAAGTTACTATTTTTCAAAGCTGAAGTTCAAACAAAAGCCATTCGCATTATCACGAGTACAGAAAAATCTTGCCATATCCCACAACTAAAGTGGTCAGTATAAACTTAGGGGATTGTTTAAAGAGGAAGGGATTCTGATAAGGAAATAAAACAAAATGTTTTTTTTTAGTTAGATAAATTTGTTTAGGAGAAATAAAAATAAGCCACTAGATCGGCATTTTCATAGTTATCCTTAATCAATTTTCTTTTATGTGTTTTATATCATGCCAATGCCATTCTTTACGTAGCTTCGTCTCCAAAACCAAAATCCTAGGATTATGAAGGAAATCCATTTAAATCTCGGTCATCTCACCCTACACTTATGTGTCAATGGGATATGAATATTACTCGTTTTTGTCCTATTCAAGATCTATATATAGTAGTGTAACTGAATAATCAGAGAAAGCGCAAAAATGGAAGAGAATGAAAATGGAATGAGTGTTTTCAAAAGAAGAGAATAAAATTGTAGATAAGAAATCAAACATATGACATTAATTTTTCCCCTTGCATGCTTTTACCATAATTTTTCACTCGTCTTTCATTCCCTTATCCAAATTACTTCTCTCCCATTGACAATTCCCTCACTTACCAGTCACTCAAAAGTGACGACTTAACCTGTTGAGCAGTTCGTTCTTAATCGCGACTGACTAATCAAATGTTACTGCTTTCTGTTAGATTTCACTTCACCTCTACCAGAGACGTTTTAGTTTTAATCAGTTGAAATCGCAGACTTACAACTCTACCAAGGACGTTTAATTTTAGCCAGTTGAAATCTCAGACTTACAACTCCGTTGGCAAATTAAAGTAGCACACATTATAAGCTTACCTTCCACGAACGAACGCATTTAAGAGTTTGAACATCCCAAACTCTAATCAGCTTGCTGTGACTCGCAGAGTACAAAAGCTTGTCATCGGGACTCAGGGTCAAAGACGTAATCGGAAAAGAGTCGCCTTCTATGGTGGATAGAACAGAAGAATCCGATGTGTCGACGATTTTGATTTCGTCGTTGCAAGCGCAGGCAAGGAATCCACCGTTAGACGAGACGGCGTACGGGCCACCGCTGTAAAACTGACCAAGGGAACTGACGTTGCGGTACGTTTTTTTCAGAGTTCGAGTTCCCATTTTTGTCTATCCGGGGGCGGGGGAGTTGGAAGAAAAGAAGAGGAATGGAGACGATGGGTTTTCTATGCGTAGGGTTTATACGTTGCTGGAAATTAAGCTGCAGTTGATCGGTAAATAACAACTCGTAGTTCCGAGGACACTGCAGTAAAATTTACTTTCCGTCTGCGGGACTAGCTGATACATGATTTCACCTTTGTAATAAGTTTGAGGAAATCCCTAGACTCGTTTATACATCGGAATGTTTGTGTGTTTCTAACCCAATTGGCAGACCAGTTGATTATGATTGGTAAAGGAGTGAGACTCCTTTGCGGCAGACATGTATTTATTGACGACTTTTATACTTTTGAATTCGATGCTTTCGACGTGTTGTTTGGCGGTGATTGGTTGAAGAAGGTTGAAGAAGTACGAGGCCGTTATCTTTTATAAAGACCGAACCGTTTCTTTGATTGATGATGAGGGTATTTCTTTGTTGATTGGATGTTGTATGCCTTAGAGTTTTGCAGGCAGCTTTATCTTCTCTCTTGATTCTTAACTTAGTGACATTGATCCTACTCCTATTGTTCAAAACTTTCCTGAAGCTTTTGGTGAAGTTACTTCTCTTCCTCATCGATAGAAATCGAATTCCTTATTGATCTTGTTTTCAGAGTTCGACTAGTTTTTCTTCCTTCTTGTAGACGGCACCTAAGGAGAAAGTCGAATTGAAGAAGCAGGCTGAAGACTTATTCTCGAAGGGTTTGATTCAACAGAGTTATTTGAAATATGGTGCAACAGTTGTATTTATGACCAAGTATAATGGTTCGTTGAGGATCTATGTAGATTATAGAGAAATGAATAAGCTCACTTTGAAGCATAAATACCCGATGCCAAGGATTAATGGTATGTTTGATCAACTTCGCGGAGCTAAGGTGTTCTCTTAGCTTAATCTTGCCAACGGATCCCATCAGCTCAGAGTGGCTTAGAAAAACATTCCTAAGACAACCTTTTGTACGGAGAACAGTTTCTATGAGTGGTTAGTTATGCCTTTAGGCTTAACTAATGCTCCAGCTTTATTTATCGATCTTATGAACCACGTTTTTCGTGATGTTCTCAATAAATTTGTTCTTGTCTTTGTCGATGATATTCTCATCTTTTCCAAATCTAAAAGGGATCATGAATCACATTTGAGATTTTTTTTTGGAACTCTTAGGAGCCACCAGCTGAAAGCTAATGTAACGACCCGGGGAAAAACTCGACGCTCGAATTTTCGACAATAATACATAAACCCGTATTACTTGCCAAAAACCCAAGTATCGACTCCCAGATTGTTATTAGAAAGAATTTAGAGGGTGAGAATAGAAAGAAAGAAATATTAGAATAGAAGAAAGAAGAAGAACAACACATCAGAATCTCACAGCGGAATGAATAAAATATAATATCACAAATCCTTTATTCAAAAGAAACTGTATATACATACCAATCATCAGAGTACAACAGATATCATACACAGCGAAATAATAACTTTATATAATTAGCGGTGAAGCCTCTTGCTTCCAGCTCCTGAAACTCCAAGCAAAACTTAACCTGGAATATACTCGGTCTGACCCGAGCACGTTTGAAGCAAAGCAGAATTCACCGAGTCAGTCTGGAATACTTTCAGTGATAAATTCACAGAACACACAACTTGTTTACTTTGGAAAATCTTTTTGAAATCAAAGGATAATAGTAAGACCAACCCACACATAAACACGGGCAGTTTTTACCTTACTATAACCCAAAACGTTTTTGAAATCATAACTTACTCTGATTTATCATAGTGTCTAAATACAAGTAAATAACGATCTAGCGGAACGCTTGCATCTCACGCTCCACATATATAGTATACAATCGAAAACCGCGGGCGCTTATTGGAAATTGGATTCCGACTATGACAAGGTATGGGACTACCTGCCGATAGTGTATCTCTAGAGGCGAATACACTGGGTTCAACAAGAACTTCTTGCAACCCGGCCCACACATGATCGACCACTCATTTCGCTTGAGTGTATCGAATTTATATCACCGACGGTTGGGATCAGCAACGGCCTCCCGAAAAGGGACAGCATCGAATATAGATTAAAGAAGCAAATGGAATTTCTCTAGATAGGTGATTATACACCCTAATGGGAGTGACCCACATAGCCATGCTGCCTGCCCGATTTTTGTCCTTTCCCGGTTGATGAGGCTTGAGGCTGGAAATTATCTTTAGAATATTTGGTCACCATTCACTTTGAATGCCACATTGTCAGATCCGCCAAATACCACTGATTGACGTCCACAAAAATACTCTGCAGTTAGCTAAGAGAAAGTGTACGGCCTTCTCTGCCTTTAACAGAAATACGTTTGAAGAAATCAACGTACGTGATCCATTTGAAAATACTCTGTCAGACACTCGTCCATACAAGTCATCCAGGAACAGGATGAACCGAAGGCACCCTCCTACCGCATCCTTATATAGGAATCACCCCAAGGATCAGTAACGAGTAGTCCTTGCAAATCTGTAGATTTCAACCATGACATAATCACAAATCAAATAACTTTGGTTGTAAGCCAGAGAAATTCGACAAGCAGTCCTTCCATTTATGAAGATCCACGGTCTTCAATTTCTCCATCTTGATCAGCCACTTCACGCATTTGCTGGTCGGAATGGTTTTCGAATATAAATTCGATCCCGGTCTTTCCATACCAACAATCGTATTGGTCAGGTTTGATAGTCGGTGATTTAACTATAAAATAACAAATGTGTGAATAAATTGAGTTTGTTGATTCAGTATTTGGCACTACTTGGCCTATTTACAAATAAATAAATAAATGGTAAATCAACCTTTAATTCTTTCAGTATAATTAAACCTTATCTTTATTCTCAATTATAACAAAACTATTTTAAATACTTTCGAGCATGTATCTATGTATATACCCAGCTTTCCATTCCTTTTGGAAATATCGATATATTTCTTTAAAACCTTTTCCCTTTTTCTTCCTTATTTAGCATCTCGATATATATACATATATATAAATATATAAATATATTACTTAATGGTATTAACACGTTACCAATTCTAATTTGGTTAAAGCAAATGTCGACTTATATAATTTAAAACCAAAACTTTCATATTTATATTTAAACCACTATTATAGTAGTATTTATAATCCAAAATCTCGCACATATGTTCATTACATCTCGTATGGAATACCACACTAATTTCAACACCTTTTACTTGTTTCAAACCAATTCCATTCCTCGACAATAATGAAGCCGTTCAAGTTGGGTATTTTATTTACCTCTCAGACCTTGATCGACAACGTTCTTATCTCAGAATGAATACCAGTTTGTAACTTAAACCCTTATAAAAATCTTGTTTACCATCTAGATTTCAAATTTGGTTTTATAAACCATTTCTTACATTTGAAATCCGTGTTCAATAAAATCTCTTTACTTAATTCCTTTGATTAAATAAATATTCGCCAAAACATAACTTTGAACTTGAAACATTCTTTATACTTATACTTTTGGGTTTAAATGAAATCCCACGTCCAATAATCAATTTCCATTGATTTAGGTATAAACCCTTTTGTGTGACCGTCGGTATGCAGATGATAAGTCGTGTTGAGATTAAGACGAATTTCCAAATATTCTTGAAATTATATCCAAAAGTTGCTGGTAAAGATAGGATCTCGGTCGCAAACAATACTGGTTAGAAATCCATGCAATCTGACAATCTCTCGCATATAAATCTGAGTTAAACTCGTAGTTGTATGGTTAGCTCTAACAGAAATAAAATGAGAAGACTTGGCCAATCTATCAACTGCCACCCATATGCTCTCATTTCCTTTCTTAGTCCTCAGAATTCCGTCAATAAAATCATTTGGAAACCTGTTTCTACTTCCAATTAGGAATCTTAAGCGGCTGTAATAATCTTGCAGTCTTCTGGTGATCAACCTTGATCTGTTGGCAAGTGGCACGTCTACCCACACAAAATAAAAACATTCTGTTTCATACCACTCCACGAATATAGCTTCTTCATGTTCTGGTACATCTTCGTCGCACCTGGATGAATAGAAAATCTAGACTAGTGATTCTCCCTGAGGACCTCCTACTTCAATCCAAGACATTAGGAAAACAAATGCGACTATTAATCCTCAAAATCCCCTTTCCATCAATCTGAGCATCCATTTCACCTTGGTTACCTCTTTCTCACATCTGAACATTTTCTTCATAAGACTAAGCACTTCATTTTCATCTTGCTTAGCTACAATACGATCCATAAGAGATGAAAAAACCACATTCTTATATAACGTCGCCTTCTTTTGACTCAAAGCGTCGGGTATCACATTAGCCTTTCTGGGAGTATAACTAATATCCAAGTCATAGGAAGCTAAAAACTCAAGCCATTGAACCAGCCTCTAGTTAAGATCATTCTGGGTGAATATATACTTTAGCAACTGGTGATCAATAAACAACTAAAACGTAGTCCCCAATAGATGGTGTCTCCATAACATCAAAGCAAATACTATAGCGAGCAGTTCGAATCATAAGCTGCACAGTTGGCTTCAAGACTCTTCATCTGACGGTTAGCATAAGCAATAACTTTCTCATTCCACATCAGAACAACTCCCAGACACTCACGACTAGCATCAGTATATGCTGTTAATCCATCACTACCATTCGAGATGGTAAAAACAAAGGCAGAAGTAAGCTTTCACTTTAACTCATTGGGATGCTTCACATTTCAGACTCCAAATAAAATTAGCATTCTTATGAGTTAAAGCAGCGAGAGGTGAGACAATTTCAGCTTAATTCTCTATAAATCTACTATAATAACCAGCAAGGCCAATAAAACTATGAATATCCGATGGAGACTTAGGCTTTTTTCAATCATATAGAGATAGAGTAGGGAATCAAATTCAAAGAAAGATACAATGATTAAAGTTATGAATGGAATAAATAGATAGGATTTACGTTGATCACGATGACCTTTACAGGATCGATCAAAACTCCATTCTCAGAAACAATATGGCCAAGAAATCTAACTTCGTCTTTCCAGGAATGACACTTTGAAAACTTAGCTGTAATGTCCCGTATTTTCTAACCATTTATTTGAAATATTTTATTTATTTAAAATTTTGATTTGAGTTTAAATAATGGGATTTGACCATTTTAATTTGAATATTTAAATTACATTAATAATATAATAATATTGTATTTTCAGGGTATTTTGGAAAATGTTGATTTTGTTGTATAATGTGAACGAGCGATTTAAAGTGGTTTAATATGGTTCGTATTGAAATTTTAGTGGCGATTTTGTTTATAAAATGATGGTTGAACATTTAATTTATAATTTAATTATAAAACAAGCTGCAGCGGCGCGGCAGTTCGTAATTTGGCGTTTTGAACTTTAAACGGCTGTACAGGGCCCAATACGAGTCGGATTTTCTCGAAACAAGAAACGTCCAAATCTGTTGGATAATATTTTTCTAATGGAAGAGAAAAATCGAGTTTTCGTGTTGTAGATTTTTTTTAATATCCAAATCAAGTTTTAAAATAGTCACTGTGGAATTCCTTTATAAATTATAACGTTTATTTATATAAAATAAAGGGTTTCTAAATAATTATAATATCAATTTGGCTTCAAACTCAACCCGAGCTATTTTATCTTGGTCACGTATGAAATTCTGGTCGTGCATGGCCAATTTTAATATTTTTATATTGAGGTATTTTAAAATTGGTTTATTTTATTTGAATTGGGCAGTTATAAAGGGGACTTTATTCAAATGACCTTCGTTTTCGACGAAACAAATTTTATTGAGACTGTAACAACAGATTATTATTATATTTCAAGTTGCGCGTCAATCGGGATTAATTTGTGCGCGTGGCAAAATAAAATACAAATAAAAATGACCATTTGAACGTGAACGAGCACCGTTTGAGCAAACGGACTCGGAATTGGACGAAACAAGTTTCATTAGGACCGTATCGTCAAATTTTACTATGTCGTCCATTCGCATCTTGAACAGGGTTTGTATGTGAGCATAGAAGTGAATAAATGACGTTCGAAATTGCAATAGACATGAAATAAAATATCGCTAGTCAACGTCGCTCGTCACATCAACTTAAAATATATATTTTCCACTTTATATAAACCCCCAATCAGAATTTCCAGCCCAAAACATAATTTTCGTTAGCCACATTTGCAGAAACACCCCTCATCACTGAATAATTTATTTCTCCAAATTCGTCAACAATTAACCAAGGAAACCTAAAGTAAACTTGTAGATCTGGTTGAGATCTACATGCTGGAGAAAATTAGGGTGGAACAGGGGCCGATGGTGGCTGGAAATCACAAGGAAAGGTGAAAAAATGCTTCCGTTCTTTTTGAGATTGACGGCGATTGGAGCGATTTCATCGGTTCAGACCTGGGGGAAATCAAAGAGGGAAGACAGAGCATTAATTTGGCGGTGGTCTCGAGTCCAACGGTGGTCGGAGTCACCGGATTTCCTGAGATGAACGGAGGCGTTCAATTTTGGGTTGATTTTAAAAGTTGCCGGTGGTTTAAGGGGTTTTCCGGCGTCGACGTTGGTTGTTGGCGTCGGGGTCTGAAGGGAAATGGTTTGTGGGTCGGAGGCGGAGGCGTAGGAGGTGGTCCGACAGTCTGATTTGATGTGTGGTGGCAGTTTTTCTCAGAGAACGGATTTTGGTTGGAAGGGTTTTCTGGCGTCGTGGTGTCGATCTGAGGTCGGCTATCTCTGGCGGAGGTGGCTCGCGTCACGGCGGATCCAAGGAGCTGGTCAGGTGGGTCCTAGGAAGGCTAATGCGTCGCCGACGAGGTCAAGTGGAAGTCGAACTTCGGGTTTGGCTAAGGGATCGGGATTTTTCCACCTAAAAAGGAGAAAACGCGTGAGGCCCAACGTGGATTAGAGACACCACAGTTAATGATGTGGCAGTTGATTATATTGGTAATCAGTTTTAAATTATTTAATTTAATTATAAATTAGTAGTTAGTTAATAATCGTTTAATCCTTATAAACTTAAAATCATGATAACTTTCTCATACGTTAATGAAATCTGACGAAACTGGATCCATTGGGATCGCAGCGATGAGACCTAGACAATGGCACTGACTAGGCACTCATGTGATGCAGTTGAAATTTCAGCAAATTTTAAACGGTCGTCTCAAATTAAAAGGAACAAACGCGACCGCCGTCAACCGAATAATCTGGTGAGTTAATTCGCACACCTTCTGGAATTCTGTGATGTGGTAAATTCATATTAAAATATAATTTACCATTAAAAGTATAAATTGGTTGATTGGTTGCTATTGGTTGTTTATTGTTTGATTGGTTGCTGTTATTTATATTTCATCGTTTTAAATTAGTAGATCATATGAAATTTATTTCATAAATTATTATGAAATGTATAACGAGCTATGATGCAGGGAAGAATAGGTTGGAGGGATCCGACCGGATTCCTCAAATGTTATATATGTTGTTTGTTTGTTTTATATTGTTGATATATGAACTGATTTAACCCCAGATGGTAGTGAAACCTATTCGAACAATATGGTTGAATAAACATTCTCCTATGTTGTGTTTAAAATCAATCAACATTGTTGATTTGGTAATTGGCAGTGAATGGCCTAAAATGTGTTGTTTCAGACGTCGGGTTACTGTTCGGTGAATCGACGCAGTTTTAAAGTTAAAAATAATTTTATAACTGAACTGAAGCTTTTCAATCATTTTATATAAATAATCAAATTAGAAATTTATAAATAAATATTTTAATCAAGTTTATAAAAGAATGATTATTTTAATTAATAATGATTTCAATTGGAATCCAAGTCAGAAATAAGTAGGTAGCGATAAGTTCGATTAAGGGTGTTATAAAAGGAATTATAACCCAAGTGTTCAAACGAGATTATGGATTTGGTAACTAAATATAGAGATTTAAATAAGTTTTATCTTAAATATTAAATTAAGTAAAATAGAATTCAATTAGAATGAAATGATTACGAGAGATGATAAATATATTAGTGATAGACTGGAAATGGTAATGGTAATGGTTTTAAATAAAATATAAGAAGTTGTTTTAAGTTTGCTTAGGGAATGATTATAAGTATGTAGGAAGAAATCCAACAAGATTTTAAAAAGGGTTTTTAAACCAAAAGGAGGACCTTAAGGGTTAAAGCATTGAATTAGGCAAAACGTTATGATTGAAATAAGGATTTCAAATTTAATGGAAAATATATACAAGAGTTTTGGTATTAAATATTGATTAATGAATTCTCGAAATGAAATCCAAGTCAAAAAGGGTTTTATTGTAAAGAAGGAAATAAGCGGATTTAGTTATGGAATCCAAGTAAAAGTAAGAATGCCCGAATCAATGGAAATTGATTGTTGGACATGGGATTTCATTTAAACCCAAAAGTATAAGTACAAATAATGTTTTAAGTTCAAAGTTATGTTTTAGAGAATATTTACTTAATTAAAGGAATTAAGTAAAGAGATTTTATTGAACGTGGATTTCAAATGTAAGAAATGGTTTATAAAACCAAATTTGAAATCGAGATGGTAAACAAGATTTTTATAAGGGTTTTAGTTACAAACTGGTATTCATTCTGAGATAAGAACGTTGTCGATCAAGGTCTGAGAGGTAAATAAAATACCCCAACTTGAATGACTTCATTATTGTCGAGGAATGGTATTGGTTTGAAACAAGTAAAAGTTGTTGAAATTAGTGTGGTATTCCATATGAGATGTAATGAACATAAGTGTGAGATTTTGGATTATAAATACTACTATAATAGTGGTTTAAATATAAATATGAAAGTTTTGGTTTTAAATTATATAAGTCAACATTTGCTTTAACCAAATTAGAATTGGTAACATGTTAATACCATTAGGTAATATATATATATATATATATATATATATATATGTGTATATATGTATATATACCGAGATGGTAAATAAGGAAGAGAAAGGGAAAAGGTTTTAAAGAAATATATCGATATTTCTAAAAGGTATGGAAAGCTGGGTATATACATATATACATGCTCGAAAGTATTTAAAATAGTTTTGTTATAATTGAGAATAAATATAAGGTTTAATTATATTGAAAGGATTAAAGGTTGATTTACCATTTATTTATTTATTTGAAAATAGGCCAAGTAGTGCCAAGTACTGAATCAGCAAACTCAATTTATTCACACATTTGTTATTTGATAGTTAAATCACCGACTATCAAACCTGACCAATACGATTGTAGGTGTGGAAAGACCAGGATCGAATTTATATTCGAAAAACATTCCGACCAGCAAATGCATGAAGAGGCTGATCAAGATGGAGAAATTGAAGACCGTGGATCTTCATAAACGGAAGGATTGCTTGTCGAATTTCTCTGGCTTGCAACCAGAGTTATTTGATTTGTGGTTCTGTCGTGATTGAAATTTACGGATATGCAAGGACAACTCGATACTGATCCTTGGGGTGATTCCTATATAAGGATGCGGTAATAGGGTGCCTTCGGTTCATCATGTTGCTGGATGACTTGTATGGACGAGTGTCTGACAGAGTATTTCCAAATGGATCACGTACGTTGATTTCTTTTCTGTTAAAGGCAGAGAAGGCAGTACACCTTCTCTTAGCTAATCGTAGAGTATTTTTGTGGATGTCAATCGGTGATATCTGGCGGAACTGACAATGTGGCATTCAAAGTGAATGGTGACCAGATATTCTAAAGATAAATTCTAGCCTCAAGCCTCATCAACCGGGAAAGGACAAAAATCGGGCAAGCAACATGGCTATGTGGGTCGCTCCCATTAGGGTGTATAATCACCTATCTAGAGAAATTCCATTTGCTTCTTTAATCCATATTCGATGTTGTCCCTTTTCGGGAGGCGGTTGCTGATCCCAACCGTCGGTGATATACATTCGATACACTCAAGCGAAATGAGTGGTCGGTCATGTGTGGGCCGGGTTGCAAGAAGTTCTTGTTGAACCCAGTGTATTCGCCTCTAGAGATACACTATCGGCAGGTGGTCCTATACCTTGTCATAGTCAGAATCCAATTTCCAATAACCGCCCGCGGTTTTCGATTGTATACTATATATGTGGAGCGTGAGATGCAAGCATTCCGCTAGATCGTTATTTACTTGTATTTAGACACTACGATAATATCAGAGTAAGTTATGATTTCAAAAACGTTTTGGGTTATAGTAAGGTAAAAACCGTCCGTGTTTATGTGTGGGCTGGTCTTACTATTATCCTTTGATTTCGAAAAGATTTTCCAAAGTAAACAAGTTGTGTGTTCTGTGAATTTATCACTGAAAGTATTCCAGACTGACCTGGTGAATTTTGCTTTGTTTCAAATGTGCTCGGGTCAGACCGAGTATATTCCAGGTTAAGTTACGCTTGGAGTTTCAGGAGCTGGAAGCAGGAGGCTTCACCGCTAATTATATAAAGTTATTATTCCGCTGTGTCTAATATCTGTTGTACTCTGATGATTGGTATGTATATACAGTTTCTTTTGAATAAAGGATTTGTGATATTATATTTTATTCGTTCCATTGTGAGATTTTGATGTGTTGTTCTTCTTCTTTCTTCTATTCTAATATTTCTTTCTTTCTATTCTCACCCTCTAAATTCTTTCTAATAACAATCTGGGAGTCAATACTTGGGTTTTTGGCAAGTAATACGGGTTTATGTATTATTGTCGAAAATTCGAGCGTCGAGTTTTCCCCGGGTCGTTACAGTGGTATCATAGTTATTGGTTTAGTGATATCCTTTGCTCTGTGGCGTAACTCGATAGAGATGGGGTTAGTAATACCCCAGATTGAGTTTGAGTATATATATGAGAGCGCGTATTTGTAATTTGATATAAAATTATTTTTTGCCCAATTTATTTATAAAATAATAAAGGTAAGGATTTTATAAATTATTATAATATGGGCAAATCGATTTATTTGTTAATGTTGATTTGAATGATATGTTGGATTGTGTTGTTGATTGCTTGAATATAAATTTGGAAATGATAGATTTGGTTGTTAGCCAATATGAAATAAATAAGTTGGATAAATCAATCCAAATTTAATAAATCCGAATGGATAATTATAGAGATGAATGGATTGCTAAGACTTGGTTATTAATAATTATAATCTCGTGTGAATGGAATTGTGTGTACAGAATCGGTTGGGATGGATGATATGGATGTTTTGAACCTGATTAACATTGTTTTGATGACTAATGAGTTCATTTGAGTTGAGAAACAGGTGCAGAAGTGCCAATTCAGCTTTAAAATCCATCCAAGAGAAATTCTAGAGTAAATTGAATCCAGTTTGAATAGAGCTACGCTATTATTAAGCAGCTCGAATACAAAATATTGCTTATTGCAAAATAGCACTCGCAAAAAGGTACGCCTACGAAAGTATGAAATTTTGGTTTTTATTTCCAGTCTATCACTAATATATTTATCATCTCTCGTAATCATTTCATTCCAATTGAATTCTATTTTACTTAATTTAATATTTAAGATAAAACTTATTTAAATCTCTATATTTAGTTACCAAATCCATAATCTCGTTTGAACACTTGGGTTATAATTCCTTTTATAACACCCTTAATCGAACTTATCGCTACCTACTTATTTCTGACTTGGATTCCAATTGAAATCATTATTAATTAAAATAATCATTCTTTTATAAACTTGATTAAAATATTTATTTATAAATTTCTAATTTGATTATTTATATAAAATGATTGAAAAGCTTCAGTTCAGTTGTAAAATTATTTTTAACTTTAAAACTGCGTCGATTCACCGAACAGTAACCCGACGTCTGAAACAACACATTTTAGGCCATTCACTGCCAATTACCAAATCAACAATGTTGATTGATTTTAAACACAACATAGGAGAATGTTTATTCAACCATATTGTTCGAATAGGTTTCACTACCATCTGGGGTTAAATCAGTTCATATATCAACAATATAAAACAAACAAACAACATATATAACATTTGAGGAATCCGGTCGGATCCCTCCAACCTATTCTTCTCTGCATCATAGCTCGTTATACATTTCATAATAATTTATGAAATAAATTTCATATGATCTACTAATTTAAAACGATGAAATATAAATAACAGCAACCAATCAAACAATAAACAACCAATAGCAACCAATCAACCAATTTATACTTTTAATGGTAAATTATATTTTAATATGAATTTACCACATCACAGAATTCCAGAAGGTGTGCGAATTAACTCACCAGATTATTCGGTTGACGGCGGTCGCGTTTGTTCCTTTTAATTTGAGACGACCGTTTAAAATTTGCTGAAATTTCAACTGCATCACATGAGTGCCTAGTCAGTGCCATTGTCTAGGTCTCATCGCTGCGATCCCAATGGATCCAGTTTCGTCAGATTTCATTAACGTATGAGAAAGTTATCATGATTTTAAGTTTATAAGGATTAAACGATTATTAACTAACTACTAATTTATAATTAAATTAAATAATTTAAAACTGATTACCAATATAATCAACTGCCACATCATTAACTGTGGTGTCTCTAATCCACGTTGGGCCTCACGCGTTTTCTCCTTTTTAGGTGGAAAAATCCCGATCCCTTAGCCAAACCCGAAGTTCGACTTCCACTTGACCTCGTCGGCGACGCATTAGCCTTCCTAGGACCCACCTGACCAGCTCCTTGGATCCGCCGTGACGCGAGCCACCTCCGCCAGAGATAGCCGACCTCAGATCGACACCACGACGCCAGAAAACCCTTCCAACCAAAATCCGTTCTCTGAGAAAAACCGCCACCACACATCAAATCAGACTGTCGGACCACCTCCTACGCCTCCGCCTCCGACCCACAAACCATTTCCCTTCAGACCCCGACGCCAACAACCAACGTCGACGCCGGAAAACCCCTTAAACCACCAGCAACTTTTAAAATCAACCCAAAATTGAACG
Organism: Allium sativum; assembly: GCA_030737875.1. Taxonomy (NCBI): domain Eukaryota; kingdom Viridiplantae; phylum Streptophyta; class Magnoliopsida; order Asparagales; family Amaryllidaceae; genus Allium; species Allium sativum. Next base: position 791,558,383 of record CM060924.1, read on the forward strand.
CCTCCGTTCATCTCAGGAAATCCGGTGACTCCGACCACCGTTGGACTCGAGACCACCGCCAAATTAATGCTCTGTCTTCCCTCTTTGATTTCCCCCAGGTCTGAACCGATGAAATCGCTCCAATCGCCGTCAATCTCAAAAAGAACGGAAGCATTTTTTCACCTTTCCTTGTGATTTCCAGCCACCATCGGCCCCTGTTCCACCCTAATTTTCTCCAGCATGTAGATCTCAACCAGATCTACAAGTTTACTTTAGGTTTCCTTGGTTAATTGTTGACGAATTTGGAGAAATAAATTATTCAGTGATGAGGGGTGTTTCTGCAAATGTGGCTAACGAAAATTATGTTTTGGGCTGGAAATTCTGATTGGGGGTTTATATAAAGTGGAAAATATATATTTTAAGTTGATGTGACGAGCGACGTTGACTAGCGATATTTTATTTCATGTCTATTGCAATTTCGAACGTCATTTATTCACTTCTATGCTCACATACAAACCCTGTTCAAGATGCGAATGGACGACATAGTAAAATTTGACGATACGGTCCTAATGAAACTTGTTTCGTCCAATTCCGAGTCCGTTTGCTCAAACGGTGCTCGTTCACGTTCAAATGGTCATTTTTATTTGTATTTTATTTTGCCACGCGCACAAATTAATCCCGATTGACGCGCAACTTGAAATATAATAATAATCTGTTGTTACAGTCTCAATAAAATTTGTTTCGTCGAAAACGAAGGTCATTTGAATAAAGTCCCCTTTATAACTGCCCAATTCAAATAAAATAAACCAATTTTAAAATACCTCAATATAAAAATATTAAAATTGGCCATGCACGACCAGAATTTCATACGTGACCAAGATAAAATAGCTCGGGTTGAGTTTGAAGCCAAATTGATATTATAATTATTTAGAAACCCTTTATTTTATATAAATAAACGTTATAATTTATAAAGGAATTCCACAGTGACTATTTTAAAACTTGATTTGGATATTAAAAAAAATCTACAACACGAAAACTCGATTTTTCTCTTCCATTAGAAAAATATTATCCAACAGATTTGGACGTTTCTTGTTTCGAGAAAATCCGACTCGTATTGGGCCCTGTACAGCCGTTTAAAGTTCAAAACGCCAAATTACGAACTGCCGCGCCGCTGCAGCTTGTTTTATAATTAAATTATAAATTAAATGTTTAACCATCATTTTATAAACAAAATCGCCACTAAAATTTCAATACGAACCATATTAAACCACTTTAAATCGCTCGTTCACATTATACAACAAAATCAACATTTTCCAAAATACCCTGAAAATACAATATTATTATATTATTAATGTAATTTAAATATTCAAATTAAAATGGTCAAATCCCATTATTTAAACTCAAATCAAAATTTTAAATAAATAAAATATTTCAAATAAATGGTTAGAAAATACGGGACATTACAGCTAAGTTTTCAAAGTGTCATTCCTGGAAAGACGAAGTTAGATTTCTTGGCCATATTGTTTCTGAGAATGGAGTTTTGATCGATCCTGTAAAGGTCATCGTGATCAACGTAAATCCTATCTATTTCTTCCATTCATAACTTTAATCGTTGTATCTTTCTTTGAATTTGATTCCCTAATCTATCTCTATATGATTGAAAAAAGCCTAAGTCTCCATCGGATATTCATAGTTTTATTGGCCTTGCTGGTTATTATAGTAGATTTATAGAGAATTAAGCTGAAATTGTCTCACCTCTCGCTGCTTTAACTCATAAGAATGCTAATTTTATTTGGAGTCTGAAATGTGAAGCATCCCAATGAGTTAAAGTGAAAGCTTACTTCTGCCTTTGTTTTTACCATCTCGAATGGTAGTGATGGATTAACAGCATATACTGATGCTAGTCGTGAGTGTCTGGGAGTTGTTCTGATGTGGAATGAGAAAGTTATTGCTTATGCTAACCGTCAGATGAAGAGTCTTGAAGCCAACTGTGCAGCTTATGATTCGAACTGCTCGCTATAGTATTTGCTTTGATGTTATGGAGACACCATCTATTGGGGACTACGTTTTAGTTGTTTATTGATCACCGGTTGCTAAAGTATATATTCACCCAGAATGATCTTAACTAGAGGCTGGTTCAATGGCTTGAGTTTTTAGCTTCCTATGACTTGGATATTAGTTATACTCCCAGAAAGGCTAATGTGATACCCGACGCTTTGAGTCAAAAGAAGGCGACGTTATATAAGAATGTGGTTTTTTCATCTCTTATGGATCGTATTGTAGCTAAGCAAGATGAAAATGAAGTGCTTAGTCTTATGAAGAAAATGTTCAGATGTGAGAAAGAGGTAACCAAGGTGAAATGGATGCTCAGATTGATGGAAAGGGGATTTTGAGGATTAATAGTCGCATTTGTTTTCCTAATATCTTGGATTGAAGTAGGAGGTCCTCAGGGAGAATCACTAGTCTAGATTTTCTATTCATCCAGGTGCGACGAAGATGTACCAGAACATGAAGAAGCTATATTCGTGGAGTGGTATGAAACAGAATGTTTTTATTTTGTGTGGGTAGACGTGCCACTTGCCAACAGATCAAGGTTGATCACCAGAAGACTGCAAGATTATTACAGCCGCTTAAGATTCCTAATTGGAAGTAGAAACAGGTTTCCAAATGATTTTATTGACGGAATTCTGAGGACTAAGAAAGGAAATGAGAGCATATGGGTGGCAGTTGATAGATTGGCCAAGTCTTCTCATTTTATTTCTGTTAGAGCTAACCATACAACTACGAGTTTAACTCAGATTTATATGCGAGAGATTGTCAGATTGCATGGATTTCTAACCAGTATTGTTTGCGACCGAGATCCTATCTTTACCAGCAACTTTTGGATATAATTTCAAGAATATTTGGAAATTCGTCTTAATCTCAACACGACTTATCATCTGCATACCGACGGTCACACAAAAGGGTGAACCAGACTTTAGAGGACCTTCTTTGTACTAGTGTTCTTGATTATGGAGGATCTCGGGAAGATCATCTCTATCTCATCAAATTCACCTATAAAAATAGTTATTAGGTATTGATCTATCTTTGAATTTAGGATTATAATGATCGTAAACTCCATTTTATATATTTTATTTTCGTACCCATCTTTTGAATTCAAGCCAGTATCAAGATGCCGCCATTTGTTGCTTTGCACGAACAACCATGCAAGTCTCCGTCGTGTTGGACTGAGTATGAAGATCGATTAGTTCTTGGATAAGATATGATATTGGAAGCTTCATAGAAAGTCGAGGATATTAGGAAAAAGATGAGAATGACATAGGATCGACAAAAGAAGTATGATGATAGACTACGAAGAGCTTTACAGTTTGTTGTGGATGATCAGGTCTTTCTGAAGGATTCTCCATTGAAGAATGTTATTCTCTTTGGTCGAAGTAGGAGGCTTTCTCCTAGGTTCGTTGGTCCTTTCCAAATATTGGAGAGAGTTGGTTTGCTTCCTTATCACGTTGAGTTGTCAGAGAAACTCTTGGGGTTGCATAATATATTCCAAATTTTGCATCTTCGTAAGTGTCTCCATGATCCATCTTTGATTGTTCAGCCATCTTTTCTTAATAGTTTAGAGTTGAAGCTGAATCTGACTATTAAGAGTAAACCTCTTTGTATCCTCGAACGAGGTATAAAGCAGTTGAGAAAGAAGTCTTTTTGCTTAGTCAAGGTACAGTGGAGTATAAATGATCAAGTTTGTACCTGGGAGACGGAGGAAAGCGTGCGTGCTTCAAATTCGGAGTTATTTGTTCCACATATTATTCATTTGAATCTACTTTATCTTACTATTCGTTGATTATCTTAACTCGTTCTTTTCGAGGACGAAAAGTAAGTTCTTAGTGGGGTAGACTGTAATAACTCGTAAATTCATGCAACTTGAAATAATCCGATTATCTGAATATTGGGGTAAACTTGAAATTAAAAAAAAATTCCTCTTTTATTATTTTTCTGCACGTTATTATTTCGTGGTTTCTTTTTGATTCGTTGGAACGAATTTTTCCATTCGCTCGGAAAACGCAGTCCTGAACGTGTAATGTGCAAGCGCCGACCATATAATATTCTTTGTTAACTTAGAATAATTTCAAAATTTTTATATACTGCATTGTTAAACTTGTAGCAATATTTTACGGTAGATGAAAATAGTGTTCATGTCTAAGAACTTGTCTATGTTAACTTATTGAATTTGAATTCCTCAAATGTTGGATCTAAACTACCGCTTCTAAAGAACAGATTGATCGATTACCCAGGATAAGTTAGATCCAAATAAAAAGCATCTCTCTCTCCACTTTTATATTTGGCCATAACACATTTTTCTCCTGTAGCTGTTCATCTCCACGCCTGCAACAAACTCTCATCACCATTTCCATCGCCATCCCCTTATTAGTCGCTCCACCAGAAGAACTCCAACCTTTTACCCTCGGTTTTTCTCTACTCGGCCAGGAGAACCCGAAGCAGAGAAACCCATCCAAACTCATTAACCCACTTCTACCATCCAATCACCGACCACTGCCATCCCTCTGTCCAGACCTGACACAGCCGTACGTTACCTAGTTCGCGTGAAACCAATGGCATGATCTAGCATCTCCCCTCCATTCTTTAGAATGCCAAGCAAAATTTATACATGTCGATTATTTTGTGAGTGGTTGAGGCTTGCATGTTGCTGCGGGTATTCTTTTGTCTTATTCTATCTTTATATATATATATATATATATATATATATATATATATGTGTGTGTGTGTGTGTGTGTGTGTGTGTGTATACATATGTATGTTGCTACGGGTAGGGCTGTATATCGGACAGGACAGTCCGTTGTCCGGCTTGGTCCGAAGCTATAAGGTATCCGGTCCGTGTCCGTCCGATTCTCTTATAGGACAGAGCTTGGACACACTAGTGTTCGGTCAGATTTAAAATGTTCGATGTTTTTCTATTATCCAAGGCTGTATCGGATAGGACAGTCCATTGTCCGGCTCAGTCCGAGGCTATATGATGTCTGGTCCGTATCTGTCCGAATTCTTATAGGATAGAGCTTGGACACACCTCCATCCGGTTTGGTCCGACCCGTTTACACCCCTAGCTATGGATTTTCTTTTGTCCTATTCTATCTTATATCTTGGTTTTTTTCTCCAAAAAAAAATGTATGTATGTTTTTCCTTCCTTTGAAAATGAGGTTTGGGTTACAGGTCGAACAGTTGCTAGTGTTTTTTTTCATGATCAAAGTCATTTGTTGAAGAAAAAAACGATAACAGTTCTTGGGGTGTTATGTTTTTCCAAGCTATATTTATCTTCCCTATAGTGAAGTTGTTGTCCAACTAAAAAAAAGATAAGAACTTCTTGAAGAAAACTTTAACTGTGTGTATCATTTTTGGCTAAGAGTTTATACTGAGCTTGTAACAACCCAGATTTTTCGATCATTTGAATTTGAATATTTAAATCTATTTTAAATATTATATTTAGAATATTAATTGATTTTAATATATAAATTCGTTATTAAACAAAGTTTGAACGCTAAATTTATATTAAATTAAAAACGAGCTCGTAATGTCGCGGTAGTTCGTAATATTGAGTTTTGAACTTCAATTGAATATACAGAATCCGATGTAAGTCGAAATTCCTTGAAACAAGAAATGGTTGAATCTAGTTAATTATAATTTCCTAATAAAAGAGAAAAACCCAGATTTCATGTTATAGATGGTTAGTTTATGTCCAAATCAAATTTTCGAATAATCGCTATGGAATTTGTTAATAAACAATAACGTTTATTAAATAAAATATTAATGATTTTTATATAATTTGGATACCGTTTTAACTCAAAATTGATAACGTTGAGTTATAAATCCATACTTGTTTATATTTGAAGTTGTATATATATATATATTACATTTGGATATATGCACGATACTAATAATTTATTATTATTTAATTGGATTATTCTGGAATTTATACATGTATTATTTATATTATATAAGCCTTAAGAATAGCAATTTTGCAAATAGCCTCGGTTTTTGATGAAATTAGTTTCATTGGATCTGTAACGTTAAATTATTGTATGAAATCAAATTTCATGGCAATCTGATGTCGTATGTGACAACGATAGCCATAAATGCCTAGTCATTTTCTATAGCATGTAATTAAATAATTTAATTCGAATAATTGTGTATTTGTGTATAACTTAAGCAAACGATCGAATTAAGCTACGAGACCAACTCCATTGGATTTGTATTGACGTTTTGAGCCAGGATGATAGGTAGTTCGTTATTTATGGAGACCAGGTAGTTTGGTGTCCAAAATAGCATTGTTTGACATATAAAATAGCGATCTAAGAAACAGTCTTGGAATTCGACGAAACTTGTGTCGTTGGATTCGTATTATAGTTATTGTAGTATTTCATATCGATCATATTTATCGTTTGATCGTGAGAGTGGTAAACACCTATATTTTTATTTATTCATTTTATTGATTTAGTTCAGAATTTAAGAATAATTGATTTTAAAATGAACTCCATTTTCAATAAAACTAATGTTATTAAATATGTAATGATATATAATTGTAGTATTTCAATTCTCAAGTCAGTTGAATTTATTTTGTGATCATGCGCAATTTAAACGCGTGTCGATTAACACATATGAATTATAAAGAAATTTTTGCAGACGATCTCGGAATTTGACAAAACTTGTTCCATCGTATCTGGAGTATCGTTTTATGCGGGGATTTCAATTTTTATCTGAACCTGAGATTGTATGAAGTTGTTTTAGTGCGTTACTTCATGGCAAAATATCGAATAATAATAAGTTATTCTTACCCACCCCTATATAAACCATTCAAACAGTCAAACCCTAATTTTTTGATTCACCGTGGTCAACTAACGCTTCAGCCGCCACATACGAAATGAACCAACGAAATTGTTCCATCCTTTTTCCCCATAAATCACGAAATCCGATGATCGATACCGTAACCATTCAACTGTAATTTTGTTAAGAGTTTCGAGTTCTCTAGGCTCTACGACGGTGATCGCCACTGGAAAACGAGGCTGGCCAGAATCTCGTTTCGAAGGCGTCGTGTTCGAAGCGGTTTTGAGAGCAAATAACAACATCGAGTTGCCTGAAACTCATGGTGAAGGTGGAGCCAGTCAGCGCGTTGCTGTGGCATGTCCGATCGTCTGTCAGAGGATGGATGGCGGCGCAACTTTTTTTGAAGTTGGTTTCATGTTTGGTTCGGCGACCTCTAACAAATACGAAGAGGAAACGAGCTGGAACGATGCATAACGAAGTGGAAGGGAAAGTTTAAGGATCGGCCCACGTTTTATTAAACGTAATTAGTATTAATTAAACGATCATTAGGAATTAATGATAATTAAAATTTGGATTAACTTATAAAATCAATAACTCACACATATAAGATCAGAATTGGACAATTCAAGAGATGTTGGACTCGTCTTAACAAGCACTACATTATGGAACAGAATTGGATGCAATTGGAATCAACTGGATTTTTCAATCAAATTAAACGCTTGCTTAATTTAACTAAAACAAGCCATTTTTAAAACGGAATCGAACCAAGGTGAGAAAAACTCACTTAGTTCATCCTACTTATATTTTATATAAATCGGGTCTTTATTGTGTGTGCTATAGCTGCTAATTGTTGAATGTGTGCTATTCATATATTGATTGAACAGATGAAATTAAACATTTTCTTAATTTCAATGAAAAACCAAATCCTTATTTTAACGATTGAAACCAATTGAGGTAACTTACATTGTTGGTCACATTTATAATATAAACGTATTTAATTTAATGTTTGGTTTGAATTGTTATTATTGGTGTTAAATAAAATGATTGATGTTAATAGTTGTTATTTACTGTTTTAAAAATTATTAGTTTAATTTGAATAATTCTTATTGAATGACTTTATTTGAGGTAACCTATTTGGATGTAGGGAATAACAGGTTGGAGGGATCCAACTGAATTCCTCACCAACAGTTGTTAAATTTTATTATAATATATGTTAAAAATATGAATTTCTGATGTAGGGATTGACAGGTTAGAGGAATCCAAAAGGACTCCCCATTGATATTGATAATGTTTATCAATATGATTTGTTGTGTTCATTTGGATGTGAAATTGTTTTATATTTCACGGTTTAATACTTTAGTAGATATTTACCTCTTCAGTATTGACGATATAGTAAAAGATTTTAGAATCGATGTTAAATCGATTCTGAATTTTTTTAAAATTATATTTATATATTTATTTGAAATACGATGTTTGTTTTAAAAAAAGTATATGTCGAAGTTTTAGTTACATTTTTATAATCATAGCTAAAGTTGATTCAGTAATATTATTAAATAAATAGTAAAAATGTTATATAATTGGTTGTACCAAAGTATGTAAGAATAATAGTCGTGTTAAGGACATTAAAATGTTGTAAGTGGAATTTATAAGATTTCAAAGCAATGAAATGGTTTTATGGGATCGTGAGTATACAAGGAATGATAAAAAGGTTGAAAGGTTTTATTTCTATATTATATTTTGTTCCGCTGCGATGTGAGACTATGTATTGTGTTGGTTCTTCTTCTTCTATTCTAATATTTCTTTCTTTCTTTTCTCACCCTCTAATTTATTTCTATTAACTATCTGGTGTTTTCAATACTTGAGTTTTGGCAAGTAACACGGGTTTATGTATTATTGTCGAAATTCGGGTGTCGAAATCATGCCGGGTCGTTACAGTGGTATCAGAGCATAAGGTTTAGTAATAACCTTGGCTCTATGGTGTAACTCGATAGATATAGAGATAGTAATACCCTAGATTAAGTTTGAGTGTATATATATGAGAGCGTATTTGTAGATTTTATATGCAAATGTTTTGTATTGTATTATTTGATTGGTTCAACTTTGAACTTGCAACCGACACGGTAATGTTTCGTAAAGAGGGTAAATGAAATAATTTTACCCAAATTTTATTTTTGTACAGAAAAGAAATAATTTTATCAAATTATTGAGATATGGGTGTGTTTGTGTTTGGTTGATTTGAATGAAATTCAAGCTGGATTAAACATTTGAAATGGTCTAATATAGCAAAAGAGAATTTCAATATGAAATTAGTTAATAAGATTGAATGAATCAAAATTTTGTTAGAAAATTCAATTAGTTAATTGGATTCAGAATTGGAACTTAACTTGTTTAAGTAGAGTTAAGAATGATATTGAAATTAAATAAAATAGATTTGGGATTTGGAAATTTGATGAATAATAATTAAATAGAAATCAATCGGATATTAACCGATTGATGTTCAAATATGTTAACCCAAAGTAAATATTAATACTGAATGTAAATTCAATTGATTTGGTTATACTGATTGTGAATTGTTTATTATTGGATGGTAGATTGTTTGAATAAAATTAATCAACTATTTAATAGAGTTGAATGAATTATAAACCGAGAAAATAAGTTCTAGTATTGTAAAAATTGAAGTGGATTGCATATGAATTGAAACTGAATAATTTAGTCCTGTATTTGCATATGACTGATGCTATATTTTTGATTTTAGGAAATTTGTGTAGTTGTACTTGTTAATCAATGAAACATCATCTAAATTTCATATATAGTTACATGTTGAAATGAGTTAAGTACTGGTACTAGAAGGTAACGAGGATTGATTTTGGTTGCATAGACTACACGTAAATTGAGCAAGTACGCTCAATAGAGCTCGTATAAGGTATGCCTACGCGAAAATATAATTTTTTGTGTTTTGAATTTTATTTTCCGACCATGTGGGTCGATGCATATATATTTATTGTTCCTACGATATCGCAGAAGTCCCTCCGTATAGAGGAGACTCTACTGAATTTTTCCGAGAACTTAAGATGTTAATTTTTTTTCGTTGTTTTGAATTTTTTTAATAATAATAATGAATTGGTTTTCGATTTAAAATAAATTTGCTTTTTGAAAAGTAATGGGTTTGTAGCATTTTTCCTACCTTAGTAATTTCGAGAACGAAATAATTTTAAGGGGGAAGAATGTAACGAACCAGATTTTTCGGTCATTAAATATTTAAATCTGTTTTAAATATTATATTTGGAATATTAATAGATTTTAGTATATGAATTCGTTATTAAACAAAGTTTGAACGTTAAATTTATATTTAATTAAAAACGAGCTCGTAATGTCACGGTAGTTTGTAATATTGAGTTTTGAACTTCAATTAAATATACAGAATTCAATGTAAGTCGAAATTTCGTGAAACAAGAAATGTTTGAATCTAGTTAATTATAATTTTCTTATGAAAGAGAAAAATTCAAATTTCATGTTATAGATTGTTAGTTATTTCCAAATCAAATTTTCGAATAGTCGCTATTGAATTCATTAATAAACGATAACATTTGTTAAATAAAATATTACGGGTTTTTATATAACTTGGATACCGTTTTAACTCAAAATTGATAATGTTGAGTTATAAATCCATATTTGTTCATATTTGAAGCTATATATATATATATTCCATTTGGATATATACATGATAATAACAATTTATTATTATTTAATTGAATTATTTTGGAATTTATATATATATATATATTTTATTTATATTATATAAGCCTTAAGAATGGCAATTTTGCAAACAACCTCCGTTTTCGACGAAATTAGTTTCATTGGATCCGTTACGTTAAATTATTGTACTAAATCAAATTTTGTGGCAATCCGATGTGGTATGTGACAAAGATAGCCATAAATGCCTAGTCGTTTTCTATAGCGTGTTATTAAATAATTTAATTTAAATACTTGTGTATTTGTGTATAACTTAAGTAGACGATTAAATTAAGCTACGAGACCAACTCCAATGGATTCGTATTGACGTTTAGAGTCGGGATAGATAGATAGTTCGTTATTTTTGGAGACCGAGTAGTTTGGTGTCCAAAATAGCTTAGTTTAGCATATAAAATAGCATTCTGTGAATAGTCTTGGAATGCGACGAAACTTGTGCCATTGGATTCATATTAGTTAGTTATTATTGGATTTCGATTTTCATATCGATCGGATTTACCGTTTGGTCGTGAGAGTGGTAAACACCTATATTTTTATTTAATCGTTTTATTGATTTAATCAGAAATAAAGAATAATTGATTTTGAAACGAACTACATTTTCAACGAAACTAATTTTATTAAATCCGTAATGATTTATAATTGTAGTATTTCAATTTTTAAGTTAATTGGATTTATTTTGTGATCGTGTGCAATTTAAATGCGTGTCGATTCACTCATATGAATTATAAAGAAACTTTTACAAATTATCTCGGAATTTGACGAAACCTGTTACATCGTATTCAGAATATCGTTTTATGCTAGGATTTCAATTTTTATCCAAACTGTAGATCGTATGAAGTTGTTTTAGTGCGTTACTTCATGGCAAAGTATCAAATAATAATAAATTATTCTTACCCACCCCTATATAAACCATTCAAACTGTCAAACCCTAAATTTTTGATTCACTATGGTCAACTAATGCTTCAGCCACCACATATGAAATGAACCACCAAAATTGTTCCGTCATTTCTCCCCATAACGAAAGTCGATGATCGATATATGGGGAGAGTTGTGAAATGGATTTATAAAATAAAGGAATTTGGTCGAATTAGAGTTAAATATTGACAAATTGTTTTAAAAGGTACGTGGAGTAAGAGAATATAATTTATTTGCAAATAGAAGGGAATTTTGCAAATGAAAGGTTAAATGAAAAATTGATGATTTTGTAAATGAAAGATGAAGGGTTTTTTTGAAATTGAATTTGTAATATTTATTTATAGAAGTTAAGCTGAACTATTTTGATTTATTTTATGAAATGATATTTAATTAAATATGAAAATGATTCGTGAGATTATAAAGGAATATAATTGGTTTAAAAATGTTAAAAAGGAATATAATGTGGTTTTTGAGAAATTGGAACTTGTTGTACGTTGATTAGTTGACGAGGTGTCAATCTGATATTGGTTTCGGCCTTCGCCTTCGGGGTTGTATACTTAGAGATTTATTCACTTACCAATTGACAATGAGGATCTAATGAAGTAGAAGTGAAATGAAAATTGAATATTCTTATAATTAAATAAGAAAGGGAAATGTTTTCCGAATTAGAAGTTTTAATATTTAATTAACGAGCGGTTAATTTAATGGGCTAAATGATGTTATATATTGAAACAATGAATTTGTTTTCTTTTTATGAATGGTTGTTTATTTGATAGTTAAATAACCGACGATCCAATTTGACCTGTACGATTGTTGGTACGGAAAGACCGGGATCAAATGTATATTAGAAAACCATTATGAACCAGCAAATACGTGGAAGATGCTGATTGAAGATGGAGCAATTGAAGACCATGGATTTTCATGAGTGGAAGACTACTCGTTGTATTTCTCTGGTTAGTTCCCAAAGGTATTTTGGCAGTAATTCTATCATGATTTAAATCTTCGGATTGTAAGGACTACTCGCTACTGATCTTGGGGTGATTCCAATAAAGTATGTAGTAGGAGGGTGCCTTCGGTTTGTCCAGTCCCAGCACAACTTGTATGGACGAACGTTTGACAAAGGTATTTCTAAAGAAGCACATACATTGATTTCTACAAACATATTCTATGGTGATAGAGGAATTCGTTCTTTTTGCTTAAACATCTAGAGTATTTTTGTAAACATCAATTTGTGATTTGATGGATTTGATGATGTGGCATTTAAAGTGAATGGTGGTCAGATGTTCAAAAAGGTAATTTTAACCTCAAGCCTCTTCAACCGGGAAATGGTAAAAAAATCGGTAGGTCGCATGACTAAGTGACTCGCTCCCAATTAGGGTGTATTGTCACCATCTAGAGAAATTTCATTTGTTCTTCTTTTCATTTCTGTATCTCCCGGTAAATGCGGTGGTTGGCAACCGTAAGGTGATAATATATTCGGAACATTCAACGAAGTGAATGGTCGGTCATGTTTAGCCAAGATTGTAATATGTTCTTGTTGAATCCTAGTGTACTTTCTCTAGAGGTACACTGTCAATAGGTGGTCCCATACCTTGCTATAGTTGGAAATTCATTCTCCAATAAGAGCATGCGATTTTGATTGTATACAATGTATGTGGAGCGTGAGATTCAAGCGTTCTGCTAGATTGTTGTTTACTTGATTTAGACACTATTATAATATCAGAAAAGTATTGATTTAAAAAATGTTTTGAGTTATCATAAGGTGAAAACCATCCGCATTTATGTGTGGATTGGTCTTACAATTATCCTTTCTTTCGAAAAGGTTTTGACTTTAAAATCAAGTTGGATGATGTCTATAAACTTAATGAGTTTTCTCACGTTGGTTCACTAGACTGATCCTGGCGTTTGCAATGCTCGGGTCAGACCGAGTTTTACAGGTTCAGGTTATCGGATGTTGTGAATGGACGAGTTGGAAGAGTTCAGACGTATGATATTATATAATTATTATTCGTCTGTGTGATTGTAGATGAGAATAGGTTGTTATAACTGTCCAGATGTATGAATGTACTCTGATTATTGTAAGTTTTATTTCAAGCTTTCAATAAAGATTTATTTCTATATTATATTTTGTTCCGCTACGATGTGAGACTTTGTGTTGTGGTAGTTCTTCTTCTTTTATTCTAAAATTTCTTTCTTTCTTTTCTCACCCTCTAATTTTTTTCTATTAACTATCTGATGTTTCGATGCTTGATTTTTGGCAAGTAATACGGGTTTATTATGTATTATTGTCAGAATTTGGGCGTCGAAATCCTACCGGGTCATTATAGAGCTACTAGGTTGTTTTGTTTGGGGAAGCAAAAAACTTGGTTTTGTTAGTTTGAGAAAAAGGTTTGGTTTTTCTATTTGAATCTGGTTGGATTGATCCGATTTTGAATCGAAATTGTCCGCCATTGTCTCCGTCAGATTTCATGTTCTATTTCATGTCCATTCGTATTATCATCTCTTTTTTGTGCCACAAAAGGTGAGTTTATCTCATGATCGACTTATGTTATTCATAAATATGAAATTTCACTCAAATGCAATGTTGATTGAAATGCTTATGATTGTTTATAGAAAAATCACGTTATTGGTATTTATGTTGTTCATCTATGACACGGTATGACACGTTATATATGTAAGACACAAATGATGCACATGTGATATATGATTTTGTGATGCGAAAATACGTATTCTATGCAACATTTTATTTATGTTGCTCATACTGCAAATTCCCTTAGTTTAGGAAAAATCACTTCGGTTGAAATGACATATACCCGAATGATCATTATAAGAATTTGGGGTAATGGTTGAAATGATATATACCCGAAATTTGAATTAATCTAGATTGAAATGATATATATCTGTATCACTTGGCCATAGGTAAAAAACTATATATGGACACCGTGGTCGATTTTGAAACGTTTTGATAAATAATTTGATTTTAAAGAATTAAGTTCAAATACATTTTAGAAAGGCTTTAAAAGTGTAATTTCAGTTTACTTATATATATCTAAGATTTTAAATTTATAGGGTAATATAAGATTTTAAAATAAAATTTGAGTTTAACTTAAGATTACTAGTTTTAAAATTCAATTTTAAAAATTTAATATAACTGGAATATTATATAAAAATTGATACTTAATAATATTTAATTTTAAAATTTAGTTTTTGAAATGGTTATAATTTATATAAATTTACTTTAGGTTTAATTTAATATAAATTTTATTTTTATAACATTTATATAATTTAATCAAAAGATAAAAGTTTAATTTTAAGATTTATTATTAAATTGATTTTAAGATATGATATTTTAAAATAAGATAGTTTGATTTTAATAATTAACTTAATGATTGAATTTTTGTTAGTATAAATGAATTAAAAAGTTATGTTAAATAATTTCATAATATATTTAAATTAATATTTCAAAATATTTAAATGATAATTTAAGATTTTATATTAGATATGTTTATAAAATGACCACGGTGTTAAATAACTGCTTGGTTGTTAAAGAGACCGGAGTTGGTATTAACATACTCCCTATCAATACCATAACACTTTAACAATTGTGCACGTGATGCATAATCCATAACGAAGTAGGATAGATTTGATGAACGATACCGGAACGAGGTAAGAGAACGATGATGGATAGCTTTGACTTTCGACCCATAATTGAAATGACTAAAGCAGGAGCCGTGACCGGGCCATGTAAGGTCGCTCCTTCTATCGAACACGCTACTTCGAGTCATATCTATTACTTTGTAATTTGATTGGTGGATCCACCCTTGATTATGCGAGTGTTGTTCGAGGTGGGCGGTACTAGCTGCTTACCACCAAACCGGTCTCGGAATCCCGTAGAATCATATCTTGGGTATCGCCTCATGTGCCTTGTTATATTATCCTGATCGAGCCTCTACGATTTTGTTTTGGTGTCTTTTTTCTTTGAGTGTCCTCTGAAGTCATCGGTGTGGTGGATTTACGGTACTGTATAGACTACAGTGCCGATAAACAGTGTAAGGGTAGTAATGGTAATCTCGCTTACGCTATTTTCAATAATCTTTTCCCGTAAATACTATTATAATAGCGCATTGTATTATATTGTATATAGTTTTAACGAATCCTTAGAGGACAAGAATCTTAAATATCATTTAAGTTATTTGTGTATTTCATTCGAACAGTTCACTTGAGTTCAATTAAGTTCATGAGAATCTTCGTCCTGACTTGAGTGCTTTATTCTGCTTTATGCTCGGATCAGCCTAAGTGACACACCGTTTAGAGACTTATCTTTAAGCTGGAGATTCATCGAAGCTTTAGCCGTCTACCGGCTATTATGTTTCAGTTATTTTCGTTTCTAGTTATTTGCTTCTATCGTTTTCTTATGTCCTAGTGGACCATTTATTTATCAGGGATTTTGATGTATTTGTTTATGACTCTAGTATTTATGTATTTTCTTTAAGACTATGTTTATGTAGTAGCTTCATGAACTATTATGGTTTTATTTATTCCGCTGCGAGTAACTCTGTGTCTATGATCTGTATTGTGATTCTGTGATATGGTTTTATTTTACTCTAAATTTTATTAACGACTTATCATTTTGAATAATTCAAGTTTGACATGTGTTGTTTATTGTCGATTTGAATGGTTCGAAATAGTTGGTTATTAGATGAACAATCATTTATGAAAATTAAAATTATTATGCTTTCAATGTTTAGTTGCTATTTTTTTTACAAAAAGTATATCTTTTTGGTTTCCTATTTTTTTTGACAAATGGACAACTATTCAATGTTTCACATATTTAATCTGAATTGATTTCACAAATGGGATTGAATAATTACTTGCAAAAGGTTAAAATATGTTTCTCTTTTGAAGATAAATATTTTTCAATAGATAATGTTATTTTTTTGTTGATTTTCTTATTATGACTATTATATCTTTTGATGTTTATAATGATTTTACCCTATATATGTATCACCTCCTGCGTAACAATTTCTTAACAGTTTAAGGGAGTAATATCATTTTCACAACTATAATTTTATTTTCATAAATCTCAATTATTAATATTTTAGTGCATGTAACATACCTTTAATATAGTCTGACATTCCTCTATTTGTTTATTTAATCCTAATTTGAGGTTCTCATTCTTGAAAATAATTCACTCTAGGTTTTGGCTCATTATCAAGTAATTTGTTTGTATTTTTATTTAGAACTAACTTTTTTTATACGTATTTAAATTATCGTAGGTTTTATACTAAGCTAATGAAATTTATAATTTGAAGAACTGAATAATTATTTTTTGGTAATTTTCAATTCTATGTTAATATATCTTTGTTTTTCTTGCAATTATATGTATATAAGAATATTTGACTTTTTATGTACTTTTTACACAATTCTTTTCATCCTTTATACTAACTTCGCAACAATTTTTGGGATTATTAGCGTTTACACTATTGTTATTTTGCTTAAAACATTTTAAATATAACTGGCATTATTAGTGCATGCAACACAATATCAATATCATATATCCTTCTTCTATTTGTTTGTTTCATCTCAATTTGAGTTTTTCATTTATAAGTTTTTCATTCATAAGTCATAAATGAATAGTTGTTTTTAGTTCATTGTGAACTAACATTTTTAATTTGTTATTTACGATTGACATTTTTTTTGTTCAAATCGTTTTAGGTCTTAAACTAAACTAATGGAATTGATAATATGCAGAATTGAAGGATTGATTTTCAAGAGATTTTCCGATTTTGTGTTAAGTGTTAAATCGTATTGCAAGAGATTATGTTGTAATATTAAAAATCTTTAGTAATGTATATTTGTAAATGTATATATCATGTACGTGTGTGCAAATTAAAGCGGTTTTGTTAGTCTTCCACAACTAATGTCTAATATATTCTTCGTACACCTAACGTGGAAAAGAATGTTATTACTTATTAGTGATAGTGTTGATGTTTGAAGAATACCATTACTATCACATAACCTCTTACTATTTACATTATTATTTGTATTTTTAGTTGAAGTTGGGTCATTGTGCTTATGCAATCAATAATTTAGAGAAAAGAAGTATTAGTTTTCAAATGGTTTATTATTTTGTAATACTTAGCACTATTTTTATTGCAATATACAGGTGTGAATAAATGGAAGTTATTGATCTTCCAGAGCTGATATGGTACAAAATGTTCATTAAGCAGGACATTAATGGTGTCATCAATGTTTAAAGCATGTCATTAATAAAAAGTAACATAATTCCATTTGTTTGTAACCGATAATTCAATTAATTAAATGATCAATTTTATGTATTTTTCACTTTGTGATAACTTATCGTTAATTTATTACAATATATTATTTTCATTATATATCTATATACACACATTTGTCATTATGTGTGTCAATTAAAGAATGTTTACCAATCTTTCAGAACTAATATGAAATATATTATTTATACATTTAATGTGGAAAAGAATGATGCTAATGATAGTGTTAACGTATTGAAGCATGCCATTAAGATCATGTAACCTACTACCATTTTTTTCATTTAGATTTTATATTGACATTTTAAATAGTGAAAGGATTGTTTAAGCTCATTATCAACAAATTTTTTTAATTCCTTGTTTAAGATTGTTTATTTAATGTAAATTTTCCTTGTTTTTAGTCTATGTTGATGGAATCAATAACTAATAAATTAAAAGTAAGGTATTTTAGCTTGGTTAAAAAATAATTAAAAAATACAAATAATAATTACCAACTTCAAACCGCTTCTGCAAGTTTTACAACTATCTTTAAAATACTCTCTAGATTGTTTACATTCTCTCTTTATGCATCATATTTAATAATTTTTTAAGTACAACATACTCCTTAAAAATAGTGAAATGGACCTTAAGCACGTAAACTAAGACAAAAGTATAACATATGATAGTTTTGAAGTCATGTTACTTTTTGAGTTGATCTAACATTCGGGTTTACTTTATACCCACGTATCACATTATTATTTTCATAGGAAAACCATTTCAACAATGCCAATGGAGATTGTTCCTTTATACCTTACAAGAAATTTTGCTTTATATGTCTTGCTTAAAATTAATATAGTGAGACATAATAAAAAAAATCTATTTGAGTTTGTAGCCCTTCTTACTTATATGCACCTTTTTAAACATGACTTAAAAATAACATATTTTCTTCAGTTTATCGTTTTATTACCATGTAACTGTTTTTATTGCATAGAATCGAAGATAATAAAAATAATTAACATTACTAAAAATACGATGCTCAATAGAGAGACGAAAAGGAGAACACGGCTAGTACGATGAATAATGTAATAGAACACATCATATTGCACATAAGTATTTTGTATTCCCAATTTGATGTTAACTCAACTTGGGATAAGGAACTTGAGTTTGTTTATCATCGGCTTTATTGAACGAGGAATAAAGCGCCTTCGATTTCGTTTTGTCCCAGAACATGCTTGTATGAATTGTATGTCTGAGATTGCATTTTATGGCATAGCAATTGATCTTTACTAAATATATATATATATATATATATATATGTGTTTGGTGACGGAGAATTGTTCTCTTAGCTTAGCACCTTTCTCTGAGACGAACGGCTTAAAGGTTATATGTTACAACTGCCATGAAGAAGGACACATGTCTAAGGACAACCCAAGATAGTCAGAAATCATATGCCGATAACAGAAGGAGGGAACTTGAGTTTAATGTTGAGGAAAGAAATTCTAGAGGAGAGACATAGGTCAAAGATGACCATACACCCCAGTGGGGATAAAATGTAAAAAGGTATGACGAGGAATCTCCATTGGAAAGGAATGAAGAGAGATGTAGCTGGGTTCGTGGCCAAATGTTTGACATGCCAAAAAGTGAAAGCGGAGCAAGGGAAACCCGGAGGATTGTTACACTATATATTGTTAGACATCAATTATGTGTTGTGAATTGGCAATGTGGAATGCTAATTGAAAAGAGCTATGGGTGATCAAAGCATGACTTTTGAATAAGCGTAGCTTTGTGTAACCTGACTTCATCAAGCCTCACACCCCGGTATGATGGAAAACTAATGGTCAAATTTGTATGCTTTTCCAGTTGGGTGATTAAGTGCACCTAAGTATTAGATACGTCTGTGTCTCATGGCAGAATATAGAATTGTATAAGCCTTGGATGTTATTCGCTGGATATTTTGTTTCATGCTTTGTGAAAGTATAATGGTGTTTGTGCCTGGACGTATAACCGTTGGGTAATGATGCACAGATTTTGATTTCACAAATTGATCTTTCGTACCATGAAGCATCGTTGTTGGAAATACATTCTCTTATACATGCCCGTACCGTTTTTAGTTGTATAACCTACCAGTACATGGTAGTTATAGGATGGAATTCAATCAATAACAATTCCATTTTAAGATTGATAAATTTATTTGCGAAAGGTTTTCCACACTATGCACTAATAATGATATCAAAAGATTTTGTGTATCAAAGGCATTTTTTGGTTATCATAAGAAGAAACCTTACCCAATGTGTGCGACTCATTGTGTGTGGGCGAGACCTTATGATAGCTTCATTTTCCAAAAACATACATGAATTTCTACACAAATAATTGTTTTAAGTTCTCACACCAGTTCCATGAATGACTTGGAGTTTATTGTTCTTTCATCTAAACTATAAGTGCCCTTATTTTCCACACGGCAGCCTTAGTAGTTAAAGTTTTGCAACTAAGTCTTGGAGTTATTTTATGGAGCATGTATTAGGATAAGGCTGGAGCTATATTTGGAGCATTTTGGATTCTTCCGCTGAAGCTTTAGTATTTTCTACTATGTAATTGTTGTACTCTGATATATCATTTGTAACTCTCATGTAAAACTATGTTATGTTAATAAAAGTTCATTTTGTTTCTGTTCTAATGTGTCATTACCCCCAAACAATTTGCCTTTCTAGCACTTGGATTTCGGCACATGAATACCGTGAATGTATTAAGTGTTGATTCTCAAGGGTCGAGAAGGAGAGTTATTACATTTCCATCATCATCGTTGCTTTCATCTCGTTCTTCCTCTTATTCATTTTGATCTCGCCCTAATCATTTTCATATTCGATGTTTTCATCATTCTCGTCATTATCAGAAACACTATTGATACTTCTCCCCTCATCGGAACTGCCACTTTATGTTCTTTGAGTTGACATTTGTTTAGGGTCATTAACTTGTGATTCCTTCTCCTTTTCCCACTTCATTCTTCTTTGTCTCTCCAAAGCTAATTTATGTCTATTTGAAGCCATTGGTGGTGCATGTGTAGATGTAAAAGTATTCTTTGTACTGTAAATAAACAATAAGGAAAATTAGTTAAAAAGGGTAGGGAACGTCGAACTTTAAATTGAAAAACGACACAGAGCCACCGATTCAAAACAAAAAACAACATACCTAACAATATTATTCGCCAAAGTCATAGCTGCTTTTAGAGTCTTAGACTTGAATTATTTTACTCATCCAATCTTCTTAGATGCAACAAATCAAAATTAGACCATTGCATTATTGGGTATGTCAAAGTAGGTAATGTCCAATGACTTTCGCAATGCAGTCGGAAATATATTATCTTGTTGTACTCATTTTGTACAACAATGGGACAACTAAATGTTTTATTATTCCTTCCCTAGTTTGTCCTTTCTGGTCATAATTAATGTTAACTTTTTTTTTTTCAGAAATTCAGAGTACATAAGAATTATTGTAAAAGCATTCATTAAAATTGTAATTACTGAGGTTGAAAGCACAAAAAGTTAAACAAGCTAAAGTTTGTTATTTGTTTAGGTGTCATTTTCTGTTTGTTATTTTTTTCACATGTTATGCGTATCGGTTTCTTACGCAATTAAGTATCAGTTTCTAGTTTTACAAGTATTTCAACTATTAGTTTCATACATGCTACAGTATCTGTTTTAAAATTTTAAAACTGTCGTATTTCATACCCAGATTATGGGTATCATTTTCTTATGCATTTCGTATTAGTTTGTAAAAACTAAAGGTATCACTTTACATTCATATATTCTAGGTATCATTTTCATATGTGCTTAGATATTAGTTTGTTGAAACTTATAACATAACATCAAATACATATCAGTTTTCTAATGTTAGGTATCAAATTCTTCACATAGTATTTTAATAAATATAGTACCTGGTGTCCATAAAGTTGTCATCGAACACTTGTTCTGCATATCCTTTGTTATCACACATCCTCCTTCACCGTATTATCGTAGGTCCATGCGGCTTGGCTGTTCTTTTTTAAGAATTAAATTAATTTCTCAACAAATTGTAATAGTAAAAATACTTACTTTTTTGAAGATTTTGCAATAGAGAAAAAAAAATTAACAACACTTTGTTGTTGTAGATTCAGGTGATGAATAGTTTTGCAGTGGGACAATTGTAGCTCTCTCCATGTTGGTTCAATGACAGTAAGTGGTTTTATTGGTTGTATTGATTCTTCTTGTATTTCTGTTTTTTTGTTCTTTCATTATCTCTTCTTCTTCTTTTTGTTCCGCTGTATCTTCTATGGTTTGCTCTATTTTTCCTCTGCTTCACTTTGTTTTTCAGTGTGTGCTTCTTCTCTTTTTTGCTTGTTTTTTTAATACTCGAATGAATCAATCTTTTTTGGGCTTCTAGTTCTTTCCTTTACTCTCTTCACATAAGAAGGCGTTTGGCAGGTTTATTATTTTTTGGGTTGGTTACTTTGGTTTCCTCATTCATTTTATCTTCCTTACAAGCTTATGTGATATTCAAGTTGAAATTGGAAAGAGTGAGATCAAGCATTGATGGGATTATTTTTTTGTTTGTGGCGTTGTCTTTCTCAATTGCAGTTTGATTTGTTGGAGTGTGTTCACGTTGCTTTTCAACTGTTCTTTCTTCCTTTTCATCTGTATTTTGTTCATCGGAAGTGATACTCTCCTTTTCTTTTGTTTTCTCTTATATTTCCATATTCAAATCAATGTTTCGTTTTTCAATTTCTTCTGTCATGTCTACAACAGGTATATAATCCACTGTTGCTTTTGAATCCACCATTTACTCAACATGCTTGTCTTTAAAATCTGAATTTTTCTATTTCAACCGCTATCTTAGGTTGAATATTTCTTACTCTACTTGTTTTCTCAATCTTCTTTTTCTTTTCAGTTCCTCATTTGATTTTTTATTCTTCTCTTCAAGTTATTAAATATGCATTTGCAATATTCTTATGGATACATATTGCTCGAACGATCTAAGTGGTTCTTGATGTTCCCCACATTTTCTTTTTTTAGTTTCCACTACTTTTCCTTTTCTCGACGATAATGTTTCCACTGTTTACAAAAGTTTAGCTTAATGTGGTCGGATGTTTGTAATTTCTTTGACCTGCATAAGTTCAAAATTTTATGGAGTATTATTACATATATACATGCAATTGATACTGGGTATTGAATAAAATGATAGTGTACGATAATATGGTATCATTTTGGTATTAATTTAGGTATCAGTTTTGAATAAGAATATGCTACACTGTAATACTGTATCAGTTTGGTATTAATTTAATTATCAGTTTTGAAAAATAATAATATTACACAAAAATTAAGTATATGTTTTGTATCGATTTAGGTATCAGTTTTAAAAAAGATAACACTAAACAGTAAACAACATATCAGTTTTACAACTTCTTCTTCCTTTATTCTTCTTCTTCTTTGCAACTTCTTCCTTTATTCTTCTTCTTCTTTGCAACTTCTTCCTTTATTCTTCTTTCCATTAATATTTTGGTGACGAATGTGGCTGCTCCAAAATTTCTTTCAGCAAGATCTTTGCACTCTAAAGGAGTGGTACTATTTGTCATATTTGTAGTTGGTTCAATATTGATTTCTTCTAAAGGCATGTAAAACAAGATGTTAATATTTGTGTAATGGCGCGACTTTCGATGACCTTGGAAGTCGTGTCATTATTAAAGAAATAGAATAGATAGAGAATAGAACTAAACAAAACATCAGAATCTCATAGCGGAATTTCATAAAATACATAATATATTACTTAACAGGGTTTGATACATCATAGTACAACATCATAGTACATTACCATCATAATAAAACATCATAATTGTTTAATACGGATATCCTAACCAGATATTTAGAGATAGATATAGCTACTAGACGGGTTCTTGGACTCGTACTCCACAATACTCCAACAGGGTTCCATTTGCTGCCTAGATCACTTGTCTACTCATAACAATTGTTATGAGTACCCAAGAGTTTAGGAAAACACAGAAAATAAACTCTGGGTCAGTCAGGGGACTGCTGTGAGTAAACAACCTTAAACAATTTGTAAATATGGGATGGGGCTTTTCTCTTATGAGAATAGATTTATTTAACTTTAGAAAATCCTTCGAAAGAAATGATAATTGTAAGACCAGCCCACACATAAACATGGACGGTTTTTACCTTACTATAACCCAAACCATTTTTGATATCAAAATCCTCTGATATTATAGTAGTTTGTATCAAATAAATAACCATCTAGCGGAATGCTTGCATCTCACGCTCCACATATATAATATAAAATCAAAAACCTCGGGCTCTTATTGGAGATTGGATTCCAACTAGACAAGGTATGGGACCACCTGCCGATCAGTGTACTCTAAAGGGGATACACTGGGGTACAACAAGAACATCTTGCAACCCGGCCACACATGACCACCCACTCATTTAGCTTGAGTGTAGCAAATATATTACCACCAACGGTTGGGCTCAAACCACTGTATTCTGAAAGCTACAGCAGCGAAAAGAGATTTAATAAACAAATAGGAATTTCTCTAGATGGTGATAATACACCCTTCTTTGGAATGACCCACCTAGTCATGCTACCTGCCCGATTTTTGTCATTTCTCGGTTGTGAGGCTTGAGGCCATTTCATTATTCTGACATATCACTTCTTCAATCACTTTGGATGCCACACCGTCATATCTGTCAAAACACACAATTTAATTTCCCAAATACATTACGGGCATAAAACTAAGAGAAACGAATTCCTCCACCACCAACATAATATACTTCAGAAAAGTCGATGTGTAAGATCTGATAGATATACATGTCAGACACCCGACCATACAAGTTGTCCTAGGATTGGACAAACCGAAGACACTATTCTATAAAACAAAATAGCCCTTGCATATCTCCGTCTTCAATTATCTTCAATAATCTCTGATACGTGATGTATAAATCAAATCGAAGAGGAATATTAATTCCGGACTCTTCAAAATGATTAATGTAATGTCTTTCACGGGTAGTGTAACACCCCTGTTTTGGTCACATCCGAGGCAGATTCGGGATTTTGCACCTAGACAAGTTTTCTGGATAGATTCGTTGGCTTCTAACCTATTTAAACACCCCCAAACCTCACTTTCTCTCCACACCAAACCATTGTTACGCTATGCTGCCTTAATCCTAATTAAAATAAATTAAAGACATCCTTATGCTGCTCTAGTTCTTTTAGAAATCAAGTAAGAAAGCTCCAAATCAAATCAAAAATAGAGAATCATTCGTCTACATCAAAGGATAGCTTTTTAGTTTCAGAAATCAGATCTCAGAATTCAAGATCTGCTTTTTTTTGTAAGTGCGGTTATTGCTTAGATTTAAACATATTTCTTAATGGAAATCATGACATGTTATAACTTGAATCTAGAACAATGCTTATATATAAGATAAATAAAACCTGATTCTTGTTCATCTTGAATTACCAATGATTCTGAAATTATTGTGATTGAACCTATCATGCTTATGAGACTATTGTATAATAATTTGGTGATTGAACTTATCATGCCTATGAGACTGAGTTGATTAACATAATGGAACCTATCATGCTTATGAGACTGTTGTATATTACTTTTGTGATTTCTTTTATGTTATGTTTTGTACATGTTCATAAGCTAAGTCATGTTGTAAATCAAATTTGTGGTTCTTTATTGTTTCAACATACGCAAAGTTAATATGCTAAGTCGTATATGTTTATATGCTAAAACTACTTGTATATATGATAGATCTATACCAAGTTCACATGATTATTAGATCTAACTTAGTCGCAAGTTCACCTATATATGTTTAATTAAATTAATGATGTTCTATGCCAAGTTACACATGATAAGTTAGATATATGTTATTATATGCTTATTGGAATATTGCATGTTCCTTTTCTTTTCCCTTTTATGAGTTAGGCTAAATCACGAGCCTAACGTTCTATGAGAATCATGCGAATGTATAACGGGGTAACATTGGGAAAATATGAAATTACATGGCATAGATTGCTTCATAATCTTGTAGCATGAAATGGTATAATTAGTATACCATTAATTGTGAGCATGATTTAAATAGTAATTATGACATAATTTAAATTAGGAGTAATTTACATAAGGAATTGGACATAAATAGGAAATATGTAAATTAATGAAAAGATGAATATGCCTAACCCGAGGTTAGATTGAGTTGTGGTGTAAAACTGCCCGGAACCGCCCGACACATCCAGTAACCACAACAACACCTATCTAATGTGAGAGGTTAGTGCATCATGCCCAAGAAAGACCCGAGGTTAGATTGAGTTGTGGTGTATAACTACCCGGAACCGCCCGATACATCAAGTAACCACAACAACACCTATCTAATGTGAGAGGTTGGTGCATTAATCAATTAATGCCAAATGAACAAGACATGATAAGAATGGTAGGGTTAAGTTATTTAAGGCAACACTTAACCAATACAACATGTTAATTAAACAAATGGATGGGGTTAGGTTAATTTGGAGGACACTTAACCATTATAACATGTTGTTTAGGAAACCCTAGTGATGGGGACCCATTTCAGCAGTAACCCACATAGATGTATCACGATACCCTGAACTAGGGAGGTTGGGGCACGATTACTAGGCTGACTATAAGTGGTCAAAATAGCGGCGGGTGGTGCATCAGTGTAGGTTCCGACGGAGTATGGGCGTGCACGTACTCCGAAGTGGAAAAAACAGGCACTGGGCATCAGTAGTTATACACTGTGCATCCTAATTAGTGTCGGGTTTTCACCATAGGGACTAATACACCCCATGGTGGGACCAGCACAGGTATCTACAATCGAGCGGGGCTGAACAACACAAGTAATGAATGCATGCGAGTAGAAGCCGATCAATAAGGGGATCATTTGTTATGAACACGCGAGGCTCTGGTTGAAACAATGGTTAGTAGGGGCAGAGAATATAATAATAGGTGCGATAACATGTTCAACTTATCTTGTCTTATGTTAGGGTATTGTCCTATGCTCAGTTTATTCATGCCATGATCCCTTTCTTGTTTAAATGCTAGTAATAACTGAACTTACCAGACTTATTGTCTGATCTGTTTTCTTTCGTCTTCTTTTCTTCCATCCACCCCCCCCCCACCCAGGTCCGCAGGGAGGGAATACCTCAGCTTAGCTTAGCTTTCTTTTCAAGCTTGAAGATAGTCAACGTATTGCTTTAGACTCTCTCTTTCACTGCTATGGCTGGCTCATGCTTTATTGGGTAATATCATTGTTATTTTATGCTTCTTTATTTTGTTATGCAAGACAGAAATATTTTGTTGTAATGGTTTTATGACTTATGCTATTATGAACCACTGGATTATGATTTAAGTATGAAATAAAGTTCATGAAATTTTCCGCTGTTATCTTTACTTATATCTGTCTTGTAATTATTCTATGTCTGTTTACCTACAATGGTCCATAGAACTTAGTGCATTCCCTTTGTGAGCGACACTAACGGATGTGGGGTGTTTCACTTGGTATTAGAGCTGAAGGTTACCAGAACAGATAAGGTTTTTTTTTTTTCAAAAAGAAGTTTTAAAGAAGGATTTTCAAGAAAAATATAGTTCTATTTAAAGGCATATTCCCCAAAGCCATATGCATTATCCTTCTATTCTTTGTTCTGAATCTTTTTCCTTTTCGTTTCAGCATGTCTGGGGAATAGAACATCCCTAATCTTCCGGAAGGAGTCACCATACCCGGATGGTTCCATAGGTATTTGGAAGCCACGGTACCTGCCGAAGGCCAAGGAAATGTTCCTCCAGTTGCACCCATCGCTCCTCCTCGTCCTCTCCCACCGCGAGTGAATGCTTTCTCGAAGACATGTAGAGAATTTCGAGCTATGGGCGGGAAGAAATTCAATGGGACCGAATCATTCATGGAAGCAAGAAACTGGCTCAAAGAGACAGAAGATTTGTTCGTCATCTTCGAAGTGGACGATGGGCATAAGATACAGTTGGTTGTATAGTTACTTAAGGACGAAGCCTCTTTCTGGTGGGAGGTTACTAATGCTGAGAGACCAGTTGAGACTTGGGAGG
Source organism: Allium sativum (assembly GCA_030737875.1). Taxonomy (NCBI): domain Eukaryota; kingdom Viridiplantae; phylum Streptophyta; class Magnoliopsida; order Asparagales; family Amaryllidaceae; genus Allium; species Allium sativum. The sequence continues at coordinate 791,586,247 of CM060924.1, forward strand.
ATTTCAAAATGAGATTTGAAATGAAATTCCTCTCACAAGCTAAACGAAGCCTGCAGATGGAGAAGTTCTTAGCTCTCAAACAGGGAAGCCTATCGGTCAAGGAATATGTAACGGCGCGATTTTCGATACCTGGAAAACCGTGTCATTATTGAAAGAAATTAGAAGATGAGAAAGATAGGATAGAACTAATAGAATAGCAGAAGAAGAAGAAGATCACAACTGAACAGAATCAGAGTAAACACGGAACTCACAGCGGAACAATAAATTTTCTTATAACATAACTTTTGAAATACAAATCTGAATTTGTATATACATACCATATATCAGAGTACAACTCGTATATATATCACAACGGAAATAAAATCTAAATAAATAATGGTGAAGCTTCCTTCTTCCAGCTCCTCCAAGTGGATCTGTAAAATCCTGAAACACTTGACTGCCCATGCAAATTTGGGCACCCAAGAGTTTAGGGAAAACAAACAAAATAAACTCTTGGTCAGTCATGGGACTGGTGTGAGTAAATTCCAACCATAATGTTTTACTTTGAAAAATCCTTTTGAAACAAAAGGATAATAGTAAGACCAACCCACACATAAACATGGACGACTTTTACCTTACTATAACCCAAAATATCTTTGATATTAAACCCAGTGATATTATGATAATGTCTAAGGCAAATAAATATCCAAGTAGCAGAACGCTTGCATCTCACGCTCCACATATATATAGTATAAAATCATAAACCGCAGAGAGCTTATTGGAGATTGGATTCCAACAGACAAGGTATGGGAGCACCTTTTGATTAGTGTACTCTAGAGGGGATACACTCAGGGTTCAACAAGAATGTCTTGCAACCCGGCCACACATGACCGCTCACTCATTTAGCTTGAGTGTCGTGAATATATTGCCACCCCGGTTGTAGGCCATCCAACCGTCATCCGAAGATACAGAATCGAAAAGAAATATAAGTATGAATTTTCTCTAGATCGGTGACAATACACCCTGCTTGGGGATGACCCAACTAGCCATGCTGCCTAGCCCAACTTTTGTTACTTCCTGGTTGTGAGGCTACAGGCTACGTCTATCTTCAGAACATCTGATCACCATTCACTTTGAATGTCACATTGTCAAATCCATAATCATACATCGATTACACAAATGCACACTAGGTGTAGAATAAAGAGAAGTTACCTTCTCCCCACCAACTTGGTATATTCGTAAAAATCAACGGCGTGACCGTTGGAAATACTCTGCCAGACACTCGTCCATACAAGTTGTCCTGGGACTTGACAAACAAAAACACCATTCTAGAACTGGACGACCCATGCGTTTATCTCCATCATCAATTATCTTCAGCATATCTAATTCGCAGCGCTTATGCCTATACGGAGTGGTTTTCGGATAATATATCCAACCGGTCTCTCCGTATTGACAACGATGGTCAAAACACTTCGATAGTCGGTTTTTAACTATCGAAGTAAAACAACATTCATTCAATGTACAACTAACATCACACAATCACGGGCACTTTTTATTTAACGTTCGACTTTATTATTTGAATTCCCATTTCTTACCAGATATTTCTCAAATCCTGTTTTAGCCTTTTTATACTTCTTGGAAAACATTTCCAGTTATTATAAACTCTTATTCTCTCATGTTCCGGAGAATATACGTTATTCACATTCGAACTGTTTCCATAAATTTCACATTCTTTATTTCTATACTTGGATAATCTACCCTATCTACATTGGAAAATATTTCCAATTTCATTTTAATCTTTTAATCGGCCCAACGTTCACCTTTAAAACATTATTCACTTTGAAATATGAATACCATCCCTTATTATAGAAATCTGAACATCTTTATCATATAATTCTTTTTTTCATGAAATAATTTCCTTTATCTGGTTTACCGAAATCTCTTTCATACTTTTATATTCCTATTCCACTTTATAAACTCTGTTTCTAAGTCAACTTCTTATCAAATTGATATCAAGTTTATAACTAAATACTGACTCCTATCCTATTAACATTTATTTGTTAAAACTAAATGTTAATTATTTTATCAGATTATAATCCCTAAAAATAGTTTACTTTTAATACATCCGACATCGTCGAATTCTAGTTCCAAATCCTAACGGTTTAATTCTAATCATATTTCGAACATCGAAATGCTATCATCGTTTTCTAACACGATTCTCCAATTTCTTTTTGGACAAACATCGTTATTTATTACTTTCAAATAAGTGGATTTCAACTAACTGTTTCATTTCCCAGGAAGTGCTGTCATACATAAAATCATGCTTAAGTTTGGTAAACAGCGTTAATTTATTGCTACAGTTCAAAACTTGTCATACGCTGTAATATTCTCCTTTATAACCAATCTTGACATAACAGTCACGCTTAATCCTAATCAACAGCATTTATTTTATTGCTATAGTTCTAAGACTTGCAATACGCCATATTCCCTTTATACTAATCTTGATATAACAGTCGCGCTTAAATCTAGTCAACAGCGTTTATTTTATCGCTATAGTTTCAGACTTGCAATACGCTGCCATATTCTTTTTGTAACTAATTTTGACATCTATTTTCCCCTTACAAACTGATATCGTTCCTCGATAATAGTGAAGTCGTTCAAGTTGGGGTATTTTTTTTACCTCTCAGACCTTGATCGACAACGTTCTTACCTTAGAACAGATATAAGTCTGTAACTCTAATTCGTTATTACTTATAATATCTATTAGACCGTATTTTCTTGTTTAATTTTGACTATGGTTTTTATAACACCATATTCTTACTTTGAAATCTCGGTTGTTTATGATTATTTATTTTTATACATTAACTCTTCACTTTTCCATTCCACAGTTCTACTTATAACTTCTTAAACAAAAAGGTAATTAAATCTCATAAAATTTGATTAATTTATTTCTAAATTGTTTCATTAGATTAATTAAAGACCAATTAATCTAATAATCATTTTTTCAAATAACAGTTGATTAAATCAACCTTATTCCATCAGTAAACTTGTTAACTGATTTTAATTACTCCTCAACATTAGATTAATTAATCTAATAATATTTCTAAATTGTTTGTCTTAAATATAATTATCCAAATATTTTATCATCGGATAATTTCTGCTTTTATAATACTTAGTTAAATGTCAACAATCGTTTTATTTATTTTATAAAGACGAACTCTAAAATACTGGTTTATAATAGAACTTCTATTATAAATTTAAAACTTTACTTTAATTATAAAAATATAATTTTTATAATTAACTTCATTGATTAGCCTGACGACCAATCAACTTCTTAACAAAACGACGGGTTTATAGTCGACTGTTACCATTTCCTTAATCGATATCGTTTATTTATTTATCAAAGCAAAGGCTGAATTTTTATTCAACATCAATTATTCATACGGGGTTTTAAATGTAATTCGGGTTCGAACAGTGCATACAAAACAAACAGTTTATATAAATATCGAGGAATCCTTTCGGATTCCTCCAACCGGTTTCCGTATCCACAGATGTCAGTCAACCAATTAACACTACTCTATACTAGGGAATATAAAAATTGGTGGAATCGGTGTCCAACCGATGATGTGTATATATACGACGATATATATATATATATATTTCAGCTAATTTACTTGTGATCAACCTAATCGATCATCACACAGCATTCAAACAAATATTAAAATATAATTTAAAATATTTTAAATAGATCAGAGTGAGTGAATTTACTCACCTTGCGCGTTAACCGTTAAATAACGATTTGCGTCGGTTGATCATATCAGGCGTTTAATTCCTTCATAATTTGAAACGATCTCCAAATTTCGTCAGACTAGTTCCACCGTGTAGCCCACGATCATACGATCCCAATGGATCCGAATTTTCGAAGTTCTTCCTCGTCGGCTCATTCGAACAATCTACTTTCCGTATTTTTTCTCCTCGGCCCATTTAAATACCAACCCATCCTTGCCTTCTTCTTCCTCAACGAAATATCGTATCCAGTATATTATTTCCTCCATCACTATATATCACGTTGTTTTCTCCTGACATGACCGTGCTTCAAATCCATTTGTTGCTACTCTATGATTCATCGTTCCGCAAACAACATCCTTGAAATCCTCACACCGAAACTGTCGAACCCAAGCCAGCATGACCGCATTCAACAATTTCTTCCCCTTTCTTTATCTTGCTCCTCCATAATGTGATTTCACCATTTCCTTCCCTGTTTTGTCAACAGCTTCTAAAACGAGGTCTTCTCCAACCATACAAAAGAAATCCAAAAGCTTAAAAAAATTAAAGTAATCGGCCCACTTCATATCACATGTTCCTGTTCTCACGTTAATCCCCAAGGCCGTTCCCATTTGCATGCAACTCATGCGTTGGCTTCCTTCAATAATGTGAGCATCATTCACTCCTCTTATTTATAAATACCAAGCTTCCGCAACCACTCTTCCATTTGCCAAATACTTTGATCCCTCCTTCCCACACAAATATCCCTTTCACTCACGTTCCTTCATTTCCAGTAACCAACCCGACAAGTACCTCACGCCACATCAGTATCCTTCGTGAATACATGCCTGCTACCCAACATTAAACACATTGAACTCATGACCCACTCATGCTGCCTTCTTTCCTCTCCCATCATTCTTCTCTTCTCACATTCACAAGTACCCTGCTGCCACCGTGACTTCATTTACACATACACCGCCACATGTCCTTCACTAGAACCCCTCACCACACATGCAACTCAACTACCACTCAGTCCCTCCATGCAAGTACCTTAAATGAACATTACTTCATGCCCCTTATCTCGCCTTATACTCCTTCGAAAAGTTGATGAACCTACAACCCGAAAAAAACAACTCCAGTACCATTTCTCCACAAACAAATGCCGTGCCTACTGTCCCTTATATGATTTTTAATGCAATTAACCTCCACATTAAAGTCCTCCTCACGTTTTCCATATTCAAGCTCACCAAGTATCGACATCCCACCTGAACGCGAATATCACCGCTGCTCCCTTCTGGATCCGCCGGAGACCACCGTCTCCGTCAATAAAGCTCGCCGGACCCAGGCCCTTTGCCGCCGCAAGCTCTAGTACCGAGCCTCGACCCCACCAGCAAAATCACCATCGCCCTTGAAAAGACAAGAATAGGATTGAAGAACCTATGCGCATAAATCTTGAGAGATTTTGGTTTTTAGAGGAAAATTTATCTCGTTTTAATCTAAGTGATTCCTTCTTTCCCGAAAAGATGAAGAAGACGTGTTGTTTATATAAGGTGAGGTAACTTTATGGTTAAGTAATAGGAGAATAGGGTAGGACGTGCATTCACACTAGGATAGGGTATGGTTGTTTGCTTAAGATGTAAGCTGTAGGTGAGATATTTTCAAACTAGGGTAGGAGATTGTTTCCTACGGTTTTTTACTTCGAAATGAAGGGATCCGATAGATTAGAATGGCAATTATTCAGGGTAGGTGTTATATACATTTAGATTTTATACAGGGTGGGTTTTGTTTTAGTTGGTATCCGTTGTGTAATAACCGGTTGGGTGTAGATGAAACTCAGTCATGTATTAGCTTGACTTCACCATGTGTAGATGTGTTTACCTCAGTTCCTAAAATTTGCACTTACGTACAGACAGAAGTAAGAGTACAGTCGTGCTCAACGAGGTGTCCCAATCCCAAAAATATAATAATATCGGTAGATTGACTCATATTTTGAAATCCCGAAATACCGATACAGGGTGCACAATACTCCAAATAAAAAGTTGCATATTTAACTTATTAAAAATTACAGTAAAATTCTAAAAATTAAATTATCACTATGACTCAAAAGAACCTTGTCCAAATTCGTATCCGATATCTAGTTATTTCAGATAAACTATTACGGTCGATATACGATTTCATAGCGACTTTTTGAATATTTGATTTGGACATATCTTGCAATCTATACGCCGAAATCTTGGTTTTCCACTTATGTTCGAAAGATACAGTTCAACAGATTCCAATGTTTCTTGTTTCGCCGAAATCCGATTTAAAATGGGTTCTGTACACTCAGTTGAAGTTCAGAACGTTAAATTACGAACTGCCGCGATATTACAGACTCGAATATATTTAATATATATTTTTATACGTTCAACTTCGTTTTAATTAATATATAAATCCTTTTATATTACAAATTCAATATTTAAACTGTTTTAAATATTCAAATTCGAATCGACAAAATGCGGGACGTTACAGAATACGTCAATCAATTCAACCAGCTGGCTAGATTCGGACTAGAGTTAGTAAACACTCCACATAAGAAGGCTCTCCATTTCGTTAAAGGGTTGAATGAGCCACTGCACAGCCTAGCCATGACCCATATACCTATGGGTGTGACTTATGAAAGATTAGTGGAGATGGCGCTGTTGCAGGAGGAAGACAAGGATAGCAAGATAGAGACAAAGAAGGAAGAACCTATAGGCAAGAAAGTGGAGGGATCACAGAATAATAAGACAGATTCAAAGAAAGACGGGAAGAATAACAAACCCGGTGACAAGAAGAAATGTAATTTCTGTGGCATACCTGGACATCTGATTAAGGACTGCAGGAAGAAGAAAAGGAAGATGGGTGGTTGTTTTCAGTGCGGCGAGACAGGACACATGGCTAAGGACTGCCCAAGAAAGCAAGGGCAAGGGCAGAGGACTAGATCCACTTCTAGGGGGCAGGTTCACGCGCTCATGGCACCTCCGCAAGAAAGAGGTAGAAATATTTCTGTAGAGAGTTTAGTTTATCTTTATGATCATCCTGTTCTTTATCCTTAGATTGAAACCAATGGATGTAAACATGTATTTGAAACATGTTATGATTGATGGTTGCCAATGGTTGCAAGTGGTTGCTAGTGGTTGCTCGTGGATGCATATACACGCATTAGGTACTAGATCGGCTCAGTCGCTTTCATATTGCATATGCATATATGTATTTGTATATGGATTGAACTTGATGTGTTATCATATGGATATCACATTTGTATGAATGATTGTGCACTCATGTAGAAGTTATAAAGTATGATTAGGAATAAGTGCATACATAATGGACTCATGTCACTATCATAATTTGCATTATGGAGGTTAACTGAATCAGTAGACCGCCTGATTTTGCATTAGATAAGAAACATATACACACACTCTGCATATGTTCATATGGCATTAGAAACCTTTTAAGGACAACGGATGCCTGTGTTTGATGGATGAGTAGATGGATGATTGGATGGTAGGATACACATTCTTCTTGACTTGAAGATTTCGGGGACGAAATCCTTTGAGGAGGGGAGAATGTAACACCCCGTATTTTCTATGAACATAAAAGTAGCAAATCAAAGTATACTTAATTTTTAAAAGAAGAATTAAGATAAACGGGTTACTCCATTGCGTTTGTCTCGGAATTCTGCTTGGAATAGAGTCCTTGTTTGCGTAAATCAGACTTCGTATGAAGAAGTTATGGAACTTAGAAGTTTCTAGAAATAAATTAATTAAATAATCCAGCTCGAATTCGAATTAAAAAACACAGAAGCGGGCTGGGCGGGATTTTTCCCACCTCAGGCCAGGTCGACCAGGGGGTCAACCTCCCCTATACAGGTCGACCAGGGGTTCGACCTCCCCTGTTTTGGTGAGATCCGAGGCAGATTCGGGATTTTGCACCTAAACTTGTTTTCTGGACAGATTCGTTGGCTCCTCACCTATTTAAACACCCCCAAACCTCACTTTCTCTCCACACAAAACCATTGTAATGCTATGCTGCCTCAATCCTAATTAAAATAAATTAAAGACGTCCTTATGCTGCTCTAGTTCTTCTAGAAATCAAGTTAGAAAGCTCCAAACCAAATCAAAACTAGAGAATCATTTGTCAACATCAAAGGATAGCTTTTCAGTAAATCAGATCTCAGAATTCAAGATCTGCTTTTGTTTGTAAGTGCGGTTATTACTTAGATTTAAACATATTTCTTAATGGAAATCATGACATGTTATAACTTGAATCTAGAACGATGCTTATATATAAGATAAATAAAACCTGATTCTTGTTCATCTTGAATTACCAATGATTCTGAAATTATTGTGGTTGAACCTATCATGCTTATGAGACTGTTGTTTAATAATTTGGTGATTGAACCTATCATGCCTATGAGACTGAGTTGATTAACATAATGGAACCTATCATGCTTATGAGACTGTTGTATATTAGTTTAGTGATTCCTTTTATGTTATGTTATGTACATGTTCATAAGCTAAGTCATGTTGTAAATCAAATTTGTGGTTCTTTATTGTTTCAACATACGCAAAGTTAATATGCTAAGTCATATATGTTTATATGCTAAAACTACATGTCTATATGATAGATCTATACCAAGTTCACATGATTATTAGATCTAACTTAGTCGCAAGTTCACCTATATATGTTTGATTAAATTAATGATGTTCTATGCCATGTTACACATGATAAGTTAGATGTATGTTATTATATGCTTATTGGAATATTGCATGTTCCTTTTCTTTTCCCTTTTATGAGTTAGGCTAAATCACGAGCCTAACGTTCTATGAGAATTATGCGAATGTATAACGGGGTAACGTTGGGAAAATATGAAATTACATGGCATAGATTGCTTCATAATATTGTAGCATGAAATGGTATAATTGGTATGCCATTAATTGTGAGCATGATTTAAATAGTAATTATGACATAATTTAAATTAGGAGTAATTTACATATGGAATTGGACATAAATAGGAAATATGTAAATTAATGAAAAGATAAATATGCCTAACCGGAGGTTAGATTGAGTTGTGGTGTAAAACTGTCCGGAACCGCCCGACACATCCAGTAACCACAACAACACATATCTAATGTGAGGGGTTAGTGCATCATGCCCAAGAAAGACCTGAGATTATATTGAGTTGTGGTGTAAAACTGCCCAGAACCGCCCAGCACATCCAGTAACCACAACAACACCTATCTAATGTGAGAGGTTGGTGCATTAATCAATTAATGCCAAATGAACAAGATATGATAAGAATGGTAGGGTTAAGTTAATTAAGGCACCACTTAACCAATACAACATGTTAATTAAACAAATGGATGGGGTTAGGTTAAATTGGGGGACACTTAACCGTTATAACATGTTGTTTAGGAAACCCTAGTAACGGGGACCCATTTCAGCAGTAACCCACATAGATGTATCATGATACCCTGAACTAGGCAGGGTGAGGCACGATTACTGGGCTGACTATAAGTGGTCAAAATAGCGGCGGATGGTGCGTCAGTGTAGGTTCTGACGGAGTACGGGCATGCACGTACTCCGGAATGGAAAAAGCAGGCACTGGGCATCAGTAGTTATACACTGTGCATCCTGATTAGTGTCGGGTTGCCACCATAGGGACTGATACACCCCATGGTGGGACTAGCACATGTATCTACAATCGAGCGGGGCCGAACGACACAAGTAATGAATGCATGCAAGTAGAAGCCGATTAATAAGGGGATCGTTTGTTATGAATAAGTGAGGCTGGTTGAAACAATGGTTAGTAGGTGCAGAGAATATAGTAATGGGTGCGATAACATGTTCAACTTATCTTGTCTTATGTTAGGGTATTGTCCTATGTTCAGTTTATTCATGCCATGATCCCTTTCGTGTTTAAATGCTAGTAATCACTAAACTTACCAGACTTATTGTCTGACCTGTTTTCTTTCGTTTCTCCCCCCAAGTCCACAGGGAGGGAATACCCTAGCTTTGCTCAGTTTTCTTTTCAAGATTGAAGATAGTCAACATATTGCTTTGGACTCTCTTTTTCACTGCTGTGTCCGGCTCATGCTTTATTGGGGAATATCATTGTTATTTTATGCTTCTTTATTTTTTTATGCAAGACAGAAATATTTTGTTGTAATGGTTTTATGACTTATGCTATTATGAACCACTGGATTATGATTTAAGTCTGAAATAAAGTTTATGAAATTTTCCGCTGTTATCTTTACTTATATCTGTCTTGTAATTATTCTATGTCTGTTTACCTACAACGCTCCACAGAACATAGTGCATTCCCTTTGTGAGTGACACTAACGGATGTGGGGTGTTTCAGGTAGTCGATACTTAAGAAACAGATTTCCATTTTCATTTCTTGTTCAATGGAAATAGTTATCAACTCAATATGATTGAATTAAGTACAGTTCAATTTAAATACTCTTTAATTTATAAGTCTCGACCAAACAGCTAAAACCCAGACATTTGACTGTCTTTTATAAATAAATAACTAAAGCGTGTGATTCGCACAAGGTAATTTATTCAATTTTGACTATCATTTATAAATGAACAACTAATGCGTGTGCGTTGCACACGGTATTTTTACTCTAAAATGTCAGCTTGTTTATACGACATTTTATACCTTTATCACACTTCATAAATCATCTTTTTATTTCTAAATAATCATAAATATCTTAATTTACACTACCTTTTATATTATATTTTATTATTTCCTTTTTGTTTTTGTTTTTGTTTTTAAACTCGTTGAACCTCTTAAGCCAACTACTATGTTCGATTTCCTTGCTAATGTCTTTCCTTCCACCTGCCCACTAGATTTGGTCTCTTTTTGGCCATATAAAATAAAAATCTCTTTATTTATTTATTTTTATTCTTCTTCTTTTATTTTTATTTGATTTTCTATTTTCATTTTCAAACTTGTTTTAATTAAAACCCCGCCCAAAATCTCTTTGCCAAGTACCACTTTTGCATTCGCCAAAGTACCACCTTGCCACACCATGTCAAGCATGCCTGATCCACTCCAAATCCCATGCTCCAGCCAAGTACCAAGTACCCAGTACCACATTTCCAAAGTACCAGTTCTCAACACCATGCAGCGCACATAAATCCCTTTGCCCGATCCCCTTGCCAAGTACCACCTCCTCATTTGCCGAGTACCAGCTTCCCTCACCAAAAACTCGTGCCACACATGCTAATCCACCCCAGATCCTCATGCTCGATCAATGCTTCCTTCTTTTTCCTGGCTTGCCAGTCTAATGCACGGCCTATGCAGCTGTGCACGTGCACAGAAAAACATGCCACCGCCTCCCCTTTTCGCTTACCCACCCAAATTTCTCGTCACACATTGACTTTGTCCCCACCTTCCCCTCCAACTTCGATCAACAATAGTGAAATCCACAGTGCCACCCCAGTTTTTCAACATTTAGTTGATCGGGGAAAACACCTCGCCTCGCCAACTCCTTACACCGATCAACATACGACTTTACCAGTTTGAAGTCCACCCCTGTCTCGACCTCCACCCCAAAAATGGCCCAACTCGATGCACCCAGTACGACGCAGTTCGTCGTCAAAGTTAACCCGTCCTAACAGCAAACAAGAACCCTAAATTGACCTCGGTCTCGAAATCTACTCAATAGAAAAATGATTTACTATTTTTCCTATGATCCCCTATCTTAAACGTCGCTTCCCTCCTCGCGCCATGGATTCTGGTTGCTTCGATCGCCGGATATTGCCCAGAAGTTGATTTTCTGTCCATCCCCGTTTATCTCTTTATTTACAGACTTAAAAATCTTGCTATTTGATCCTAAAATCATGTTTTGATATTACAAAGATGTTGATTCGTCAGAAATTTAAACTAAAATGATTAACAATTCTGTTTTTCCCCCTTTCCTCTTACTGTATGTTTTATAAGCTCAGTATAAACATGGTTTACTTAGGGTAGTTTATTTAAATGAACTAGTGATCTGAATGGCCAGATCGATGAAGAGATCCAAGTTGTTGACATACCCGAACCAAGATGTAGAAGGTAAACAGAGTACATAATTTACATAACCAAGTTATGCAGGTTGTTTAACTGAGGCACAAACACACTGATTTCAAATATAGTTATGATCATATTCAAAACAGGTGAAGCACATATACCATTTTTAAATACTACTGTGTGAAGTATAACATGCGGCTTCAACTTAAACCATTCATTCAAGTAGTGGTTCAAGGAGATTCAAACAGAAATATAAGAAAGTTTACTCACATCAGATTTTTTTTTCTTTTTCTTTTTCATTTTGTACTGGTTTTAAATGCTTAGCAACAAAACCATAGCAACATCTATTCCTTATAAATGAAATAACAGAGAGTATACCAATGTCAACGTATATGTTTATATACAGGCTCATGCATTCAGATTCAAACAGCTTAATCATTTCAAAAAGATTAAACATCAAGAAATATAAGGGAGTTTACTCACATTAGCTGCTTTCCTTCCTTGTCCTGGTTATCTCAGTATTTGTTTGTGTGAGAAAACTGCATGACTTTAGGTCCATATTTACAGCCAAGTTTTTATTTTTTTAAATCTATTTCTTTCTAATGTGACACAGTAAGTAGATTATTAGGCTTATTCCATTTTTTCTAGCCTATACGAATTCATTTCAGGAAAACAATGCATGAAACAATGAATTGTTTATTGAGATATTTGTCAATCCTCTTGTCCTATGTTTCCTTCTAGAAGCATGATATTTCCAAAGCCATGCTTCATTTAATGCTGCATATGGTTCACCTTTTCTTAGCCATATAAAAATGGTTTAATTTGCAATTTAAGTATTTGATATTGCTAAGAAGAATTCTTTACTTGCTATCTTGTATTGTGGGTTTTTAGGTGATGGTTATTACCTATCTTTAGTCATTCTATTCACGGTTAAATCGAATTAAGATTGTTGACTTTATCTTCTTGCCTTGGTTTTGTTTTTATATGCATTTTCCCTTTGTTATCTTCTCTGAGTCATTTTACCAAACAGGTCGTGTGCAATGTCATGGATATTTGTTTTTGACCATTTATGTTTGCTGTGATGATGTTTCCTCTTTTGCTGTAAACTTATATTATGTTTTCAAGTTTAAAACATAACTTCAATTTTATGCATATTCATATATCTATTCATTTATATACTTACAACTATAATTGCTTAAGTTTATTTATTAGTCAAATTTTACCTTAATTATCCCATTAAAATCAATAATTATTATCAATAAAAGTTGGCTAAAAACCGGGACATTATAATTTGCAACAGTGATTTTGAGTTCATGTTCACCAAAAATAAAAGCTTATCTATCCGATGAATAATAACTATAGACATCAAAATTTCTTTATGCATTTTACACTCTTTCAAAGCAATTTTCTCTTCATATAAGACATTTAAAACTTCAAAAAATGGTGTACTTTTGAGCAATTCTAATTGCTTTTTACTCAATCATTTCTTATCTTTCACATGCTTAATAATCTTGTATATTTCTTGGAGGCAACATCTATAAGCACAATCAGATTTCGGGTCTTCTTTTGTTGAGATCTCTTTCGTTTGCTTTACTGCTTCATTGCTTTTAATCTTGTGGACATGGATTTGAAAATCATCATCCTAATATGTTTTAAAAAAAAAAACATCTTATCAATTTTATGTTAAATTGCAAGGTATGAAAGAACTATAGGTATTAGTGTTTGTTTTGAATATAAACAGTGCTAGATATTATTACTAGTAAAATACTAAAACATTCTAAAATGCGTACATGAAAGAATTAATATTCGTAAAATATTAGTGACACATGTCCTGGTTTTTGGTATCTATATTGATGGAGTTCTGGTATCATTTATGCTTATTGTGTGTTGTTTGCAAAATTAGGTGCATGGTATCAGTTGGCTCATGTCATAGGGTATAATTTTTACTAAATAAAATAACACTCTACTGTGTTTAGGTAAACAGTATCACGTTTTCAAGTTCTATGGTATCAGTTTTATCACAAAAATTAAACATTTTAACATGTTCAGGTGCACGACATCAGTTTTTATACCATATGAGTATCGGTTTTTCTAAATAAAAAATTTTGAGTATCATTTTTCATTTATATTACCTACGAAGTGTTTTCGATTTCTATACTACTACGGTATCAATTTTTTGGTAATTAAAGTGATGTAATATGATTAATGCCTCAAAGCTATAATTTACCCAAACAAACTAAATTTACTCTAATAATAGTGTTTATGTTTTTATCGAATCATCATGGTTTCGTTAGATTTTATTCTTGCCTTTTTCTTTTCCACTGGTTTAACAGTTTGTTTCTCATTTTTTCTTTTCATTCTTCATTCCCTAGTTTGTAGAGTTTGATCTTCATTTGTACATGTCATATGGTATCGATTTTGCATGTGATATGGTATCAGTTTTTTCAAAATATTGAAACATTCTAATGTGTTAAGGTGTGTGGTATCAGCTTTGCATATGTTGTGATATCAATTTTGCTAAAATAATATAACATTCTAATATATTCAGGTGTTTGGTATCAATTTGCATGTTTTATGGTATCATATTTGCTAAAATAATAAAAACATTCTAACGTGGTTAGGTGCATGATATCAGGCTTTATAACTTAACAGTATCAGTTTTCCTTTTGTAACATTCTAAGTATCATTTTTCTTTAAATTTAATATGAATTTTGTGTATTTTTTATACTACAAGAGTATTAGTTTTGTTCCTAACGATATTGAAATGACATTTTCATAGCCTGAAAGCTTTTATTTAATCCAAACAAACAATATTTATGATACTTATCAATTTTGCATTGTAATATATATATAAAAGAGATACAATATTTACCGAACCTACTTGTTTATCTTTAGAATCTTTATTTTTAAGTTGTTTACCTATTTTTTTGCCATTTCCTTTTCAACATTTTCGGTACGGTTAGACAATAATAACAATACTATCATTTTTTTAAGTCTGTAGTATCATTTACCGTAATTTTTTCTTCCCTGGTCTTTCTCTTTTTACTTCCTACATTTCATTTACCTTAATTTTTTTCTTCCCTGGTCTTTCTCTTTTTACTTCCTACATCACTTTTTGGATCATTTTTGGACATTTGTCCCCAAATTTCTAGCCTTTGTTCTTCATTCAACGATTGCTCAGTGTTGACCTATGCATTATCTAGGGTTTCTATAGTTTGTACTTGGGGTTGAACTTCCCCTTGAACTTGCGCTTCCACTTGTGGTTCCTCTTAAACTACAGTTTTTTACACTTTGTTGAAGATTTTCATAACTTTCAACATTTTGTTGTGGTTGCATTTGCAGTTCCACTTGCAGTTTAATTGGAGATGATTTTCGGGTTGAGACCGGAGAAGATGAAGTCGATTTTGTTTCGGAAGCCATTAAAGTTTATTTCATATTTTTTGATAAAGTTAAAAAATGGTTTTTGTAAAAGTAGTAAGATGGAAGATCGATTAGAGGAGGGATGAACAAGAGAAATGATCGCTGTTATTTTGGGCTGGGCGTTTGTTCTTCTAAATAAAAATTATTGCACATCTCCTTGTACCCAATATTTTTAAACAAATTGTCCCTCTAAATTTTTACCTCTAAAAACTATCCAATTGGCACTCCTTTCATTTTCACCCTTCCCCCTCAATTCGACATGGAGATTAGGGTTCGTTGCCTTTCACAATTTCGAGTCTTTGATATGAAATTTTTTGCTTCTTTTTTCCATCTTTCTTCTTAAAAATACTAAATCTGGAAGCGCACGACCTATAGATGGAGTTAGAAATTTTGTTGATGATGATAGAGGAAAAGTGTCTTCGACTTTTCTCTACTTTGTCAGATTTTCAAGTTAGTTCTGAATGTTTTCATTGATTTGAGTAGTATCTACTTGTTTAACTTGTTTTGGGGATGATTCTCTATGACTTTTAATTTGGATCTGAACCTTTCAAAGCTTTTTGTTGACAAAACTATTGTAAGTATATCTGCTTATTGATGCAGGCTGGAACATGACAAACTTGCTGTTCTCCCTTGATAATTTTTTAATGAATGAATTATAAATCTATTTCTATATGCTTAATTCATAAATGTAGAATAGGATTTGGTGACATATACACAGTTCTTTGATTATCACACCATAGTGTTAACTTGTTGTTTGACTTGATCTTTAGTTGCTTTAACAGAGATATAGCCACATAATCTCTGCAATAACACTCGCAACACTTCTATATTTTGCTTAAGTACTTGATTTTGAGATGGTTGATTGATGATATTCGATTGTCACCAAAGTATATGCAATACCTTATGACATATTTTTTGTCATTATGGTTTTTTTCCATGTTAGCATCATAGTGTCCAATAATGTTGATATCTCTGCTTTCCTTTAATTATAGACCATAGATGATAATTCCTCTGAGATACATTAAGACTCTTTTGATAGCTTTATATCGATTGTCCAGTAGTTCCTGCATAAATTGAGATAAATTGTTAACATTAAATGTTATGTGTGATCTAGTTATAGTAGCACATTGTAATGCACCAATGATGCTTCTGTATTATTTAGCATTGGGTATAGATTATCCCCTATATTTGGAGTAACTTTGATTGCTTATCACTTGGTAGTGGGTTTGCACCATCCATTTTAGCTTTGATTAGAACTCCATTGATGTATTTCCTTTGACACAAGATCTGTTATGTATTTGATCTCTTTGTGACTTTTATGCTAAGAAAATAATTTAAGTCACATAGATTTTTTATTGAGAAATCTTTGTTTAAGTATGAATCAGTTCTTTAATTTTGCTATGATCGTCCCCTGATATAATTAAACCATCAACATAAATTGATGATGTGTTGTTGATTTTGATAAATAAAGTGCTGCCAGATTCGGTAAATTGAAAACCTATGTTAATTAATGTTGCTTTTAGTTTATCAAAAGACACTCTTGGGGCATGTTTGAGCTCATATATAGCTTTTTTCAGTTTACACACAAGGCTAGTGTTTTGTTCGTAACATTGTGGTTGTCTCATATAAATTTGTTCTTCCAAGGTGCTATTTAGAAATGCTTATTGACATCTAGTTGTCTTATATGCAAATTTTTATACAAAGCAATAGTGAGCACTAGTCTGATAGTGGTTGGTTTAACCATTAAAGAGAAAGTTTCGTTAAAGTCAAACTCATATTCTTGAGTGTACCCTTTTGTAGTAAGTCAAGCCTTGTATTTATTGATAGTTCCATCAAGATTCCTTTTTAACATGCAATTCCATTTGCAATTTACAATATTTTTGTTACTTAGGTGTTGAACTAATTCCCAATTTTTGTTATTTACAAGGGATTTTATTCTTCACTCATTTTCGCCTTTCAATTTCTGTCTTTGACATCTTGGTTGAAGTTTTCTGATTCATCTAAAACTAGCATTTCTACAAGAAAAAATTTGGTTTAAATATTCCACTTTTTTCCCTTATAACCATATGATATCCACCTCTAGCATTAGAGAATATGCTAGAAGATATGTTTCCTTTAATTAATTGTATGGATTTGGGTTTATATTTGGTATACAATTATCTATTATAATAGATCCAAATATACTCTAGTATATTCTTATCTAGAATGTTCTTTTAGATAAGGATAAACTATGTATAAATAGAGGCAGGATTGACAATGTAAAAAAATATCTTTTGTAATAATCAATCAATAAAGATATAACAATGTAGTCTTTTATGTTTTACCGTTTAATCTCTCTCCTCTCTATATCAAGTTCTAACATGGTATCAAAGCTTGGTTATACAGAGAGATAGAGAGAGGGTTGTTGTCAACATTATCGGAGTGGGTTGCTATCGCGGATTTGTTATTTTCTTCTTTTTCTTACTTCTGTCATTTCTTCTTTGTTAGTTTTAAGATTTGTTATTTGTTGGTGGTGATTGTAGAAGACAAGCATTGATGGTAATTTTGAGATTTGCTATTTGTTGTTGCTAAAAAAAAGTGGTTGCGAAAGGGAAATTTGGTGATGTAGTAAAGATGCTTGTGCGAGATGTTTGTGTGAGTAGGTTACAGTGAGGTTTGGCTTTTGCTGATTGTAGTGGTTGTTGAATTGGAGTTGAAGCCAAGTTCCTATGATTTGGTTAGGTGATTGTTTGGTGAGCGTTGGTGTTTGCGTGAAGATGGTGAGCTAGTAAAGTCTATGGTAGGAAGCAGGAGCTGTTTTTTGGTGGTGTTTGCGTTATGGGTTTAGGGGTTTGTGAGTTGGTCAAAAAAGGCTCTGGTTGAATATTGTGGCATTTGCAGTGCGGTGTAAGAGTGTTTGCTTGGTATTGTAGAGTATGACTATTGTTGGTGGTTAATGAGGATTGTGTGGATTGTTCCAGGTAGGAGAAGCTTGGTTTTGTAATGATGAGTATGACAGTTTGGTGAATTGAGGTAAAAGTGATGGGTTGATTGAGTTGTTAGAGAGTAACATTAGTTTGAAGTCGTTTAATGTACGTTTGATGTCTGCATCGGTAAGCCCGTTTATTAGGAGGGAAGTTGACGTTAATTGAAGGTGGTAGATGGTATTGTAAGGTATGTTTGGAGGATGCAAACATATGCTGACTCATCCTTATTGATTTGGTTTGTTTGATATGTTTGGGGGATGTAAACATATGCAAACTCATCTCATTTTAGTTTATTTTGTTTTCTTTTTAAGTTTGGGAGATGCAAACATACAAATACATCCAGGACCAGTTTTGTCATTTGGTCGCTCAGATATTTTTCTTAACCGATCAGATTGAAGATAGTTGAGTTGTTTTGGAGTTTCAGATATTGGAGTTGTTGAGTTGTTTGGAGTTGTAGTTGAATGTTTGATGCTTATTGTTTGGTGTTACTCTCTAGCAATATTGAAATGCTTGCTCGATCTTGCTACACTTCAGTTTGCAGCTTCTATTTGGCGAACTCACGATTTTTCGCATCGTGAGTTTGAGGGGTAATGTTAGAGAATATGCTAGAAGATATGTTGCCTTTATGTAAATGTTTTGATTTGGGGTCTATATTTGGTATAGAACTATTTATTATAATAGACCCAAATATACTTTAGTATATTCTTATCTAGAATGTTCTTTTAGATAAGGATAAACTATGTATAAATAGAGGCAGGGATTGGCAATGTAAAAAGGTATTTTTTGTACGTAATAATCAATCAATAAAGATATAACAATGTAATCTTTTATGTTTTACCGTCTAATCTCTCTCTCCTCTCTATATCAAATTCTAACAGTAAGA
This sequence comes from Allium sativum, assembly GCA_030737875.1. NCBI lineage: Eukaryota > Viridiplantae > Streptophyta > Magnoliopsida > Asparagales > Amaryllidaceae > Allium > Allium sativum. The sequence goes on from CM060924.1 coordinate 791,605,301, forward strand.
TTTCTTTCATTGGTTTGCTCAGTCTTACCTTCAAACCTGACTGTTTAAGCACTTGAATTTTCATTTGCTATTTGATTTGATGGTATTGCATAAAGTTGATTAGTGTGCCCAGATGACTAAGAAGTTCAATGACCTGGAATGCTAGGCATTATGAGTTGTGATTCCGATACACCTCTCGTCCCTTCAGTTTTATCCGTTCTCATGACCTTTGAAAATATTGATAAATCTAGTATAGGATTTTTTGGAATGAATACTTTACCTATTGTTTTGATGTCTGATCTATTGAATGAATATACATATTTATTAAATACAACATGTCTGCTTAAAATGATTTTTCCACTATCATCTAGGCATTTATATCCTTTTCGATTTGACCCATATCCAATGAAAGTGCATCTTATGTCTAAAATTAAGTTTATTTTTAATTGTGTGGTCTAAGACAGGGAAAACACAGGCAACCAAAAGTTTCTAACATTGTATGATCTGGTTTAGTGCCAAATAGTTTTTCTTGAATACTTAATTTATTAACACTTTTGTTGGTAGTCTATTAGTTAAATAGACTGCGGTGTTTAATGAATCAGGATAAATCTTTAGTGCCATATAAGCATGAGCAAGTAATGACAATCCAGTTTTAACTATATGTCTATGTTTTCTCTCTCCTAGGCCATTATGTTCGGATGTACATGGACAAGTGATTTCATGAATTATTCCTTTTTTGTGAAAGAAATTATTTAGACATTTATACCCACCGTCACCATCAGTTTATATCACTTTAACTTGATAGATTGTTTGATTATCTATCATGGTTAAAAAGTGTGTAATAGCACTGTAAACTTTAGACTTCAATTTTAGAAAGTAAACCCAAGTTTATCTAGAAAAGAAAAAACAATAAAAGATGCATAATGTTTGTACCTATAGTCCGAACATATGGACGCATGCCCCCATAGATCAAATGCAACCATTTCCAATGGTTTTCATATTTTGTTTGTGAATTTGCAAATGGCAACTTGTGTCTTTTACCTAATGGACAATAAGTGTATACATATGATGATACACATTCATCAGAGGAAAATTTGTTTTCTAAAAGAATTTTCTTAACAATCTTTTCATTAAGGTGACCCAGCTTATTATGCCAGTGATCAAAAAAATTCTTACGTCTACTGGTTTCAGTCATTTCTGTAACATTAAAACAGCCGTCCTCTTTGTCTGGTTTTTTTACAATTCACTAAATTGAATATATAAAGTCCTTTGTTTTCTTCACCTTGCAAAAGTGTCTCTCAAATTAGTATGTCTCTAATTAAACAATAGTTGGTATGTAATTCATAAAATATATTGTTATCACTAGCAAACTGCGACATCCTAATAGGATTTTTTTCTTGTTCTAGGCACCCTTAAAAGATTATTTAAATATAACTGTATGTTTCCTTTGATGTGTGCATTACTAGTGTTTGTGATATTTATGCATTCACCATTACCCAAACGTATTACTTGTCTACCTATATACACTCTTTACCAAGATTTAGATTTTCCAAATTGATAATAATGTGTTTTGCTGCACCTAAATCTGGGTACTAAGCTTCATCTAGTATGTATTATTGCTTGGCAATTTCATCGAGTTGACAAATTTTGATTTGTTGATCTGTATTGCTTCGAGTTTGAGCAAGAAGCACTGGGGTTAGTATCTTTTTGATATCCATTATTTTTATCAGGCATATTGTAATGATCTGAAAATATACACGATTTTAAATAACGTGTCTAACTGTAATTTTACTTTAGAATTTAAACTTTTATTTATTTCAAATTGTAGGAAATATGTATATTTGATTTCTAAATATAAAATAAAACACGTACGTCTAGTTTGAATAACAAAACTAGATTGATTGTTATTTTAGAACTTATTGACTTGAAACTGACGTGAAATCGATAAATATTGAAATACTGAGTCTTAAAACATATATTTTTACATAAATTTGATCCTACAAAATTTATAATGAAAATGTCATAATTTGCTCGTTCCATTTAAATGATTTATAAGGTGGATTTACGATAGCGACAACCGATATAACACAATTAACGTTAAAAACATAAAATTGAATTAAATTCTGAAATTTTATATCTAAGATGTGTTTAACTAGACATAGCATAGGAATAAATTTCGTAGTAAAATAGGGAAGTTCGTTTGTTAACGTTATTTCAACGCAAGTCAGTTCAAATATTAAATGAATAAAATTATTGTCAAAACCTAAATGTCCCGATATGAAAAAAAATTGCTCGTTTTGAAGCCAATGGAGCAATGCATTACGCGAAATTCGGACATTTCTAGGCCCATCAGAATTTTAATGTATCAATTAATAGTGCATCATCGTTAAAAAATGATGTTTTGATAAGAGAACCACGATACTGATATCTGTATACCATCACGTCCGTCCCATTGCGTTGATTAACACAGTATATTCATTTGTGCGTTTTGGTGTTCGATAGACCTCGAAATCAATAAAACGGCGTGTTATATCAGTACTTGACGTTGTGTCAATTTTGAGTTTTGTGTCCCTACTTGTGTCATATTGGAATGGTGACGTGCCCTACACTATGACTTTACCCTTTTTTCATCCTACGATCACAACCTGTTTGGTTTGTATGTTGATTTGAATTATTTGAATTTATGGTGGTACTTAATAACCGGCTTTGCCCGAAATATACCATATATATATATTTGAAAATGGGTAAATTTTTATTAATATCCCGAAAGCTGGCTCGACCCACAGTTACACAGCCCGTTTATAACATACGGGTTACAACATAATACAACCAACGATTCGCTTTTCCTTTACTTCCACATTCTCCGCAAAAGCAAAAAGAAAATTAGGACACAGAGAACACTTCATGGAGGACGTAAATTCTCTCGTCTCCTACCTCCAGTCGCTTCCTCCCTGTTCCACTTCTCCAATAGCAATAGTTCTCGTTCCGTTGAGCTGGTGAGTAATTTCGGATTGATTCTTCCTATGATAATTGCAATTTCTCTATTAATCGCACAAGAGTTGAATAATACATCTTTCATCTTCTTCTTAAAAGCACAGGCATTTCTTTCTCTCCATGTTTGCCACACTGCGGCTGCAAGGCAAACCTTTCCAATCTCTACCATCAATTGAGATACGTGCCATCCATCGTTCAGGTAGTTAATTTCATCCTATAACTTACCCATTTTCTCAGTATTGAAGCATTTGAGCTTTTGAGTTTCCCATAGCCGTCTGCTAAATTGGCACTCGAAAAATAAGTGATTTAGGGTTTTAGAGGCACAATTACATAATACACATCTATCTTTATCAATTATACCCTAACTAAAAAGTCGATCTATAATGGGCAGTCTGCCTAAAATGGCCTTGTACAGTACCTATGCCATTTTTGGTGGGCATGATGGAGTCCATATCACTTTACTCCAGGTTACACTACGGTGCACTTGCTTGATGCTCTCCCAGACATTACTTAGCTTAAATTTTCCATCAGCTTATTTCCAAGTGTCTTCATCCCTATCTGAGTAAATTGGCTTTTCATTAAGTTCATCTATTAAGTTTCGAGCCACTAAGCTGCTAATGCAGTCCCATTTGTCATTTGAGATTATAGTGTTCACCGTAGTGCTTGGTGTACCATAGGCAAAGAAGTTGTCCCAGACATATCTATGAATTAGACTCATGCCATTTAGCCATGGATCTCGCCATAAATCTGTTGAGTTACCTTTAGCAATGTCCCTTTGGATTCTTGTTTTGAGTTCATTTCTTAGTTTCATGCAAATCTTCCACACAATCGACGGATTGTTGTCAATGTTTGATGTCCAGAAATCAGTTCTCATATATCTGCATCCAAACAACCCAAAGATTTTCAGAAGAAATTAATTTTCATGCCAGTTTAAGCCCATAGGCCTTCTTAAGCTCAAATAAATTTTTTAGCCCAACTCCCCCTTCTTTCTTGGGCCTGCAAAGTAATTTATAACTTATCTTATGGAGCCCACCTTTCCATAAAAAAATGGCGCATACAGTGTCAATCTTTGCAATTGAACAGTCAGGAATTTGAAATGTCTGAAGCCAAAATCTGACTTTTGATGTGATAACCATGTACACTATTTCAACTCTGCCCGCAAAAGACAATAGTTTAGATCTCCATCCTTGAAGTTTGTGTCGAATGTCTTCAACTAACTTACCACACTTTGCATCGGTTATAGTGTTGCCTGAGAGAGGGACACCCAAATACTTGACAGGGAGAGTACCCTCTAGAACCCCTATCGTATCAAGAAACTTGTTTGTGGCTACAAAACTTGTTAAAGTAACACTTAGTTTTGAGCTAATTTACTTTAAGCCCAACCCATTTCTCTAGATTGTGGAAAATAAGATTCAGATGGGTTATTGCTGTGGTAGAAGCTTTGAACACCACCAATAGGTCATCAGCGTAGATTAAATGAGTGACTTTAGGCTGATGGTTCTAAATAGGCAATATGAACTTATGTTCAGTGGCCAGTTCCATCTATAACGTAAACCATTCCATTGCTACCGTAAATAAATAAGGGGAACGAGGGTCCCCATGCCTTATCCCCTTAGTACTGGTGACGTAGCCCTTTGGTACACCGTCGATCAGTATAGAAAAAGTTAGAGAATTTAGGCAGAAATCAATCAAGTTAATGAGATTGGCTGGTAACCCCATCTACCAAAGCATGTGAGTGATGAAACTTCTGTTGACTCTGTCATATGCCTTATGCAAGTCAATCTTTAGACTTAACTTGTCTGCACCTTTCTTGTTAAAGTCTCTAACCAATTCATGTGCCATGAGAGAGTTTTCAGAGATGAATCTACCTTTGATGAAAGAACTTTGATACTGAGAGATTAATGCAGGAAGAACACCATTCAATCAATTGCAAATAATTTTACTCAAAATTTTATGCACCACATTGCAACAAGAAATAGGCATATAGTCTTCGATTCTAGTTGGGTTCTGGACTTTGGGAATAAGCAAAATGAATGTATGATTTATCTCTATTATGAGTTTTCCTGAATCCAATGCTTCTTGAAATGCATCTAACGTGTGGTTTTTTTGGCATAGCCGGCCGGTTTTTAAGGTGACCGCAAGCACCTTTTTATTATGACTAATAATAAAAAAATACAATATAGTACATGTGACTGTAGTTAGCAGTCAGCTAGTTTGGTTTTTAAGGTGGACCGTCCACCGTCATCGGAGTTTATAGTGGTTCATCCACTCAACCTAACAGGCATATAATACTAGAGCTAACTACATACTAGACTACAAATTACATTGCCTTATGACCTGACTCTCCAAGCAGGGATAGTAAGAAATTACATTCTACAAAAAGTAGTAAGTTACATTTGGATACAGAGAATAACAATTCAAGACTATATGGATAAAGCAGAAGCATCCAAAGGATTATATTACTAGACCTCAATGTACTCAAAGCTGAACAGTGCAGGATCAACAGAAGCAAACTGAAGCCAGCCGGGTTACATGAGCTCCACACCAAGGTGAGACTTGCATAACTAGCATTGGAAATCTGACATAACGGCCAAACTGACGTGAGCAAGAAGAAAGGTAGGAAATGGTAGAAAGCACCCCGATAGATACGACAAAGTTGAGAGTGTCGCTTCACCTGATTTACGACATCACCAGAGGCATAAAATAGACCAGCACACCAAACTAAATCTCACCAAAGTTGGCACAAAACAGAGAACTGCTCAACATTATAAAGATGGTAAAGAAGTAGAGAGAAACCCAGTAAATGCACAAGTAGGCTGATACAACACCAAACAAACATCATCAAGGATCAGTGCTAGGCATCTCGTGTTTTGCAGATACTCATTTTTGTTGACAAATTCATACAAATACTAGTCTAACAATCCACTTGAAACCAACATACAGATAAGCATAAGGGTCGAAACAGTTCTCGTCTTACATGGAAGAGGTGCAAGCACCATGATTAACAAAAAACAGATCTCAGATCCAATCATCAAACTCCACAATTCAAGATACAATCAACACCCAAGACTGTAAACAAACAAGACACTAGCAAGACGTACTACAGAGCTTAGGCATTGAATACCAATTAACCAAATGACCCATTACAGACCAAGTCGAAACGCGAAATCCGTTGAGAAAATAGGAGTTACTGCATACCTCATAGACTCCATGCAAGTGACAAAACCCCTTTCAAAATGCCAAAACCTCGGTTGAATAACCCGATGAATCAAGTCATTGCCTGAAATGCTTCAACACATGGAAAGGAGGTGTTTACAGATTCAAATTTGGTAGTAAAGAGTTGGGAAATGAGGCGAATAAGTCAGGGATAACCAGATCTCAGATCTATTTCATGGATAAGCTTAGATCTAACAGCTATTTTTAGGTATGCTGGGAAGATACGCATGACGAAAGCAAGGTTATGAGGAGATAAGAAGAGGCGAGAGTGTGGTGAGAATGAGATTTGAAGAGAAAAGGCTGCATGAAGAAAGGAAGAAGATGTAGTGAAACCCTTGTCGCCATTTACATTTCCCACCTGCGCACAAAGTTTTTTGAAATATTTTAATTAGTAGCTTTTATTTAGCAGCCAAAAAAAAATTCCCTCATGCTAATCTTACCACCCAACATCAGTCTGACCTCAGTGGTGAGCTGCCTTCGACACCCAATGTTGGGTAAGTCTTCATCATAATTTCCATTAAATAACTCTGTGTAGTAGGAAATAGATGCGTCTTCTAACTGTTTGAGTTGCTGCATCGAATCACCCTGTTCATTTAAATAGTTAAGAAGATTATTATAGTGCTTTCTTTGTGACATTTTAGTATAGAAAAATGTAGTGCATTTGTCTCCCTGCATCAACCATTTCTCTTTTGCTTTCTGTTTGAGGTCCAGTGATTTTATTTCCAATGTTGTCTTGAGTTGTCGCTACAAGTCATAATAATCACTATTAAGTCCTTCACTCAATGGGTCTACATCAAGCAACATTTGTGTCTACTCTAGTTGGTCTTGTACGCCTTGTATGTGGTCTCCCTCTTTCGGGTGAGTTTTATTCTAGTTTTCCGGTCTAAGTTTGCATTGCTTAAGTAGCATAACCAACTTGAACATACTATTGCCATCGGACATAGGAATATCAGTGAAATTGACAACATCATGATGACCCTATATCAAATGCCAATGATTAGAAAATTGGAAAGGTTTACCCTTGGGGTTGTTATTGGCATCGTTAAAACGGATTAACAAAGGAGAGTGGTCATCGGTAAAGGAGGCAAAGACTGTAGCATTGAGACCACTGATCTAGTTTAACAAATTTGAGTTTGCAAGAGCTTGATCAAGTCTTGATGAGATTTTCTTAGACTCACCACTTCTCCATGTGTACTGCAGACCGAAGTGGGGTAGCTCCGACAGTCCACTGGCTAACGCACAGTTGTTGAGTTCTAAAACTTGGGAAAGCTTAAGAGTTAGTCCTCCTTTCTTTTCACTAGTACATAAAAATGCGTTGAAATCACCCAACACAAGCCACGGGGATTGTATATTTTTAGCATTATCAATAATAGTATTCCAAACCTTTACTCTTTCAGATGCTAGGTTGCTTGCGTACATGAATGATATGTATATCTCCAACCCTCCAACATTAGTTGCATGAATAGTAACCTGTTGGTCATCACAATTCATAGTAACACATTTCCAACAAGAGACATCCTAAAAGATTACAATGCGTCCTTTTTGGGAAGTACTTAGATTATCACATAAATCCCATAGGTCTCCCATGTGAATTTTGAAGTAATCTAAGTTTTCTTGAGTAGATTTATTTTCCAGAATGACAATTATCGTGGGCTCATACTTATCCCGAAAGTTGTAGAGGTCTAACTGACGCGTGTCGTTGTTAATACCCCTAACATTCCAACATAAGATTGACATTAATGTTTAGTGGTTTTACTCCTAGTGACTGGAGCAGCACCAACTAAAGCACTTGTAACTGTTACTTTCTTGCCTTCATGTTTGAATTGAGCAGTGTATTTCTCATTAACTTCAGTTAAGTCATTAACATTTACTTCGTCACTGCTTTCCTCTTCAGACTCATCAATATGGATATCCAGATTCTGAATATCATCCAGAGAATTTGGTTCCCTACCCTCCACCTCCTCACCATTGGAAGCCATATGATGATCAGTTAGACATGAGTCTTCCACCATTGCCTAAACCTGTACCTGATTTCGATCTTGATCAATATGAGATGGTGCAGATGATTCAAAGCCCCCAACAATAAGTAGTGGAGGCACTTGTATAATAGGACTAGCTGTAGGGGCTGTAGCAGCACCAGCTTCAACGTGTACAACATTTTTTGGCGAGGATAGAATTTTGGAAGTGCTAACTTCAGTAGCTTTACTCTTTTGTACCCATATTTTCTCTGGAATTATAATAATACAATATGTATCTAAAGGCCCAAAGCATTTGCATCAAGTGAATTTTGGTGGGACAAATTTATACTCTACTGCCTGATCATAAGTGTTACCCTTTTTGTCAAATGCTTTGATGTAGTTAGGTAGCTCTGAATCTGTAGTGATTTCAGTTAGGACTTTTGCAAAGCTAATTTTCTTTACCATTTTGGTATTTTCATCAATCTCCAGAGGTTTACTAATAATACTTGCCAGTTTACTGATACACCTAGTGTTCCACAGAGTTAGGTTCAAGTTAGGGAGTTTCACCTAAATCGGGTATGTAGTAAGCGTAGCTTTTTTTGAAATTAAAAGCGACCATCCATTTATGCATGAAGTTGATTTTGATGTTCATAAACCATGGCCCCCTTTTAATATTCTCTCTAATCCTCTTTCAGCTGAAATTTAATAGGAAAAACCTCATTTTCTCTGAGGAAAACATCCCAAGCCCTTTTCGGCTTCCACATTCTCTTAATATATGCATTGAAATAAACAAAATATGGTTATTTACCTGCCACGTATACATAGATCGAGTTCTCCAATATCTATCTATCTATTACTTATCCTGGAAAGCAGAATCCACGCTATTCTCTATGCACCAGTGTCTTCGTTTGAAACTGTATCTTTTGGGATCGTTTACCGTCGTCTCGCTCCTAGCCAAACCCACGTTTTCTATTCAACTGAAAACCTAAATCACTCTTCATTTAGACGAATGGAAGACTTTAAGTTGTTGATGATATACACGTAAATGTGTATATTTTATCCGCTTATTTATCTCATTTTCCCTTTAAAATAATTGATACTTTGTATTTATAGCTGTATTTTCAGATTGTTGACAAGAAGCATGGTTTAGAGCATTTGATGGATAAAGCATGAAGAATTGCTTAAAAAGAGTGAAGTTTAAAATTGCTAAAGCTTGAAGAGTCTAAAGCTTGAAGAACGGTTGCAATTATATTTCAGTTAAGAAGATTTGGCTCAATAAAGACTCAAACTGCATTCACATTAGCTCATTAGGAAGGCCTCTTACTCATGTTGCGTTCACACTAGCCTATTTGCTAAACCACTCACTCTAAAGCTGCGTTCACACTGGCTTATGTGTTATTTGGGTTATTTCTTTAGTCCCACATTATGTAATTAGCTAGCTAGCTTTTGTCATATCAGCTATAAATACCTTGTATCTCATTCATTGTAAAACACATTAGGTTTTATTCTGTAATTCTCTTCTTGGAATAAAATCATTCTTTCCCTTTCTTTTTACTTTTTGTTTATTTTATTTATGTTCATGTTATTTATTTTCTTTTTCTCTTCTTCTTTAGCTATGTCTAGCTAATCCCCTTTGATTAGGGGGTGATGACGCTGATAGTATGATTCAATATGAATCACATAGCCAAAAGATGAGGACTGTATACATGTAGATCTGGATCTGAATTAAGGGTTAGATCTGAACCTTCATACCCTGTGTCGTTTAAGAGCTGTGCTCCTTCACAGGGTATATTCGAGTTTAATCTAACACTTATCAGATTTAGATTTAATATTTAGGGTTTTAGAAATAAAATAGTGAATCTGTCTTGATAGCCTATGGTTGTAGAGCTGAGCTCCTGCATAGGCTATGCTTGTCGTTATTTACATATTTGTTTCTAAAAACCTATTATTGTTGATTCATGTTTGTGACAGAAACATGTATTAGACCTGGTTAATCTTTTGGCTATTGATGATTATGAATCTGATCTATGTCATTATCCCCTAATTGCTTTCACTTATTGTTAAAACTTTTTTTATTATTTAATTTTGCTATTTTCTTTGTTTTCAACCAATCAAAAGTTAGGGATAACTTGATTGGATTTATTAATTAAAATATTTTTGGTCCCAGAGTTCGACACCCTCTACAACGATCCTTGTTGTTTAGGAAAGACGAACGAATTTTACAGTTGTTTATAATTGTATAATTTGTTCGCAAACAAATTTTGGCGCCGTTGCCGGGGACCAAAATAACTTTTATTACTAAATCCTTCGAGTTATATTTTTTTTTATTTTTTTATTTTTGTTTTTCCTTTCGTTTTCTATCATTAAAAAAAAATCTTGTAAATTTTGTTTCTATTCTTGTCTTGGTTGCCTTTCCATCTTTTCAATATATTTCTTACCCTTTTCTTCTTTTACAAATTTCTGCAATTTAAAACTTAAAAAAAGAAAACCATTTATTTCTTTCCTCTTTTGATGTCTTTCCAAATTTTTACAACTTCTTCCCTTTTACAACAGTAAAAAAAAAACATTTGCCTTTTTTTTTTCGTTTCAACTTCTTTCCTATTTTCCTTACTAAATTCTCAATCTTCCTTTCAACAGTTTCTTTCTTACACTGCTTTTCTTCTTCTACAACATAATTAAATAAAAAAAACAATTTTCCTTTTACTGTTTCTCTTCTCTGCCACACAACATAATTGTCGTCCTTTTCTACAACGTACACCACCGACTACATTGCTCCAGCGTGTAACTCACACATCGTTCTCTCCTATACAAAACCGCTCCAAAATTAAACAATACCAATTATCATCCACGACCCCCTTCTGAACTGCATACCATCTTCTCATCACCAAGAGCAACCCCATCCCCTTGTTCCCAAACACCATTTTTACCCCAAACTACACTTCACACAAACCCATTTTACAAAACATTACCCTTTCCTTCCCATTCACCACGACACAGCCAATTCACCTCCCCACTTCAGAACCGCAAAGTTCACCAATATCATTCACTACTTTCATTGACTACTTTCATTCAAAACAAACACGCCACAAATTCAACCTATATTTGCCAAACACAATCCATTCATCACCAGTAAACCACCTCAACCAAGTTCAGACGTACCACTTCAACCCACTCACATACAACATCATTCCAGCTCAACAGCTACCACCCCAGAACTGCTCATATCACCATCATACCATACACAAACACACACATCAGCATCTTCCCAATTTCTTCAAAATCAAAATTGCCAATTCACTTCTACAATAACATACACAGTCAAGCTATATTGCCTCATCATCCTCATTCACACATTCACCCCCATACGGCTATCTACCACGAACAGACCACATCATCTGCGCCAATACAACTCAGTTCATCTTCTACTTACCCAAAATCCTTGTCCTCATCACTGTCCAAAGTTCACTGCTCTTACACCTCCCTTCTCCAACAAGACAGTTCGCACCACTTCCTGACTCCAACTCGAAGCAGCTGCTAACCGCAGCTCCGAAACCCAATTAATCACAGATTCCAACCCAATTCGAAAACACTCAAATTGGATTTTCCTTTTTCCGAAACACCCAAACCGATTCAAACTCCTCTAAACGAAACTCCATCGCCCAGACGCAGATCCGACCCTCCACCGATCGGAATCCAACTCTGAATCATCAGAAACCCTAATCGAAACTTCCCTGCAACCATTTCCATCTCTCGAAAATAAGTAACAGTCTGCCCTCTCATAAATTCGCAATTACAGCAATTCTGATTTTTGCTGATTTGTGTCCAAAAATATATAATTTTGATTTAGGAAATTTAGTGGCTGTGTAAATTCTTGGTGTTTTTGTTGTAGAAGCGTATTAGTCTTGTGGCTTCATGGGACAGGCAATATTTGTATTTTGATGATTTATGGGCCAACTGGGCTTATTTGATTTTGGTGAGCAAGTTTGAGTGGCATTGGAATTTCGACTTATAACCAAAAAACGGGAGAAATTTTCGAAAACGGGTACAGTGGAAATTAGAAAAAGGTCTTAAAAAAATAAATTTCGGGCTCCTAGCCCGAACCCGTGCCGCAGCGCAGTCAAGCAATTAATAGAAGGGGACAACAACAGAAAGTAGCGGACAATTCAGGGTTGGAGCGGTTGCACACCAAGTGGGGTGTGAACGCGCTAGCGCGAATCAACTACACTGGACGGACTGCCGATCAAGGTGAGTATTTTTTATCTCTACAGGGACTGCTGCTGCAAATAAGAAAAATATAGACAGTGCTTGTAAAAATCTTCTGCAGGAGATTGGCTTGCTTGTAAAAAAAAAATTATTTCTGCAATTTCCTGTTCTGAGACTGTTCATTCTATGACTGAATATTTTGCCTGTTGATGTGTGGTTTAAAATTTTAAAACGAACGTGGGATTAATTGAAAAGGTTATTTTTGAAATCGAACCGAGGATTCCCAAAAAGCTCATAGGACAAAATATTCGTTAAATTGACAATTAGGATTGATACTCTCTGAGGTGTCTAAGGAACGGTAGAGTCTCGAACTCAAACAGGTTCTTAAACCTTCAGTTGTGTTTCTACGGTGATTCGTGGCACACTGATAACCCCTGTCCGGACCTGGCCTAGACTTGTATTCATATAATCCGAAGTTGTTAATTTTAACATATTTTTTAAAAGAGCTTTCTTGAAAATGTCTCAATTCCCTTATTCCTACGGATTTTATGATAGTTGTGAAAATCAATATAATCCATATACTTTTACACCAAATTCATATGGATATTTTAATAACAACTATTGTACAAGTAATTTGGACTGTACACCACCATCTTTTCAAAATTTTCAAGATAATCCCGATTGTACACCAACAAATTTCCAAAATGATGATCAACCCTCAACTCTTGAAACACATGTTAAATCTTTACTTGAAATGAGCATACAACAAAATAAAGAAATAAATGAATTGTGTAATTTATACATGTGCAACAATTCAAGTGAAAGCTTTCAAAATAATCAAAATCCGATTTCACCTTCAAATTCCAAAGATTTTGATTATAACCCTTGTCAATTCAGTTTTGAACTCCAAAATGAATTTCAAATTCAAAATGGAAATGTAAATCATTTTTCAAATGATTTTAGCAATGGGAATAATTTCAATTGTGGTGCTAGTGAAAACTTTTGTTCTCAACAATTTCAACTTGAAAATTCCCGTGTAAATAACTATAAATTTGATTTTGTTGAGCAAACAAATGAAATTGACGACTACTTGAAGTTTCGTGAGAAACAAAATCAAATCCAAATGTGTGACAAATCGAACGATAATCCACCTTTGCCCACAATTAATGATTTTCAACTGACAACTTTTGAAATCGATGAAAATCTCAATGAAGTTGTTGAAAGCGCTGTGATTGATTTGAATATAAATTCTTTTGAAAACAAAGACGTCAATCTTCTATTCGATCTTCCTCTCTCAAATTATGAAAATTTAGCAACTTTAGATTATCAATATGACAAAAATGATAAAGTTGTTAATAACTGTTTATGTGAGGACGATTTTGATGAGCGAAAACTTCTTAAACTGATTGACAACGATGTTGTTGGGTCTGAAATTGAAAATGAAACATTTGAAAACTTTGAAATTCTTGAGGTTGAAAACAATGGGACTGTTGAATGTGATCTCAAACATGATGACGATTTTTCTGAAATTGTTGAAACTCCTTGCGACCTGATCGTTTCAACTGAACCTCACTATGATCACTTGTTTTTCAATGATAAATTTCTACAGTATATGAACTCTTTCTGGAATAACACTGTTTTTGAGAAAATACGATTTCGAAATTTACTGAAAATTCATTTGTTTGGTTTTGATTTTAGGTTTATGAATGAACCTTTAGTGAACAAAATTTCAAGTACCAAAGCAAAACTGAACAATATTTCTCAAAACAAGTGTGGGGGTGATAGTGATGTGCACGTCTCTCAATTTATACATCATCTGAACAAATCGAATTTTGTTTTTGAAACTTTTACTAAACCCCAGCTCACTGACTTCTCTTTAGTTGCTATAGAAATTCAATTCGATTTTCGGATCAATTGTAAGCTCAAAATTTTAAAATTAGCAACTCAAACTTTTGAAAAAACCAAATTTGTTTTTCCAAATCTGAATTGTAATATAAAATCCTTTATTTCTATGCTAAAGCTGTGTCTCATAATCTTAATGAGGCTGATCCATTGGTCCATTGTGGACCGGTACATCTATTCGATGACTGCGTATTTTCTGCACACACATCCGGTAAGCCGTGCTGACCCTCTTATTTTTATTTCCCTTTCACTAAGATATGTCTGATTAATGACTGTGAGGACATAGTCACACTCAAGTGTGGGGGGAGTTTACATTACATCAGCAATCAAATTTTATGAAGTAGGCCATTCATTGAACAAGGATTAACTTAAATTCATAAATAACACCTTGGTTCTTGTTTGATAAGTTGAATTGTTGGGTGATGGGAATGAACATTATTTATTCATTGAATCGTAATGTGTCTTTTTTAAAGATGCTAGCTTGAGACTGTGCAGACGTTAGTCGTGTTCTGGAGTAAGCGTGTCAACCTTTGTTATACATGTTAGAATGTGCAAGTAAAAAAATAATAATAAAAAAAAAATCATGAAATAAAAGGATTTTGCACCTACATCTGTTGGATTTTCTGAGTTCGTTTTCATGCATAATATTTTCTTTTCCACTCAAATTTTCAAAATCGTAAGTTCTAAAATCCACTTGGCCCAATTAAGGAGAAATGACTCATTGTAGCATTCTTCTTCGATACCCCACATTATTCAAACCCAAGATTTAGTCGTATTACATCCATGTTTCGACAAGTTTATCTTATATTGGTATACTCAAGAACCTTTGTTTAAAGGTCAAAAACGTCACTTTTTATACCAATATTACACCACCCACTCCGTACTTGTTTTAAGGTAGGATAACCATATACCACATCTTAATTTATATGGGTTATCTATCTTACGAAACTTTGCTTATCATTCCTTTCAGCTTTTTATATAACAACAATCCAGACTTGTGTGTTGAATTAAGGTTATAGAAGTAGAGTAACTAGGGCACAATACTTTCCTTTCATGAAGTGTTGGTTTAGTAGAGGAGGAATCAAATGAAATAATTTACGGTATCATTCCATTCCAACTCAACTCATCATTCATCATGCAAAAGAAAAAAGAAAAAAAAGAAAAAAAAAAGAAAAAAAAAAGAAAAAAAAAGAAGAAAAGAAAAAAGAAATAAAGAGAGAGTCTCTCTGAATAAAATAGTCTTCATCGTTCTTGACTATGAAACGTCCATTTCCATTCCATCCACATCCATCATACCGTACTTAGAAGCGAGGATTGTAGTAGAGGAGATGAAAGGAAACAAACTGTTCATATGTGCCTTGGTATTACTTTATCTTTTGTAGCTTGAAATTCAACTAATACATTTGCCCTCTTATCTAGAATATTTTTAGAACTTACAAAAATTTCCTTCATCTATGCATAACTCATATCCAATACATTACAGTTACATTGGTGTTGAATCATCTCAAAAAAAAAAAAAAAGGAATAAATAAATGATTGGGTGTACATTGTCGATGTGTAGAACTTTGGTTGACACCACGCTCTTAACCTTCAAGACAATTACAGTGTTATCAAGGAATTACGATTCAGCTTGAAAATTTTTGTTCATTTTTGCACTAATTATGGGATGGACAATTTGGGGCTAAACCGTTATTTTTGAAGTTAGGTGAAACCCTTGGAATGTGAAAGACCTTAAATATATTGTTTGATTAATCCGCGTACATAAGACGCTTTGGATTTTGTGGGTAGTATCCGCTGAAAACCCTCACGAGACAACACTCGTCCTACTGGGGACACCCAGAGGTTTAACGGCTTGTTGCATACGCTAAATGCAATAGTGTTTCCTACGAAAGTGTGACATATCTTAGTTTAGTTTATTCGAGGACGAATAAAAAGATAAGTGTGGGGGTATTTGATATACACGTAAATGTGTATATTTTATCCGCTTATTTATCTCATTTTCCCTTTAAAATAATTGATACTTTGTATTTATAGCTGTATTTTCAGATTGTTGACAAGAAGCATGGTTTAGAGCATTTGATGGATAAAGCATGAAGAATTTGCTTAAAAAGAGTGAAGTTTAAAATTGCTAAAGCTTGAAGAGTCTAAAGCTTGAAGAACGGTTGCAATTATATTTCAGTTAAGAAGATTTGGCTCAATAAAGACTCAAACTGCATTCACATTAGCTCATTAGGAAGGCCTCTTACTCATGTTGCGTTCACACTAGCCTATTTGCTAAACCACTCACTCTAAAGCTGCGTTCACACTGGCTTATGTGTTATTTGGGTTATTTCTTTAGTCCCACATTATGTAATTAGCTAGCTAGCTTTTGTCATATCAGCTATAAATACCTTGTATCTCATTCATTGTAAAACACATTAGGTTTTATTCTGTAATTCTCTTCTTGGAATAAAATCATTCTTTCCCTTTCTTTTTACTTTTTGTTTATTTTATTTATGTTCATGTTATTTATTTTCTTTTTCTCTTCTTCTTTAGCTATGTCTAGCTAATCCCCTTTGATTAGGGGGTGATGACGCTGATAGTATGATTCAATATGAATCACATAGCCAAAAGATGAGGACTGTATACATGTAGATCTGGATCTGAATTAAGGGTTAGATCTGAACCTTCATACCCTGTGTCGTTTAAGAGCTGTGCTCCTTCACAGGGTATATTCGAGTTTAATCTAACACTTATCAGATTTAGATTTAATATTTAGGGTTTTAGAAATAAAATAGTGAATCTGTCTTGATAGCCTATGGTTGTAGAGCTGAGCTCCTGCATAGGCTATGCTTGTCGTTATTTACATATTTGTTTCTAAAAACCTATTATTGTTGATTCATGTTTGTGACAGAAACATGTATTAGACCTGGTTAATCTTTTGGCTATTGATGATTATGAATCTGATCTATGTCATTATCCCCTAATTGCTTTCACTTATTGTTAAAACTTTTTTTATTATTTAATTTTGCTATTTTCTTTGTTTTCAACCAATCAAAAGTTAGGGATAACTTGATTGGATTTATTAATTAAAATATTTTTGGTCCCAGAGTTCGACACCCTCTACAACGATCCTTGTTGTTTAGGAAAGACGAACGAATTTTACAGTTGTTTATAATTGTATAATTTGTTCGCAAACAGTTGATGGAAATCAGTAATTTTTCGTCCCTGCTCTTGGATCTGATTTCACCTCCAGGTGGTTCTTCTAATCGATATCTTCCGACCATGGTAACTTCGCCACCAATTAGTTACTGGTTTTTTAATTTGAATTTAGTTGTACGATTTTACACTGAAATACTGAATCTAATGATTAAATCTCCATCTTTACCACTTGTTATTTCAAATATGTTACTCAATACCAATTCGACAAACTAATAGTCCTATATTATCTCCATTCCGTGGTTAGTTGTTACTTTTGAATTGGTTGACATGTTGATTTGTGCTTTGGTAAGGAGTATACTTTAGACCCAAATAAGTTTAATTATTTTGATATACTGATCTGTTTTACGTTACCTAAAAACAATCTGTATTTTCCGGAGTACACATTGCCAATTCGGTGTACTGCAGTGCATCGAAACTACCCCAAATTGAGAATCATTCTCATTGCTTTCTACAATTGGTTTTAATCTCATCCCGCTAATCACCTGTAACGCATACTGGTGTATGCGCTGACAAAACTACGTTAGTTAGTATAAAAAATATTCTTGAGATAGCACTTTCTGCATAAATGTGGTATTGCATATAAATGAAATTCTACAACCACTTATATTGTTCCAGATTCAAATGTTGATAAACTACACCTGAGATGCCATATTACCGACTTATACTTTTGTGGTGGATAGAGAGTATTATCCTTCTCTCAAGGCTTACCTTAGCATTTAATACACTGCTTCTTTTAATTATACATCTTGGTTTGTTTATACTGCAAACTATTATACATAATATTACTTCTACAATTTATTTTATATATTATTTGGTAACATATACTTGCTCCTGTTTTTTTTTTCCTCCCATTATTTCTGTATTAGTGTTAAGTATAAAGTTGCAACCAATCTTAACATTTCACTGTTTTCCTGTCAATAAACGACCTAATTTGTAACACTGTTCTGGCAGCCATGGTTATTTAAACCCGTAATTTTTTTACAGTATTTTCGTTCTCTTGGATTTTTATCCATTTTCTTCTATTATAAATCTCATTTGGCTCTACAGATAATCATTTCACCTATTTCTTAAAAAACATGCACTTAAAGCCTATACATCAAATTATGAACAAGATCAAATGATAACAGGTGAAAATTTGGTCCGGATTGACAATTTTGTTTATTGCAGTGCATCTGGAGTAGTCCAAATTGCTGTAATTCATTTTTCATCAGTCTCCATATTAGTCCAAAACAAACTAAGTTTCTTTAAGTCTCTTTCGGCTAATCATATGTAATACATACACTTAAATGTATTGCCAGCACTATGATAATAAGTATTCAAGAATTTTAGTTGAAAATGATATTTTTGAACAATGTGATATTGAATATGACTGAAATTTTCTAAATACTTTTATTATTTCTTATCCGAATGCTAATTAACTTTTCTTAAATAATTGCAGTATTATTTACTTATACTTTTGTGATGGATGGAAAGGATGAACCTCCTGTCAAGGCTAACCTTAACATTTAATAGACTGCTTTTTTGGATTATACGTCTTGGTTTGTTTGTACTGTAAATTATTATACATAAGAGTATTTTTACTGTTTAATTTGTGCATTGTTTATTTTACCAATTTTAGTAAAGTTTTCTTCTACTTTCATATAAATTTAGTAGTACGAAATGAACTCGACTTGATGAAGTGAAAATCATACAATTAAGTGCGATGCTGGATATAGTAAATGAAAACGTTTTTGAGATATATTTCAATTCCATTAAACAATGTTGTGTAAGCTATATCCCTTAATTTCGTAACGTAAGATGTATAATATTTAAGCCGTTTCTACATTCATTCATATCATTAATAACAACAATAGAGGTCCATAACTATTATGGTCGATTTGGAAACCAAGTAACTTTACCGTTGATTGATATCCACTATGTATCGCAACTATTGCATAGATATGAATGGTTATATTTATAATTTGTAAAAATTGTTGGTTGAATAATCTCAAAAATGGTCCAACATCTATTACTTATACATGAAATATAAACCAAAATGACAAGCGGTAAAAAATTAATGCACTGGGAAAAGAGTCGACACAGAAGTTTCATGCTATTTTCTTTTATAATCCCCACCTTTGTGCTAATCCCTTTATTTCCTACCGCTTAATTTACCTTCCCATTTTCCATCATCAACGCTTATTTCCTTCTAACATACTACTTTGCTTAAATCCTATTATGTCCACATCTGTTATGGACTTTGAAACAGTATATCCCCCCATAATTGTCTTCTAACTTACAAGAACTACCCAATTCTGTTCGTTGAAACTAGGTGAAGGTACCAGCATTCATCCATGATGTCCTGATATAAACAATATTACGGAAAAAAGATCCAACAGTGAAATGTCTTTACAACAACGATTCACATTCATGGGATTGTAAGACTGAAGATGGACGTCAATATCAGGAATGATAGCTAAGTTTCGTGTTTGATTCATGCTTTCATGAAGGTAGTTTTCACTTTTCATACATTTACGATTCCAGTCTTTGTCAATCCATTTATCTATTTGGGTAATTGGTAGCTACGCATAGGTAGTACTTGCAATGGTTAGTTTATGAAGTTCAGGGTAAAAAATACATCTTTTGTTCTTCAATTTGTTAGGGAATTTCCTAATTTTACTCTATTATTTCTCCTTTGCTATGCCTGTTTATTCATTTCAAGTTGTGCATTGGCAAGATTTATTTTCATGATATTTTTTGGAGTAAGCAGAATTTAACATTGACTGTTATCATCTAACTATAACAGAAAACTGTAAAATCAATAAATAAATTTGTTCTTTTAACTTTAAAATTATGCACTTATATTGGTTGAAATTTGGAATTTATTGTCATTATAGATCATATGTAACAAGAAATTTATCACTAATTTCTTTTACTAGTATTGTTACTAATATTGATCAGAGAAAGTTAAATGACTTTGAAATAAATTTCGGGTAACGTGTGAAGATTGGTGACATATGTTACATGAGTGAATATGTTGTTAATACAAAACATTAAGTTAAATAAACTCAAATCTTAACAATGAATACCATTTAGGATTTATTAGAATTTATTACATAACATGATGATTAATATTATAGCAATTCATAATTTTCGGCACAGAAACATTAATGCTTATATCACTGATTACATAATATGAGAATGACATGGTTATAAAGATGCCATAAATAACATTTATTTTTGGAGTATAGTATCACTCATGTGTTATCATGCATTTAAATATGATATGATTGTTTTCACTGATAGTCTTCTTTTAACTTATAAAACAGATACAACACAATAAAAGAAGTGATAAATGTTGTATGGTTATGGGGTGAGTGTGCATTCTGTGTGTATAAAGGCTTGAACAATCCTAAGTTTGGTAATAACACTTCCAGTTCAATAAGAATGTGATCTTATTTTACAATAATGAATTGACCACCATGTGACTTGGTTACAAATTCTAATAGGACAAATTTTTGTTTTGAGCCTCTGAAAATAAATTATTGTATAAACAGGCCTCTTTCATAACTTATTATGAAAGTAGGCATGTTTTCTATCAGGGCACTTTGCCTTGCGCATTACATTTTTGCACATGAACAAATTTGTTCATGTACACAAATGGAATGCGCAAATTTCTTTTCTTTTCAATGTTTGAAGGAAAGCTTATGCAAGCTCACTGTACCCCCCCCCCCCTCACACACACAAAAAAAAAAAAAAAAACTTGCGCACTCCATTTGTGTGCAAAAACAAATTTGTTCTTGCACACAAATGGTGTGCGCAAGTGTAAAAAATAAAAACCTGTGCACTCCATTTTTGCGCAACAACAAATTTGTTCTTCCGCAAAAATGGAGTGTGCATGGTCAGTTCCCTGATAGAAAACATGCTTACTTTCATAATAGTTATGAAATAGGCATGTTTATACAATAAGTTATTTTCAGAGGCTCAACCCAAAAATTTGTCCATTCTAATATCCTAGGAAATGAGCATCATATATTTCCTAGAGGCATGGTAGTTCTACACCTCTAAAAATGTAATGAGTGTTGAAAAGCTACATCTTTAGCCTTGGATATTATGTCCAGAAATCAAACCCAATACCTTTAGATGCTCATTAGTTTTAATTTCACGCATACCTCTGCTTGACATACACCGTCCATCATATTATAAATAAAATCAAGATGAGAACAAAGATGGAATTATGACTATTTTACAAATTAATGGAAGATAAACTGTTGTAAAAGCTTATTAAACATTTCCAAGCAATATATAATGTATGTACTGCACTATTATTTTTGAATTCCTTTTCCTAAAGTACAAACTTATTTAACTGTTCATTTTTTCTCTGTTTATACTGTAATTTCTTGCTATCCCTTTTTGTTAGATACTGTATTGTCATCTTTTGATAATTTAATTCTTCTTCACAACAGTCATCTTTCATCGTTCGTTGATATATGTGGAGCCTTGACTAAACATTTATGAACTACCGAGCTGGCAGACTGTGAGGCTCATAGTTTTAGTTTCATCTTTCAATGGTGGGATTCTGTTTGATTTCATTTTCTTGATGCAAATCTTTGAAAACTTCTGGATAAAACTTGATGTTTTTGATGATGTAAGGATAAACTACTCATGTTCTAATTTTCAAATTATTTTGCTTAATCATCCTACGTATGCAGTTTTGCTACATTTCCATTTTCAAGATTACCTAAACAGCATAGTTGTTCTTAAATTTCGTCCATATGCAGATTTACGCAGATGCATATAAACACAACATAATTTTTAAACGTAGATTGGTCATGTTTTATTGTGTGAAGGTATTGTTGATTACAAATTTTCATCCAGCTCCATTATAGTATACATCCATGTCTGTTTTTTATCAACCTATACTTGAAGTTAATTTCTTGCGCAGGGAAAATCTATGACCAGTCCAACTCAGTAACAAAACTTCTATTTTTCTTTTTGTTGGAAAGTCTTTTTATATAAATAATTAAACATTGTTACATGTTTCTCTAAGCAAATTTTGATCCTGTTTGGCCAAAATTAAGGGTAAAAAACCCTTGATGACGAGGAAAGAAACTTTGTGTTTTTTTAAAAGTTAATATGGAGGAGGCTAAATTGGTAAAATAATTATGTTATTGCCTATACCTCAAATAATACATGCATTCTCGATTGTTTATATATTATTGTTAGACGACAGAAGTTGAGATATGATCATGTCTCTCCAGTTTTTAGGTGTTCCATGTCTTTCCTCATCTACACCACTTAGTCATTAATTAAATAAGATAATAAAGCTTTAAGGGTTGATTGAGTGAACAAGGTGATGTGAGCATATCGATTACCATTTGAGGATAGATGATCCATCTCATGTAAATTCTTTGATTGTTTGAATGTAGGCTATGTTCATGTATTTGTTACGTTGCGGCTATATTGGAGTAGCTGCAAGAGGGACATGAGAATTGATCTTATTTATCGGTGTGCGGTAATACATTTTGCATTACTATATTGAATCTATGATATTACCATGGACATGGAAGATAGACATTAATTTACATTCATTTTGTGGAATAAGGATAAATTTTGGGAATTGATCTTATTTATCGGTGGGAATAAGCTTATAAGTTCACTACATTGAATCTGTGATATTACTATGGATATGGAAGATAAACAGTTTTGTAGTCATAAGTGGAAAATATATTTGTACTTAACCACAAAAATTATCCTTATTCCCAAATTTGAGAAATGAGAACATGTTATAGGATGTACATTTTGTAATATATCTAGGCGATAATTGTTTGACACAAATTTTATTAATGCTTTTGTACTAAATACCCTCCTTCTGAGAATAAATAGTAGTAACAATTTGTATTTTTGGAAAACCTTAACTTTTGTATAAGCTTATTCTCACCATATAAAACTCTTATGGTTTTTTTTGGTCAACCATTGTGAGGAGATGTATTTAAATTCTCAAATCTAATTTAGCATCTTATAAATTAACTGATTCAACACTGACACAACCATGTTTTCATTTCAGTGTTTGAGTTTTGGTGCATTAGCATTGGGTTTGTTATTAGGAAACTAAAAACAAAATTTGAAAGCTACAACCATAATTTACTCATCTGTATAAAAAATTTCAACCAATGTTGTAATTTCTATCTTATTTCAGTTATATGTATTCTGTTCTCCTAATTTTTTGAACCATTCATAATAGAGAAATTTATTGCTTCTGCCTCTTATATTTTAGGACAATTTTTCCTCTTTATTATTGATTGTTAGAGGCAATAAATTATGCTGTAAGTTTACTGCAAGAGCAAACTATAAATCAGGCTACAACAAAATCTATGGAAATTGTTGTAATAATTTGATGTCAAAACATATTTAGCTTCGTATACTGAATTAGCATATCTAATCTCTATTGAAAATTAGCTCCGTTGGCTAATGTGTTCATTGTTCAATAAAAAAAGGTTAATTTGTAACAAAATTAATATTACATTTGATAAGAAATGGTAACTAACAATTCTTTTATGGTTAAAACTGAGCACACTTATAATTTATAGGAATAACCATTATTTTTCATAAAATTGGGATATGAAACCAATAGACATGTTTTGATATAATAATAATATAGTGCTAATGTAATGTGGTATTTTTATAGAAATATAAATAGTTTTAGCGTCTTTGGATAATGAATATATAATCTTTTTTACGAATAAAAAGCGAGACTAATTGGTACTAGTGCACTTCACCGTTAGTTCTTGAATTCATAGACATAAGCTTTAAAACAAATTTGTATTAGCTTATTACGCATTGTCCTTTAAAGCAAATTTTCCACTGAGAATATAATATTATATCACTGAATATTAACATGTCTTGAATTCTTTCCCATTGGAAAATAAATTTTGGTCGGTTGCATTAGTTTCTATACAAATGCTTTTTTAATAACAGTACAAATGAAAAAGTGCTACATGGAATACTTTATGTTCAAAATGGTGGATCTTTTGAATTGTTTACATTTTCTAATTAACCATCCATGCAAATCATTCAAGTTACAATATTCATGTATAGTTGAATGATGGGGTTTCCTTAGATACAGGATATATGCCAACATGTTACAAAAACAGGCACCGTTTTGTGGTGAAAATGACACAAATGTTATGACTTTATATGGTATATGCATCTTTTCAGGGAATGCATAATTACTTACTAGATATTGTCATCCCTATAAAAATGGAAACATGCAAACTATATAGTATAGGTATTACTGAAATATTTTAATCTAAATTATGATTTTTAAATTATTTCGTGTAGCAAAAATATGATAAAATAAGAACTGCTATTTAGTAAATTTCAATGAAAACTAGACTGAGCAAGGGGAAGATGGGGAAGGAGGCAGCAAGACTTGCAGGTTAAAAAAAATAGAAGGAAAGAAATATTGATCTGCATTCAACATTATCTTCTTTCTCCTTCCTACTTTGCCTGCTTTTAGCTGTCAAATACAAATTCTATTGCAATAAATTAACCATCTCCATACCCAGCAGTGGTGCAACTAACCAAATTATAATAGTAATGAAGAAAATATTAAAAAATTAATCTTCAAACTATTTTCTTAGTGTGCATAATCAGGAAAGTGAAAACATAGCAGTGTTGGAATATTTCAATTATGTGGGCCACACATTTAAATATAATGTGTAACGCTATTTTTGGTGTGAATGCTAATTAAAGTGGTCTAATAGGGTAACAAATCTATTGGCATAAATATATTCAGCTGTTATGGAAGGAATGCGTAGAGACCGGAATAATTTTCAGTTTGATGAAGGGCTAAACTGATAATATTACAATACTATAAATTAGGGGTTATGGTCCCCAAATTACACAAGTTTTCAGCGTATTCTCTTTATCCCCTCAGAAGAAATACATTCACTTCTGGACTTGTGTCAATTTGGAAGATCCAAAACCAAGTTGATCGTCTTTAACAAATGCTTATGGATTCAGTTGATGAAAGCAGCAACTATCGATTCAAATCTAAAGCTTGTGTCAGGTTTGATAATCAAAACCATGTCTTAATTAGGTTAATCCTCTCTCTGTAAACATCTGTGGATTCAGGTATGGCTTCCGCTAACTCATTTTGCTTTCTCTGATTTCTTCTTAATTAAATCAATATGGGTCATCAATTCAAATATGGAATTTCATGATTGTTCAATCATAGAGTATATAGAAATTCCAACAAGTGGTATCGGAGCCACCCATTATTAATTTCATTGGGAAAATTATTACTTTTTGTGAAGATTTGGTTTTGATTTAGTACCATTTCTTGTATTGAAAATTAATGGCTAACTTGTGAAACTCTCTTGGTTTCGAAAGATAGATCTACATTATTAAAATTTTAAAGTCATTAATTTTATTTTAGAAAATGATCCGAATCTCTTTAAATTTGGTAAACAACCTTTTGTTAGTCATAACATCACAAGTTAATGCATATCATTCTGAATTACTGATGGATTTCAATATGAATGATATTTTTTTGTATATGTTTGTACAGTTGTTTTCCTTTAATGTTTACTGATGGTGTAGAATGGTTTGAATAATCTAGAACCATTTATGCAATGAAATATGAATCTGGCTACTTGATTTAATTAATTTGGACATACAGTTATATATATGGTATTTGGCATATTTTAGAAATTTTGAATCAAGTGTGCTCCTTTTGAGATATTTATGCATGCCTAGATCTGAGATGAAATGATTTTGTTTCATTGTTCTATATATATTTGCAATTAAACCAATTTGCTATAATATTGGTTTACATTTTTTTGGTCACATAACGATCCATTGCATTTATTCATTTTTTGTTATAAATGCATTAATTGTGGTTGTTATGGTAATATCATAAATGCGTTAAATGCTTCAGTTATGGAAATTAAGTAATTTAGCTTGTTTCTATTAGGAATAAGAAATGACATTTTTTTATGCATTTATGTTTATTAAATACATATATTTTATATGTATGGCGCATGTGGAAAATATGTTGCACTTTCATGTCTCGATCAGTATAAAATAAAAGGAGCAATAGTTTGCATGTTTATCTAAACTGCATCATTTATGGCTCAGTTAAGTATTCCAAGCAAAATAAAATAAAATGACATACTAGCATTTCATGTAGCTATACTATGGTTAGATATACATCATAGCTATTATGTTCATGGATGTTATTTAGCACGACATTTACTGTGTCATTTATATGAAATTTCTTTTTTTATGTGGCATTAATTTATGATATTTGTCATGTAATTTATTTATGATAAATTTTATCATATTTATTAAGGGAATGTCAGGAATATAGTCACATACCTAAAGAAAAAGATTAAAATTGCTATGACTAATGTATTTATTGCTACATTAAGAGTTTTGCTTTGAAAATTTTAACTCTTACATGAGCATAAAACATTTTTTGAGTGTTTTATGGCACTTAAGGCCACTGTGTAAACAGTAAGAAATAAATTCAAATATAATTCTGGTGTCTCTTTATAACTGTAAATATCTTACATTCGTATTGATCTGATTGGAATAAACATGTCACCAAAGTGACCTCTGTTATTTTGGTTGTTCATGAAAATGTTTGATATTTGTGTGTAGTTATTCATGCGAGTATTAGTCGGCCCAAAGGAAGGCTGATATTTGGCCGTATCACTTACACATGTGTAATGATAAATACGTGACAATTATAAAGTTTTTTCGAGTGAATAATTAATCGACCCAAAGGAAGGTTGTTATTTGACTTGAATTTATTGCCAGTGTTTGATTCTTACAACAAGATTACCACTTACAATTGACATTACTGTCCAAAGACTTGATATCAATGTGTATTAGGTATCTTGATAAGAGACTAACCAATTATGTAAATTTACTATGGCTGAAATTTGGCTATGAGCATATAAGGTCAAGTTTTGTTTTTGTTCAATTTTTCAACTAATTTGGCTAAAGTATCTGCCAATTTTAAGTGCATTCTCATCTTGTATAAGACTATGTTAAGGAATTGTAAGATAATACGTTGTCTTCTCTTGAATTCATAGATCTAACTCTTGCAATTAAGAGGGTCTTATTCAACCCTATTACAGTTAAATATTCTTTTGCTATTAAAAAGAATATTGAAAGGTGGTGTAACTCAAACAACAAGAGTAAAAGGATTATATGGTGAAGTATTGTTTAAATTTTTCAATGATGTGCTACATAAGGATAACTAATTTTGATAAGTTATATACTGAGAATGGAAAGCATTTTATGGAAACAATAAAGGGAAACAAGCATAATTTGTGGTGCTTGATTCCATAAAGTCAAAGTAAAAGAAACATAAATGAGTACTATATAGAAATAATCTTGCTTCAAAAGTCAAAAGCACTCAAATTATTACTAATTTTTTGGTGCAATAGCTATTTTAAGAATATTATTGTTGTAAAATAATAATTTGAGAATAAAGTGTTCTCTTTCTGAGTTTATTTCGGTTTATGGTAAGAATTAGAAACATGAAGCATGATAATGTCGGAAGTACTCATTTGCCATACATTGTAAACAAATGTATAAATGAAGATAATGAAGCCGCTAAGAATCTAGAAGAAAAGAAATAACATACAGATGTATTTATAGTTATTTCTTTAATAAAATATGCAGACATATAAGGTAAAGTATATTAGATATTTTTTAAGTAATTATTGAAATTTCAGTTGAATTGTTTAAATTTATTTTATGTTGTCATTTAGACAAATTTCGTTTTTATATTTCTAATATGAACAAAATAGGTTATTATTGTTCATTAAGAAATAATAATGTTGATTTATGGATAAATTCAAACATTTATGTAATTAAAGCTCCTAATGTCTAATATCTAAGTTATGTCTGCTAACATTTGTAATGATATCTCAAATTTTGTTTTGATGACTGATATAATTTTATATTTCAGCTTATTAAGGAATTCTAGATTGAGATGTCGAAAAGGTGGAAAATACTTTGTTGATATTCTAAGCGACTTTAAAGGTATATTTTTATGAACCCACACTAAAGAAAAGTTTAATGATGGGAAATGCAACAACTTCTTGAGGATGTTGAATTTGGAGGAGAAATAAAGTATAATCATTGTCCCTAAAGAGAATCACCTCTGATTCAACTATAGTTACTTCTTTGGATAATTTGTATGATTTGTTTCATTCCATTAACAAGAAGAAAATTAGGAAGCATAATAAGACAATGGTAAAGAAATTGTTCTGCATGTTAAGGTTTACTGTTTCAAGAAAACAGACTCAACAACCTCAATGCAAGATCACTAAGGAAATCCACTTAAAAGGAAAGTAATGATATTTCAGATGACCATGTAGTATTTCTTCATAAAGATAAATAGTGGATTGGTAATGATAATTCTTTGAACCTACATCAATCCATGTAAGGTACTAATTTAAAAAAAATGTGGATTTAAAAAAAGAACATATAGTATAAATCTATATGGATAATAAAGTTTGAAATTTCCTCTAACTTAAGTAACAAGATCATTGGTTTTGAATAACTACTCAAAGCCAAAAGGGATCAAGTGGGTAATATGGAATCCTATAATGGACTTTTATGAAAACACTATTCTTAAAAGGAATTTTTGTTTTCTTTAAAGAATGTTTCTTTTAAACTTAGCAGATGATTCTTTAGAATCACTTTGGAGCTTATTGTATCATGTACTTTTGAGCACTATCTGATGGAAATTAAAGTCATGTTTATCAATGGAGACATTGATGAAACTACTTAAGAAATCAACTTATGGATTAGTCTTTTGTATTTGGAATTCAAATATACCATTATTGTTCATGGGGTGATATTTGGATTATTACAAAAGAATTTGGAAGATAAGAGCTTAAAAAGGTTTGGTATGTAAAATGCGATTCAGTTTATTATTATTTTCCCTACCAAAACAGATAAGTGCTACCATTCTTGAAACTAAAGAAATGCATGTGATTTCTCATGCGTTTGCAGTTTGGATTTTAATGCATACTAAAGTATATACACAAATGGGTGTCGTGTATATTACTTGGAAGATATCTTGTTGATATTGAAAGTGGATCACCTGTTAGTAACCAAAATGGTTAAGAAGTATCTTTAAAGAATTAAAAAAAAGGTTATATGCTCATAGATAAAAGATTGAATCGGTTGGAGATCATAAAGAACTACGATTTGAATAATTTTTGGATGTCATTACTGCAAATGATCCACTTAAGGTAATGATAATATAGAGTGGAACTATATAAGGAAAGTGTCATGCAAACATTTATAGCTTCCACTACTATGAAAATATTGTTCAGGTTTAATTACAAGACATCCAACTATGGAAAATAATTGTAAAATTATGTCATAAGACTATGGGTTATTAATAAAGAATTGAAAGATCATTAAAGTATATTGTGACAGTAAAGAATATATTATTTTCCAATAATGGAAGAGTGCAAAATATATTATAATTCATAGAGCATACTTTGACAAACTTCATTATGGCGGATCTGCTGACCAAAAGATTACCACTTATGGTCTTTCATGAGCATGTAGCTCAATCAATGTAACTTTTTATGTAAAGATATTTTGGTTCAGGGGGAGTTTGTATTTGGTATTGTCGTATGACTCATTGCTCTATGCTTCGGTCATATATATATATATATATATATATATATATATATATATATATATATATATCAAGTTCTTTTTCTGATCAGAAATAAAGTAATAAAGTGTTGTTTGCATTCTAGGTTGTTCAAATATTGAACATTTTGATCTCACTAAAGTTGGACCAGTTGGGAATAGACATGTAATGATCACATCTCATGTAAATTTCCATTCTACGCATCCATGATTGATCTATGTCATTTGATTGTGTTGGTATATGTGACCATTGATGGGTTTAGTTACATTAAAGATAACGAAAGCCGCTTTGATCCTTTGTCAGCATGGTTAATGGACGAGATTGTTTTAGAAAACACCTTATGGCATAAATAGCAGAATTTGGAGCTCATAAAGTTAAACACATTTAAGGTTATTAAATATGTGGCTCGGGGGGAGATTGTTGGAATATTTCAATTATGTGGGCCACACATTTAAATATAATGTGTAACGCTATTTTTGGTGTGAATGCCAATTAAAGTGGTCTAATAGGGTAACAAATCTATTGGCATAAATATATTCAGCTGTTATGGAAGGAATGCGTAGAGACCAGAATAATTTTCAGTTTGATGAAGGGCTGAACTGAAAATATTACACTATTATAAATTAGGGGTTATGGTCCCCAAATTACACAAGTTTTCAGCGTATTCTCTTTATCCCCTCAGAAGAAATACACTCACTTCTGGACTTGTGTCAATTTGGAAGATCCAAAACCAAGTTGATCGTCTTTAACAAATGCTTATGGATTCAGTTGATGAAAGCAGCAACTATCGATTCAAATCTAAAGCTTGTGTCAGGTTTGATAATCAAAACCATGTCTTAATTAGGTTAATCCTCTCTCTGTAAACATCTGTGGATTCAGGTATGGCTTCCGCTAACTCATTTTGCTTTCTCTGATTTCTTCTCAATTAAATCAATATGGGTCATCAATTCAAATATGGAATTTCATGATTGGTCAATCATAGAGTATATAGAAATTCCAACAAGCAGCACATCGTAGTAAGTTGTTATTCAATTAGTCTAAGAATTAGATTGGTAGTCTATTGCATATAGGAGTAGTCTAAGAACTAGATTGGTAGTCTATTGCATATAGGAGTAATATTAGCGGTTTAGGCTGTATCATAGTACTAGGTCCCACATGCAAATTTAAAATTTATAAAATGAATAAATGAACATGGTTTGAGCCAAGCAAGTATCATGAACATTTGCTTTTAAGATGGGGTATGTAATGTAGTATTTATATGATTAGCACATCTTTTATAAAGAAGGTGATTTATTTCTTTCTCTAATATTTGTTAATTCTTCTCCTACATTCATTCTCTTATTTGCACAGATGAATCCTTTTCTGTAATGGAGGATGCATGCTACACAAACGATTGCTAACCAACGACCAATATGTAAGCCTAGACATAGACAATATTGTGGGATTGGAATGGATATCCTCTCCTTAACCTGAAGCTGGGATTCAATAGTTCAATATAGCACTGTGTTATGATAATTTGCATAACATGAACTATGATATGCAGCTCAAGCATTCGCCAATGAATTTTGGTCATGACATAATATGCATTTTATCAACGTATTATTTAACTACTAAGTTGAAGTGGAATGTGTTGTATTATTGTACTTCATCCATCCTACAGAATCTTAGTAAGTGGAATGTGTTGTATTATTGTACTTCAGCCTCTGTATATGCCTGAAGGGTCTGCATTCTGAACTATCCATGGATGTTCTAGAAGCTTATGGAGTGGAAGCCTGCTGCGATGAGTCTTTGACAAGCATCTGACTAATGAGGTCCTTTGCGGCCATTGAATATACACAGAAGCTTAAACCTTGATCCATCCATCTTAACTCTTGCTTGAGTTGACAAGCCTGTATTCATGCTGATGGTTATCAATAATGGGATGTCCACTTGCAACACGTTGGTAGTTTATTTTGACTGGGTTCATGTATGTCAACACCTTATTTTGTTAAGAATGTGGATAACCTCTTTGTAGCATTATCTACTTTCTGTTCCCAAATATAAATTTTACTCTCTTCTTTTCTAACGCATATTCCTTTTGTAGGTCATCCTATTGCATCTTTCTTGCCATCTAACATGTGAAACAGTAGTAATGTTTACAATTTCAAATCGCTAATTAATATCTTCTGTTTCACTTTGGAAATTTTATAAATCAGTTTCAATATTTCGTAAATTCGGATTATTTTCCAATTTACCTCCTCAATCATACTTAACGTCTTACCTAAAAGGAGAACTAAGACTGCATTAATTAATCAATGCTGTATATATGTCACAAAAGCATTATCAAGTTAATTTTCCATTGCAAAACAATAAACAAGATAATACCTCCATCACATTATGAGTGTACAACAAAGAACAAACAGGAAAAATTTCAATATAACACATCACAATTCATCTATGCAACCTAACAATTTTTGCAAATTCCCATATGCGTAGCACGGGTCACACACTAGTTATGGATAATGATGAAACAATCTCCTAACCAAGCTATATAAATATGATGTTTCAAATGTGACAAATAACTCTCCTGTAGCGTACACTGTAGCCATGATGGTGTACACTGTAGCCATGATGGTGTCCTGAAAGTAACTAATGTGACAAATTACTCTCTTGTAGCGTACACTGTAGCCATGATGGTGAACACAGAACCCATGATGTTGTCCTTAAAGTAACTAATGTGACAAATTACTCTTTTGTACCGTACACTATAGCCATGATGGCATAAACTGTAGCCATGATATTATCTTCAAAATAATTAATGTGACAACTACTATCTCTTATTGCGTGCACTGTAGCCATGATGTTGTGCTTAAAATATATAATGTGACAACTACAACCTCTTAATGCGTACACTATGGCCATGCTGGTGTCTTTGAAATATATATATTAGTACCAACCACATCTCCAACGCATCATTTCAAGAAGCACATATAAAAAATTAACTTGAAGTTGTAGAAATAATTGAATCCAAACCTATACTACCAGTACTACGAAATCATGAATCAAACCGACGATGCCAAACTAGCAATGGAGGAAGAGACAGAGGAGGAGCTGGAACAGCAAGCAATGGTTGGGTATTCCAATTTTTATGCTGAAGGCTCAATGAACAACCGTCGAAGTAGTATACATGGCCGGATTGACCGACCGTATAAGAGAGACTACAAGGATGGACATGAAAGACTAATGAGGGATCACTTCATCGACAATCCGACATACGATATAACTTTGTTCCGCCGTCGGTTTCGTATAAGTCCAGTAATTTTCTCAAAAATTTATCTTAAACTTCATCAATCAAACCCATATTTCACTTATAGACTGAGAAATCGGCCACTCACCCCACATCAAAATTTCATCAGCGTTGAGGATATTAAGCTATGGAACATCAGGTGACTAAATGGATGAATATTTCAGAATCGCAGCATCAACAGCAATATAGTGTTTGAAAGAATTCTGTAAAATAGTTGTTGAACAGTTTGGGGAGGAGTATCTACGAACGCCTGGACCAAACGATATAAGCAGGATACTACGTAGGGGAGAAGCTAGAGGATTTCCAGGTATGATTGGAAGTTTAGATTGCATGCATTGGCCTTGGAAAATCTGCCCAACGAGATGGAAATGAAAGTTCACCGGACATAAAAAAGTGCCGTCAATGATCCTTGAAGCAGTAGCAACAGACGATTTATGGGTTTGACATGCTTTTTTGGAGTCCCAGGTTCAATAAATGATATAAATGTTTTAAAACAATCATACATTTTCACGGAACTTGCTAATGGACTGTCAACTGATGTTTCATATATTGTTGGTAATATCGAACACGAAACTGGATACTACTTAGTGGATGGAATATATCCAAAGTGGAGAACTTTGATGCAAGGATTCATAGTACCATCAAATGACAAAAAAAATTATTTCACTGAAAAAGTAGCTAGCTATAAAAAGGACATTGAACGTACGTTTGGTGTTTTACAAGCCCGATTTCATATTTTACAAAATCCTGCTCGTTTTCATGATGCAAGAGTTCTTTTAGAAATCATGTATGCTTGTATAATAATACATAAAATGATTGTGGAGTCTGAAAGAGGCGGATATAAGAATCAAAAGTCTAATTATCCTGACATATTTAAGGGGTCTAATGCAAGACCCCATAAAGATATAAACTAAATGGGAGAATACGTTGCTATGGTTCAACACATTGAAAATCAATCTGCGCACTTCCAATTGCGTGACCACTTGGTGGAACATTTGTGGGCGCATAAAGGAAGGAATTGTTGGAATCATTAATCACTAATTTATGTTTGCAAGACTTTTATCATGTATGTGTACTATATTTTGTTAACAAATTTGTGTGTTGGTAGCTATGTACTATTTGCGTACAACTTAAATATTAACAAGATATTAGAAAGTAGCTGGAATACTGCATAAACAACAAGTAGTACATAAACAACAACTAGTACATGAATACTACAAACAATTCACAATCACAATACAACGCAACCTAACATAAACAACAACTAGTACATAAATACTACAAACAGTTCACAATCATATTACAACTCAACCCAACATATATAGCTAGTCCTTATCCGAACCACTGCCACTTCCGCTTCCTTTATATTTTCCGTACTCTCCAAGCTGCTCGGTTAATAGTTCTTACTGTAGAGGGGAAAACTTACTAAAATCATATGTAATCATTTTAATACAATTCTTCTCTCGCAGCATAGCTTTCTTCTCCTCCTGCTTCTCTCGTACATGACTTGTTTCTCCATCTGTGCTTGTCTTCGGAGCTCTCGATCATCCCTAATTGCCTTTTGGAACTCTTCGTCGGTGCAGTTTCTTTGCGCTGAAAATTTAACTCTATGCTCTCTTGTCTCCTTAGCTGAATTCTCAATTGTTTCCAGAAATCTAGAAAACTCTGCACCGCGTTGCTCCAGTTGAATTGACTTGGTTCTGCCAATAGGTCGTCTGTCATCAGTTCCATATAAAGGGATTCTTTCTTGCAAACTCGGGTCACTTCCTAGACTAGAATCAGAGTAGTTCATCCTTCTAGCTTTATTCTGCTGCTCAAACATGAAGTTGCTTGGGTTCTTCCACTTCGGCAAACTAGATAGAAGCTCAAAGCAGTCCGGAAAATTAAATGGATGTCCATACTGTTGTTGGTAGGCCTTTCGTGACTCTTCAATCTGTAACACAAAGTCGAAATTGTATGAGTGTATGACATTTCTAAGTAATCATAGTATAGTATGTTATTTTTTAAAATAATCTATGGTACTTACAACATCATAAGGTGCATCACCGCTTTGCTGCCTGTTCTGCAATTTTGTCAGTATTGCCAGATAGTTCTGGCATGCAGCATTCATAACTCTATAACCGCTTCTAAGTGATCCCCATGTTCTACTCATCGCTTCCAACGAATTGTAAAACTCTGCAACTCTTTCCCAAAATTTATGACCTTTTATATTATTCTCAGTAATGTTGTCCTGTGAAATGCGTATCCATGATCTAGCAAGTGAAATGTGCTGCTCGAAAGTAAACTTACATTGTTTTTTTCTTCCATCAGCTGCTGTTCCTTCCCCTTCGGCATGTTCATCCTCAATTTCTTCTATTCCGGGATCCGCCTCAGATACAACTTCGGTTTGGTATCGTTTATTGAAAATGCCGCTTAAAGACTTCCACTTAGTCTTCTTTTGGTTATATTTGGGACTCATAGGTGCAAGGTATTCTTGATTACATTCTTCAAAATTTGTAACATTTGCATCCTCGTTTGCATCTTCCTCCTCCGCCTCCTCCGTTGAAGTTTCAACATTTTCTTCGTTAGTAGGAGAGACATACCCATATGAAAACAGTCTTTCAGATTTTGCATACATTCGCGGTCACGAACCTCGGTCTGTTGCGAAGTTAGGTGAGGTTATTGACTTTGATCGGTCTGCATCATCATTGACATATACGACGAAAGATCGCTGTACATGCCTACCACGGGACACCATTGGTAAAACTGTGGCGGGGCGGTAGAATGGATGGGAGGAAAATTAGGAGGAGCGAGCGGTTGGTAAGGCAGTCGGTATGGATAATTTGAATACGGTGAGTTTCCGTATTAGTGAGATGGCTGAAATGATTGTTGCTGTTGGACTGGACGTTGCATGGCATATGATGACGAGTGCGGTTGGGACATGAGTTTCTTGCTTGCAGTTTTTTTTCCAGTTCGCTTGGGTGCAGAAGAAGACATTTTTTGTTGCTGTAGAAGTTGAAGTTGAGAAGGTGGTGTGGTGGTGTGGAAGAAGAAGGAGGTAGGTTGGTATATATGGGAGGGAATGCGACCGTTCCACTAGCCGTTGTGGTGCAACGGCTATAAAATATAACGGCAAACAGTTTGACGTTATATGTTTATAACTGCAAACTCTTTGCCGTTATAAACTTATAACGTCAAAGAGTATGCCGTTATAAACATATAACGGCAAACTGTTTGCCGATATACCCACCAACCCCTGTTCAGTGAACCAGCCACTACCCAGCTCCAAAGCAGCCACAGACTAGCCACGGGTGACTAAACAAGCCATACCTGGTTGCTCTGTGGCTTGTTTAGTAACTGAACAAGCCATTGTCGGTTGTGATCTTACCCCATTTGACAATACAGCGCTCTTATCACATTTCCCATATATATATATATATATATATATATATATATATATATATATATATATATATATATATATATATATATATATATATATATATACACACTGCTCATTCTTTTCCGCATCGAACATATTGGAACCGAATTCTTCCTCTAAAATCAAAACGAGAAAAAGAAAACAATGCGCAGGCTTACTATGTTTTAAAGCAAAACTGTGCACACCTTAACCACTAAAGATCGACCGGAGGGAAACAAGACACCGTCGCTAGTGGTGTTCTTGTAAGCTGGACATAAACGAAGTAGGCGAATGTGAACTTGCGGTTCCATAGCAGTGTATGGTTGACAGAGGTGGTTCCATGCATTTGCATGAAACGTAGAAGGACTACAGTGAGGGGAAAAAGGCACGGAAATGGTGGGTAGGAGGGCTCTTGCATTTCGTAGTGAAAGGGGAGTAGAGCATGGAGTCGCTGGGATGACTGGCATGAGTGCAGCAGTGGGAGTTTCACTCGAAAACATACAGTGTGAAAGGAGTTCATGAAGAAGTGAGTTACAGTGCGAGGAGGTGGAAGGCGGAGTCGATGACGGTAGCGAAGTGGAGATGATGCGGGGGACGTGTTTGTTGCATGAAGATATACATTGAAGAGAGCTCGGTTACTGTAGCATGAAAAGGGGTAGGCTGCAGGCAATGCTCGAAAATATGCAAGGAAATGATGTGAAAGGGGCACGCTGCATGGGAGTTCGACGGAGGGAGGGGAAGCTGTTTCAATGAAAAGGAAAATGGGGGACGTGGAAGAACGGGAAAGTGGTGGTGTACATTGAACTAGAAGAAAGGGAATAGAGTACCAGGAGGGACGCAATACTAATAGGAAAGTAGTTTCGGAATTTTGTAACAGCAGAAAAAGTAACGTGAGAAAAAAAACGAAATGGAAGGACTAGAGTGAAAATAGCAGACGCGGAACATTGTAGTATTTGAAGGTGGGGTTAAAACAGTAGAAGAAACGTGGGAAGTGGCAGTATTATGGTGAAGGGTTGGCTGGTCGATGCCGTAGCACGTTGTGAACGGCTGTCGGGTATCATGCTGAGGCGACTGGGGGTGGTTCGTTGCCGCAGGTGGATCCACAGTGAAGAGGCGCGCTGTTTTCAAAATGAACTGGGCGGTAGGGGACTGCATGATTGGAAATAAAGGGAGGGGAACTATATTAGGCGGTGAAGTAACAACAGATAGAAGGAGAGAATTAGCATAATAACAGAAGAGGGAAGATGAAGCCAAACAGTAAAGAGGAAGGAGGTATACTGGTCCGTCTATTCACCCCCATTATTTACTCTTCACACCCCAGAAATTTAAAAAAATAAGTCACCCCCTCTATTTACTCATCCCACCCCGTTTATACCCAAACTGCCCCTTTCTTTTCAATACATTGTCTACTCTCCATCCCGTTTTCAAAACCCAAAATTTCAAAACAAAACAAAAAATGCGATTTTGACACAAAAAAGTTATGCATGAATGGCCATGCCTCATGCAATTGTGATTAAATTTATCTTTCCCTTACTTATATAGCTAAACCATAAATATTTCACATAAAAATCTGAATGGATTATACTGATGAAAGGGATTATTTTCTTTTTTGAATTGAAGCTTAATGAAATATTATGCTGTTTTTAATGAACAAGCTTAATGGAGACGTTGGTATCTTTTTGTTTTAATCAATAAGCTTAAACATGTTATCTAGAAAATTATTAAAGGGTATAATTGGTATTGAATTTTAAAAAAAAATTAACGGGGTATGAAGAGCAATTAGTGGGGTGGAAATAGACGGACCCGAGGTATACAGTAAAGTAACGTGCCCTTTTATATTATGGTAACGTTAATTAAGATATAATTAGCATAAGTGATGGTGATTTAATAATGTGTAATTAGCAACAACGTGACCTTGGTGGTTGAAAGTTAATATGCCTAATAAGTTATTTATATTGGGCCAAACCAACACTGATCATGTCTAATTATATTTTACAAGTGCTTAACTGACGCTAATAAACGTTATTAGGATTTAGTTACAGAATTAATTTATATAGTAATAATATTATGATTTGGAATAGTTAAACAATGTTTAAATTTATAATGTTATCATACAACACAGAAATTGGGTGAAGCCAATGGCGTGAGAACTGTATCGGCGTACGCGACAGGAGAAAGCTGGTTTGGTCAGAATTGGTAGCAGTGAGGATTTTTAATTAAATTAAACGTCGTTTAATTTAATTAAAATGAAATGTCCCACGACAAACGAATCAAGATGAGTTCAACTCACTCAGTTTATCCCGTTTATATTTCATAAGCTGGTTTTTTATTTTGTGTGCAATGTTTGCTAATGATTGATGGTTTGATGACTGTTTGCATAGACGCTGAATATTTTAAATATTCATAGATTAAATTAAACGTTTGTTTAATTTAATCGAATCACATCGTTTTTTTGACGACTATATTTCCAACTGAGGTAACTTACCTTGTTGATTGCGTTTATAATAATATAAACGTACTAAATAAATAATTGAATGCTTGATTAGATGTTATAAATTGTTTGTTGGTTGTTATTAGTTGAACTGATTTATCATATTTGAAGTAACCCATTTAGTGTAGGGAAGGACAGGATGGAGGGATCCAACCGGATTCCTCAAAAATATTGTTTACTTATATGAACTGTTAATCAATCTGATTGATTGTTGATTGTTGAATCTAAATTCAACACTTGTGTGATATTAACCAATGGGTGTTAGTTGGGTAATTATCGACAGATGGCCTTAGAATAAACCGTTTTATAAAGATTGATTTACGGTCAGGTAATCAATAGGAAAGAAGTTATAAAATTGTTTTATAACTAAAGAACGATGTTGAAAACCATTCTGACCAATGAATACGAAATCGTGAAAGGTGTCGATTAAATATGAAGCATTGAAGACCGTTGATCTTCATGAATGGAAGAACTACTCGTTGAATTTCTCTAAGTCGCTCCCGGAGATATTTTGGCTTGTGATTCTGTCGTGATTGGAATCTGCGGATTGCAAGGACTACTCGCTACTGATCCTTGGGGTGATTCCTATAAGGATGCAGTAGGAGGGGTGCCTTCGGTTCATCCTGTTCCTGGATGACGTGTGGACGATGATAGATTCAAAGTAAATGGTGGACGGATGTTCTAAAGATAAACGTAGCCTCAAGCCTCATCAAGTGGGAAAAGACAGAAATCGGGTAGGCATCATGGCTAGGTGGGTCAGCCCCAAGCAAGGTGTATTGTCACCAATCTAGAGAAAATTCATTTTTTTTATTTCTTTTCAATTCTGTATCTCCCGAGAAAACGGTAGCAGCGCAGCCGTAAGGGTGACAATATATTCGATACACTCAAGCTAAATGAGTGGTCGGTCATGTGTTGCCGGGTTGCAAGACGTTCTTGTTGAACTCCAGTGTAATCCCTTTAGAGTACACCGATCAGAAGGTGATCCCATACCTTGTCTAGTCAGAATCCAATCTCCAATAACAGCCCGCGGTTTTTGATTTTTATACTATATATGTAGAGCATGAGATGCAAGTGTTCTACTACTTGGTTATTTACTTGACTTACATCACTATTATAATATCACAATAGTATTGATTTCAAAACTGTTTTGGTTATAGTAAGGTAAAAACATTCGTGTTTGTGTGTGGACTGGTCTTGCTATTACTTTTTTTTCTTCAAATGGTTTCAAAGTTAAGCAATATGAATGTTATCTGTAACTTAGTAGGTTTTACTAACGTTGGTTCACTAGATTGATCCGTGGCGTTTGTAATGTCTCGGGTCAGCTCGAGTTACAGGTTCAGGTTATCAGAGGCTGTCAAGTCCAAAAACGACCTGGAGGAGTTCAGATGTATAAATAGTTATTCCGCTGTGTATTACATAACGAAAGGATAATACTGCTGTCCAAATTTGTCTGCTGTACTCTGATGCATGTAAGTATATTTATTCAAATCCTTTTTAAAGACTTATTTCTATGTTATATTTTGTTCCCTGCGATGTGAGATTCTGATTTGGTGTTGTCTTCTTATTCTTCTATTCTAATAGTTTTATCTTATCTTCCATTCCTCTAACTTCTTCTTCTAGTTTCTGGATATTCGGTATTTGAGTTTTGACACGATTTGTGTTAATGTCGAAATTCGAGCGTCGAATTTTTCGGGCTGCTACATCTGATACCAAATGTGACGGCCCGCCCCGGACCAGCCGACACTTCTACGAAATGTGTTGTGTCAACGCCCTACTAGCACGGGACGGTCGTCAAAAGAAAAGAAGCAAGACGATGAATCATCAAAGAACCTGTAGTATATCTCACAGCGCATGGAATAAAATATAATAGTAACATAGCTTGACATAAAACAGACGAGACAGTGCATAAGCTGAAAACCAAACCATCATAGCAGCGGAATCCAAAATACAGCTTATTACAACTTCATAATACTGTCTCTAAAACAAAAGAAAGAGGTACACTACTAATGCCCAAGCAGTGACCATCAACAACACAGGGAGAATATGTGTAAAATAATACAAGGAAGCCTCTTGCTTGTCTCCGGATAGCTACTAGTGCATAATCACCTGACATGTCTCTAGTCTGCTCGTTTAGGAGCACCCAAAGTAATAAGAAGAGACATAAAACTATGGGTCATACAAAAGTCTGGTATGAGCGATAATAGCAAAGTAAAACAATAACAGGTATAAATTGTCACACCTGAACCTGGACCTGCAACCAAAGAGTTAGCACAACAAGATGTACAATACTCTAAGGTAACACTAACATAAAGTGTAAAGTAGGAGTGTGCATGTCATGGTGATAGCAAACATCAAATATAGCAATCATCCTCACATCTCTCACTCAGTGCGTAAAGCATACGATATCCACCAATTTGGTCACCCAATACTTTACTGCGATCACCTTTCCCTTGGGAGTCATAATGATCCTATTGCACTGATCCACAACCGCTAATCCTTTGCTATGTCCACTTTGCCCCTTCGGAGTCATGATGACTCCACTGCACTGGCTCATAGCCATGCTACGGTCACTTGCCCTTAGGAGTCTTAACGGTCCCATCACGCTGATCCATAGCCGCTAATCCGTCTCTCAGTGGTGAACTAAAGCTATCGATCTCGACAACCCCTTTGCACACGTCCCTCAGCAAAGTCCAATCATGAAGTTAACTCATTGGTTCCCATATGGATCCTGAGTTCTAATTTCCCATTTGGATTACCTTTGCATCTCGGGTTTGGTCATAATCCCGATTCAGTTCGAATTCAAATCCTCCAAGCCTTAGTTCGTATGTGCATAGAGCTCCAGACTCCTCATAGTTCGTAACTTCAGCCCGGGTCGTGGTCCTCACCCTACGGCTTGTAATGATGCTCCGTTTCGTGATGGTGCTCCCCTGGCGGTTCATACTAATGCTTCCCGAGTCTGGTTTGTGAGTCGTGGCTTATTTTCTAAGGCGCACTCGTGACGAGTGGCTCGACTCGTGGTGAAGGGTGCTCCACGGCTCGTGAATGGCTCATGTTCGGGTCGTGACCCCAAACTCC
Source organism: Allium sativum (assembly GCA_030737875.1). Lineage (NCBI taxonomy): Eukaryota > Viridiplantae > Streptophyta > Magnoliopsida > Asparagales > Amaryllidaceae > Allium > Allium sativum. The sequence goes on from CM060924.1 coordinate 791,647,682, forward strand.
AGGTCAGCTCGTGGTTCTCGAAGTGGAGCGGTTCGTGATGATGCAGGCGGCTCGTGGGAGGGGTGTTACGATCGGGTCGGGTCATGGCATATGCTTCACGAACGGGGTATGACCAATTTCCTGCAACTTTTCCAACGAGCTATTTACGCCATACGACGGCGTTTTCGACCATTCTAACTTTTCTATGAAATCAAAAATCGTTCCAAGCAGTAATAGCAACATGTAAAATCAGCCATAAACACCAAAACAATAATTTAACATGTCAATATGGATCAAACATACCCAAAACCCATGTTTTCCCCTTAATCCCCTTAATCATGACTTAACCATACGATTGGCAAAACATGCCCAAATTAACCTAAATTTCTAACAGAGGCATAAAATAATATTTATGAATTTTTACATATTTTTCCAAATTTTTATAATGCATAATTTCGTTAGTTAACACTAATCACCCCTAATTAGCCGTAATTAGTGAAAAACAATGCAAAATCACTCATCTTAGCCACAAATAAATCTCAGAACTGAAAATATCTTTGATTGGGATCGAATCTCTATGCAACACAGTAGCTCTACCTCAATCTCTATGCTAATCCGCTTTGATTTATGTTGATTTGGCTAATATGTGATTAGAAAGTGATTAAGGATGAATTTAGAAGGTGGAGGCCATTGCTAGGTCTCAAGAGAAGTAAGTGGCGGCTAGAAAAATGATATAAACTGATTTCCCTAACCCTATCGCCTCTCCATAACCCTAATTCTGAAATGATTTATGGGTACACACGCTAATTACCCTAATTAGGCCCGGTTAAGCTGTTTTTCACCTTTCAAACCTTATTTCAGCCATATCTCCCAAATGATAAGTCCGTTTGATTAATGTGACCACTCTACGGAAAGATAAACCATCATCTGAATCCAATGGAAGTGGTTTCAGGTCAAAACTCCTTACCAATCAAAAGTTATAGGAGAAACAAGATTCGCCTAGGGCAAAACGGTCATTTAAAATTTGGCAAAAATCGTGAACATAGGAAATGACCCCAATAGTCGTTCCCTAAAGTTACATGACTATATGACTTCGTATAAGAATGAAATAAATATTCTATGATCCTCCAATACATAGAATGCGGGTCGTTACAAATTTCTTTCAAGTTCACCTTCCGTAGAATAAGTCCGACTGTTATGAAGAAGCTTTATTTCATTTTCTTGCCGATAACCTTCAAAGTATTTCTGAGCTCCGAACCACCAAATTCCTCCTTTCGTCAGGGATCGGGTCATGGAAAGGATTAAGTTGGGTGAACAAGGCATTGAGATACCATAGAGAAGTGAATCCAAATTCGAGGAACTTTTATATATTGATAATTTTCCAGATGATTTAAGCGAAGGAGGGGAGACTTTCACTTCTGTTGACAACAATAGGGAGGATAACGACAATGGTTCCGGGGGTAGCGGCCATCAGGACTAAAATATTGTTCGTAACTCTGAATTGTCAGTGCCTAAAGAAGGTGGCCTCCCAGTCTTTCAGGAGGGAAGGGAGCTGTTGATCCTGAATTTCCTTCTGCTCGGGTATAATTCTCGCTTTGGCAATGTTTTTTTTCCTGAATATTTGGCTATAACTAGTCTCCTGTTATTACAGTAAACAAAAGAAAAGTTGTTTCCTGCCTTAAGCAGAGTTAGGTAACAAATAGAGAAATTAAAATCGTTTTTATGTAGAGTAAGGGGAACATTTGTAAACTTAACTCAGCGATCCATGCAATGTTTGTATGGAGTTCCCCTTTATTACATGTGAAGGATAATACGCTTATTTGCATTATGACAGAATTCTGTTTATTATGAGGATGCGTTACGTATGATTTGTATACTGAAAAAGGAGTTTCGAACAACACCTACTCGCGCTTTCAGGGAAAAGCGTTTTCTTGAGGAACTTAAGAGTGTTTACACTGCATTCCCTCGGTACTCCTTTAACTTAATGAGCGGAGATCATGAAGCGATACTAAAGAGTTTTAGGGTTAAACATGATGAGATGTTATGTAAACAATAAATGTATGAAAAAGTGATCTATTTGTAATTCCCTTTTTTATCTATATTCCATAGTAGATTAGTTTTGGGTTTAACTCACACAAAGTTGTATAAGGAAAGAAGTTTTATTCTTGCAAATCAAAAAGAAAATGATATCGCAACTAATTTTCTACGTGCCTGTGAGTTGGTTGATCATCGTGAGATCCTCCCGTCTCGGAGCGGATCATCGCCGGAAAAAGAGATTCTTCCTATGTTCCAAGAGAGAAAGATTTTACATCAGAATTTATCAAACATTTGACTGAGAGAATGAATGCTTTAAAAGAACAACTAGAAGAGAGAGATAGGACTATTCTTAAATTGAGGGCACACATAAAGACCACACCATCCATCGAGTTTGAGGATGAACTGAGGCGTTTACGTCAACGTAGTGTTGACTTGGAAATTGATTTGAACAATGCCACTACAAAGTGCGAAACATGGGAGTATTGTTTCAAGAATATTCCTATCATGACAGGACCTTTTTCCTCTGGTGCTACGACCGCTCGCGAGACTCCTGTCCGTCAGAAGTTTTATTACTTGAATAACCCTCCTCCAGGGCTAAAGGAATCAGCCATTTCTGAATTGTGCAAAAGAGTGATAGCCGAGATGAAAGGGACCTATGACACTTTGATTAAGGATTCTCATGACCGTGTGGTCAGATATGCTGATCAAATTAGATGTTTACAAGAGGAAAGGCACGATTTACGTATGGATGTTTTCGAATTGGAGAAGGAAAACAGTTCTCTTATGGCAATGTGTAGGGCTTATAGCAGAGCCTTAAAACTTCAGATTAAACCTTCTGATCATTTAGACAAAATGAGCAGGACAGTGTGAAAGCTTAACAAACTACTAGGTATCGCGCTTCGTCATGCCATCAACCCTCCTTTGCCTGACGATGGAGAGGACCCATATTTTTAGTAATACGTTGTAGTAGTGATATACAATTATGCCTATAATCAGGATGTTAAGAATGTAATTATTGATGAATGAACCTTATGTATTGACAATGTCTATTATGTAAATAGATGTAGATATGAAACATGGATAACAATTGCTTGCACATAAATGGTTTAAGAAGTTACTCTGAGTAAGGAAACAGATAACCCTTTTACCCGTAATTGTTTTGATGATGAACTTCCTGTTCTCTTCCAAATTTTGCCTTGTGGCTCGTCATTTGTGAGCACATATATGGTTGTTCTAATTTGAGATAACTGTTTCAGAGTTTTTCCTGCTGGTCAGTTATCACCTTCCATATATGTTTCAAAACGGGGTCATTCAGATTTCGGTGTTGGTGCAAGACCTGGGCTCCTCTTCCACCGTTTGATGTAAGCCAAATCAACTCAGATTCGGGTTATTCATATTAGGAGCCCGGGAACTCACTTTCGGTTTTTATGGAAAGTTGAATCACCCGATTTTGGTGTTGAGATAAGACCGGGATCCCTCTCCCGGTGCTTAGCGAAGGCCTCCCCTGCAATAACCCGGAAATTTGAGCCAATTTAAAAATTTTATTTTGGCAATTTTAGTGAATTTTGAATATTTAAAATGAATTATTTTAAATAGTGATGATGAAAAATTTATTTTGAATAGAATTAGAACGTATATATTTATATAGAGCGTCGTTAGAATATAAATATTTATTTTTAATTATAAAAGGAATTGGAAATGGCGCGGTAGTTCGAAAATTCGATTTCAAAGTTCAAATGAATGTACAGGATTCAAAATAAACCGGATTTTAGCGAAACCAAAAATATTAAAATCTAATTGAGAATATCTTTCCAATGAATCCGAAAAATTGAAATTTTATAGCGGGAATCAAAAGTTACGTCCAGTTGAAAATTCAGAATAGGCGCTATGGAATTCTGGCCCTTAAAGATGGAAATTTTGCAAACGACCTCGGTTTTTGACGTAACCACTTTTGTTGGATACGGGATGTCAAATTATTGCTAGGTTCCAAAATTCATAATTTTTGAAGTCAATATGTGAGCGTGGCGAAGTTAAACGTATTTTGACAGTTTCAGTCAATATTCGATCGACTGGAAAATGGCCATTTTTCAAACGGTCTTCAAATTTGACGAAACTATTTTTGCTAGGACCGTATCGTCAGTACGAAGCTAGAAAATATTTTTCGGGAATTTTTAGAGTCCGTATGTGGCCCCGGTAAATTGAAATGCGTGTTCAAATTCAATATATAGATTTATATTTTGATTTTGACGAAAACCGATCGAAACGGTCGAGCTAGCTTGTGGGACATATCCCATTGTGTTCGGAATGGGGGTAATTAGCTAGGGACGACAGTCGGTGGGTTCGATTTCAAGTTCGAAATAAAAAGTTGCCTTATGGAATAAATTCAATAAAATAATATAAAACTTTTACAAAACCCCCCCTTATATTTCCTTCAGATTGAAACCCCCCTCTCTCAAAAAGAAATCGCGATGCCCCCCTCGATCTTGTGCTGCCTCCTTTGCCCACCGCCGATCGAGGCGTCCTCCCCCTGACCGCGCGCCTCCCCATTCTGGTTCCCCCCTCTGCCTCTCTCCTCCTTCCTCTCCTCTCTACCGCTCCAATCGCGACGCCGAGCCACCCGAAGACCCGCCCGCCACCTGAAGCCCTAGATCCACCACCAGACAACCTGCTCCGCCCCTCCGACCTCCTCTCCGACCAATGGTGCATTTTATTTATTTATTTACTTTGAAAATTGTCTAAATTCTTGTTTTTTATATAAATAACATTGTGATTTTGCTAGAGTAAATAGGGTTTTTATTTAAATAAAAAGACTTAATTTTTAGAAAGATAAGGATTATATTTTTGATAAATAAAAAGGTAGTTTTTTTAATGAAAAGCTATGATTTTTGCTTATATAAAATATGATTTTTATATTATCAAAAGAATAAAAATGTGATTTTTACATATATGAAGAGGGATAAAAAATTCGATTTTTAATTGTGTAAAAATGTGATTTTTATATAAGTAGTGAATCAAAAATATAATTTTTATATATTGATAAGGATAAAAATAGAATTTTTATCTATATAGTAGCAAGATAAAAATAAAAATTTTGTTTATGTAGTAGTGGTATAAAAATGGATTTTTTTTATCCTTATAGCGTAGTTATAAAAATGTGATTTTTATATACATAGCAACAATATAAAAATGTGATTTTTATATATGTAGTGAATACGGACGACGAAAGTAACGAAAGGCAAACACGGCGAAGATTTCCTACATATGAAGAGTCGCGACGTGCGGTTTAGCTTCTCGGTGAGAACTCCTCACTTTTAATGTATTTTCTAGTTGAAATACAGACCATGGATGACTTGTTTGTTTGATTGTTGTGTTGTGAAATTGACTGTTGGTTGTGAAATAAAATATATATTCATGTGTTGAAATAAAATATACATTCATGTGTTGAAATAAAATATATATTCATGTGTTGAAATCAAATATATATTCATGTGTTGAAATCAAATATATATTCATGTGTTGAAATAAAATATATATTCATGTGTTGAAATATAATATATATTCATGTGTTGAAATAAAATATATATTCATGTGTTGAAATCAAATATATATTCATGTGTTGAAATAAAATAAAAATTCATTTACAAATCAAACGATTTGTTTATGTACACCGATTTGACTGATATTGATTGGGACGATAAATTATACACATCGCCCAACTGCACAAATAAATCTGTGTTTGTTATTTGAAAACCCCACACGGGTGTTGGGATGAAATTGGATATACACTAATCCCAAAAATTAGCTGTATGTCGATCGATTGATTGACAGGCTGTTATAAGCATTGAATATTTATATTTGATGCTTATATAGTGTAGAATGCACTCTGGATGATGGTTGATTATTTATCGTTGCTATTATATACATGTGTTGTATGAAATCCATATAAATAATATTATATGGTAATTGAGTGGGTCTTATTCCAATTTAGAAAATGAATTATATTCATGTGTTGAATAAACAAAATAGTCATGTATTGACAATACTCATGTGTTGAGAATATTCATGTGTTGAAACCATTCATGTGTTGAAACCATTCATGTGTTGAAAATATTCATGTGTTGAGTAAAATCTTTAAACAATAAAATTTACATCTTTATCATATATAAAATTAGAAACTAACTGGAAACGAGTTAAGATGAATGGTTTCCTGGGTATTGATCTGATGTTGGTTTCGACCTTCGGGGTTAATATTTAGGGAATCATTCTCTTGCTAATTTACGATTAGAGCCTGATTAGGAATTAAAGGATATAAAACACAATTTTATCAAATATATAAAATAACAAAATAGTCATGTGTTGACAATACTCATGTGTTGAGAATATTCATGTGTTGAAGGAAATATTCATGCGTTTAATAGAATAATGAAGTAATTGAAAAATATAAAGGCGTGTTGATTAGATATGCACCATTTTGACGCGAATGATATTTATATCTATTTTATTTATTTTTATAATGAATATAGAAAAAGAGAGTGATTCAAAATAGAACGTTTTGATAATATTATCATTTATATATTGATGATATGGAATATTCAATTTTTATTTGAAATTGAATATGAAGTTGAAATCGTTTTTAAAACAAAGTTAAAATGATTTATAAAATGCGTTTTGAATTTAAATCGACAAAATATATATTATATATTATATATAATATAATGGCCTGAATAGAACGCGCCGCGCTGCAGCAGTTCGCGAGTTTCAACCATTGACTTCGAATTGACGTGCGGGAGATCCGACCGTCGAATTCTCCTAAAACTGGAACCGTTGGGTTCGTATCGAAAAGATCTTTCTAATGAATATTAGAAATTAGAAATCTAACAGTTGGATTTGGAATTATGTCCAAATCAAATTTGGAAAAGGTCGTTGTAAGTGCAGTTCGATGGCCGTTGATGGAAATCAACTGTACGTGCCTTGATAAAATTATTAAAAATAGTAATAATTTGTGTAAAATCATAAGAAATGATTTGGAAAGAATTGAGATGAAAAATTCCATATTTGAAAAGATAAAAATAGATTTTTATCGAAATGAACTAGTTTTGAACTAGAATTATAATTCGTTTATTTTTGAAATAAATAAATTGGATTTGAAAGGGTATTAAAAGTAACCAGAATTTCCAATAATTGAATTGGAATGGATTTGAATCGAAATTGACTTTGGAATATTTCGATGTTGGATTTCGTAATTATACAGATATGGTTATGGAAGTTTGAAAGATACTTATATCGTTATTTCCAATACGATATTTGTTGGTCGTAGAATTTGATATTGAATATAAGCTGATATATTTCCTATTCAGAGCCTCGTATTTAATATCAAATGGGATTTGGGTTTGTCGTGAATGATATCTTTAATAATATTGTTCTTAGACCCAACGGAGTTAAGAAAATCAGAAACTAACTGGAGATTAGTTAAGTTGAATGGTTTCTTGGGTATTGATCTGAGGTTGGTTTCGGCCTTCGGGGTTAATACTTAGGGAATTGTCCACTTGCTAATTTACGGTTAAGGGCTGATGGAATGGAACATGATTTTGGGTTTACAGTGAATCGTGTTTTAAATGACATTGGTTCTTTAACCCAGTTAAAGACAAGATATGATTTCCCAAGTTAAATAATCATTAATATTGATTTTTGGGAAGATTAAAACCAAGTGGAGTTTTAATGAATCTTTAATTAGATTGAAATGATCGAGAATGGAGTATCACCAGTTTTGCTCCAAGCGATAGTTAAATCTTTAATTAGATTTGAATGTGAAATGGTAATTGAATTTACCGATAACACCGTGGTGTTAGATATGAAGTGCGACCAGTTTTACTTCATGGGATGAATAGGTTGGGATCAGGAAATAAAATAAATGATTACTTCAGTGTGATCCGCTAATCCCAACTAGTTTGAATTGATATTCAAAAGAAGATTAAAGAATAAATTTAAAGAATTTATCTTTGATAAAATTAATAGGAACCTTTCCCAAAGTATAAGAATATTTGAATAAAAGAATATTCTGAATTGGAATTAGGCATACGTTGTGTTTGTGTAACAATTGTTTATTATATACGCGAGTTATTCAGGAAGACCCGGTTTATCCCATTCTGAATAACTGATTCGACGTGGTGTCGAGGATGAAGATGGTGGTCAAAGACCGGAGGTCTTCACATCGTTTGGGTGATTACTGATGATCTTGATTGGGCTGTACACCCGAGAGGAGGGAATCAGTTGCTGATCGTCCAGACGTACTTGGAGATCGATGGATATGCGAGGAATAAGGTTCCTCCGGTTTCGTTCAAACCCAAAACGAACTTGTATGGACTGTGTGTCTGACATTGGATTTTGCTCTGTGTTGATTGATCTCTATTAAATATACATCTGCCTGATGAACGGGAATTCATTCCCTTACTTCACCCTTCTGTGAGACGTACGGGATCATAGGTTGTATATCGATAGACATCAGTCGCATGGTGTGAATTGCCTGTGTGGCATGCCTAAGTGGAAATTAATCAAGGCATCTGTTGAAAAGCAAAGTATTGTGGTTGATGATCAAAGCACCGCCTATGTGGCATAACTTTGTGTAACGTTGATTCGCAAGCCTCACACCCCGGTTGTGAACCAGAAATGGGAGAGGACATCAGGGAGGGCATGCGTTTCCTTCTAGCTAGGGTGGTGTCAGTGACCTACCAGCCCTGACATTTATATTATTTTCACCTGTGTGGTTGTTGCTGTTGCGAGGCGCCTCGGATATATCGGTGACCATATGGAGCCGATGGAGTCGTTTGGCTCATTTACGCCCCAAAGGGCGGGGAAACGCAGTGTTCAGGAATTTTAATCCACATCGGTGGACCGGCCCTGACGATCCAAAGGCTTGACTGAGTACTTGCCTGAGGGGCGGGCTAGAGCGTCTCGAATTCGGTAGAGGACGATCCCTTGCCTCGGTTCATAGATGGAAATCCAATTTCCAAATACGACACCGTGTAGTTTTGATTGTATACCTATATATGGCGACATAATGGTATGGGGCACTTATGCCGTCTATGATTGATACTTATGATTGAAATTGTTTTGATACTATACACTTATAGTAATAATAAAACATGAAATTTAGCATATCAAGCATGCTTTGGCTATTATAAGGTAAAAACCCTATCCTCCGGCTTGCGTTGCATTGTGTGATGGGACCTGGGTCTTATAATAGATTCATTGTTCTTTATTTAGCATTGCGCTATTGTTTTATGCACTGGTATTCTTGGGAGGAAACCCGTTCCGTGTTATACGGCGTACCTAACTTTAAAATAAAGATTAATAACTGTTTTAGTTCTCACACCAGTCACATGACTGACCTGGAGTTTATTGTTTTAACCTAAACTCTGGGTGCCCTTATTTTGACACGGGCAGCTAGTAGTTTTGGTTTTGCAGATTTATATCCATAGGAACCTGGTTTACAGCTGGAACGATACTCGGAAAGCTCTGTATCCATGTATTACTTTCAGTAGTGTTTTGTATTATTTTTCCACTGCTATGTAATGTATTGTAATCTATGATATTTAGTGAATGTGTAATATTTATTTATACTATGTATATTCTTGTATTCTGATGGAATTGTTGTAATAAACAATGAAATGATCTTCTGTTTGCGTTCCGATTTGTCTTGTCCTCAAAGTATCCGCGCTTTCCCTACCGGGGAAGTTACGGGTTTTCACATCCCCGACCCAGATTCGGGTATTGACATAGATAAAGACCGAAAACCCCTTCCGTTATTTGTAAGGAACTGCATCAACCCAGATAGGGTATTTACATAGATAGAGGACCGAAAACCCCTTTCAGTATTTATGAGGAACCGAATCAACCCAGATTCGGGTATTCAATGATTGAAGACCGAAGATCCCTTCCGGCATTAATATTTTGGTATCCTAGCTGAATTCGATTTGTGAAGCAGAGGTTGTATGTGCTTCCTGAACCACTCTCTGGGCTTTTGATGTCAAAGCAGAGGATGTACGTGCTTTGTTGACCACTCTCTGCGCCTGTCCTTCCGGTGCGTTTGGCTAGCTTATCCACAAGCAGGGCCCAAGGACTTACCCGACCTTCCTCCGGAGGCGCCTTATCCTGACCATCATAGGCGATGATGAGGTCTTAGAAACTTAGACGGGGTCATTGTTGGCACAGAACTAAGGTTTGCTCTTTTTATGCTCTACACTGACCACCGTAGGTACTGGTAGAGGCTTACGCACCACCCCCTCCGAGGGGTGCCCTATCCGACCATCGTAGGCGAAGATAGGGGTTTGCGTTCCTTTCAATGAGTAATGTGGAACATAAGAAAAGGTAGGACGTGCTCTTATACGAGAAGAGGTAGGACGTGCTTAGTTCTAGCAGAGGCAGGGCGTACTCTTCTGTGAGCAGAGGCAGGGCGTGCTAATTTTAGATGCACTGCCACGACCATTTATGGTGTGAAACAGAGGCTTACGCTTTTGATTCTTTAACCTAGCCCCCTCTGATTTGGGCATGGAAAAAGACTAACACACCAGCCCCCTTCGGGGGATGCCTTGCTCAGACCAATTTGGTGCTAACAAGGGCTTTTCTTTTATCCATTTGTGACTTGACCCGTCCTTAGTCATTTTAAGCGTGTGGAGATTTTCTTCTTCACAATCCGGCAGATAACTTTTCCATTACTTTTTCTAGAAGGCTTTAGTGGCATAACCCCTTATGCTTTTTTTACGTGTCTTTGTAATTTTCTTTGTTTAAGAACTTGATGATCATTCCCTCTAGAACTCTGCAATGGTTTGTTTCATATCCGTTTACCATACGATAGTAGCAATATGACCCTTCTCTCTTAGCTTCGTTCTTGGGGTTCTTCTTTAATGATGGCTAAAAGTTCAGCTCATGTCTAGTCAGGAAGTAGATACCCTCAATCGACGTTGTGAACTTACAACCTTTTAGTAACCTTGACTCGAAATTCCTCTTTTGCTGTTGCATTTTGGCCATTTTATTACTTAAATTTTTCATTCCTTCCTCATTCCAACACTTCCTTTTATTTTCCTTTTGGCACAAGGGTATATCTCTTTCAGACCTTTTATCGGTAAGAGGGATGGAAGCTTTCTTAACTCTTTGTTCGAATATGGTTCCTCTAGCTTGTGTGAGGATGTCTTCTTTGGTATGGAGAAAGGAGTTACATCTTTCCGTTGAGGATCGGTATACGACAAAAATCGGAGTTGGTCCTAAGTGGAAGGGGTTAAGGTTCCATCGATCAGGTCATAAGATTCTACATCCCTTTCTTTATCTTGAATACACAGGGTTTCTAATTTGAGCCTTTCAACTGTCCATGGCTCGTCAATATTTGCCATGGGAAACTCGTTAGTAACTGGAAGAGATCTTCTATTTATGATGTTCGCCTCTTCAAGGTTTAGTCCAATCTAGGACGGAACATCACAGGTGGATATATGAAAAGGTTAACCACAAGGTCGGAGGTTCAGGCCTCACCCTCTAGCTCCAAAATGTTTAACGATATTTCTCGTCAACACCGAAAATAGGTCAATGGGGATGGATCTAAGGGAAAGAAGTAGATTGTTTAGCCTCCAAAAGCTTAGGTTGGTTCTCCGTCCCTAGATGTGGCGACTTCGGAAAGAAGGATCGCTAATCTAACACTCTTGACAAAGGGTTTAATGGTTGATGGAAAGGGATTCTTCAACAAGCCTGCCGGGAGATCTAAACTCGTAGAGGGGGGAGAAGCTCGCAGGACGGGTTTAAACTTATAGGAAAGGGTGTTTTCTTCGATCTGCGGGAAGGTTCGGATAAGGGTCCATACATTTGCAGGAAATAAACAGTAAACTATGGCAATCAATAATTAAGAAAATAGTATAACAGACTCACAAGAAGATGCTTTGAATATAGATGCGCAATTTATTAATCTTTGATTTAGAATACATGAATAGAGTAGAAGTTACCTTTCAATTGATCCCAACCTTAGGGTTTTGAAAGAGAGGGAGTACAAGGATTTAGGAAATTAAAGAAAAAATGTGCACCCCCAAAAATGTGACCCCTGGGGCCTTATTTATAAATAACTTGGATCCCCCTTTCGTTATTGGGTCGTTGGGCCTTCAGGAGCCTTTGTCGGCCGTTTTTTCCTTGGTCTTGAATGTTTTCGCTTCTAGCCGCTTTGCAGTGTTAATTATAGGTTCCGCAATAAAGGTTTCGACTAGCCAAGAGCCTCGTTGGGATTGATATGTGCTTGCTGTCATTGTAGCTCTTCGAAAGGTCTTTTGAGTGCTCTCGGTTATAGTCTTTTGGATATAGACTTCCGGTTTTCCCATGAATACTTAGAGGAGCCTGTCCTCATTATGTATGTGGATAGCTGCCGGTTTGGAATCACTGTCGGTGTCTGTGCTAAATAGACTAGTGTGGATAGCTTGTATCCCTTCCGAGGTTCTGGTCTGCTTTTCGATGGGATTTCCAGGTATAGACCGATGATCCAGAAGGCTGCTTCAGGTGGCTTGTCTGTTTTTTATCAAAACGACCTCTCGGCATTTATGCAGTGGGTGTTATGGAGATTGGTTCCAAATAGTCTTTATGTGTCTCTGGCTTGGTGCTTTTAGTGTTTTAGTCCCTGACGTATCGGTATTGGACTGTCCAGATGTCGAAGGTCCTTTTGGACCTAAAGTGACAGTTCCTCGCCTTTATCTTTCTTAGTTTCTGATCAGGATGACTTTTCGCTGCAGAACCCCCTATCGGGTTGAAGCAGTTGGAAGGACCCTATCGGATTGACCCTGCCGGATAGATCTTGTAGCTTTTACAATCTTTTCTTCTCGGAAGGTCTCGGTTGATGCAGCTTTCTGACCACTTCTCCCTGCTCTTGACATCTTCTAGTATTTGTCCCTCCTTTCTGAAGGATTCTTATGAGCTTGTAGTCATCTGATACCCCTTCACCATCAGCCTATTCCTTTGTTAATTTTGGTAGTAACATTATGTCAATGTAGTTATGTTGGTTACCAGATATGTAAGTGATAGCTAACCGTTATTCATGTTTGATTATATTATGTTTATGCAGTTCTAACAACCCACCTTTTTGTATAGTTTAAAATCGACAATAAACAACATATGTCTGATCCAAACAATTCAAAATGATAGATTATTAATGGGTTTTTTTCTAAAGAATAATATTTAGAAGAACAAGCATAGAATTTCGCAGTGGAAGGAATAAAATAATAAACAAATATCATAAGTACATAAAACAGTTCATGAAGCTGTTTACATTTGACTTCACTCGTACACAATACACATCATTATACAGGTTACCAGATGGAATAAATAATAATAATACAGTAATAGCTAAGGTCTTCACTCCATCTTCATCTTATAGAATGAATTTTCTTTGGAAAAACTAAACTACTTGGTCTGATATGAGTGTCAAGTAAAACAAATAATCGAGTTGGGATTAATATTCTTATGCATGTAAATCAACTAAAATGAAATGTTTAGGTAAAATATACAAGTAACATAGAAATATTTTCAAGATCCTGACATTATTTTTCATTTTATTAATTGCCTTGTTTCAACTGTCGAATTCGTTATCATTTCCAAAATAAATTCAATATTAATATTTCAGACTTCTGATTCCAATTCAACTTCATTTATTTGATTAAACTTCAATTTCCTTTGTTCAAGAAGATGCATTTTCCAAAACTTAAATTCGATTTAAATTTTCATATCACATTTATCCTATTTAAAAAATTATATTTGAATAATTTGAACTCATTGCTTGGATTAGAAATATACTTTAAATCAACAAATTATATAACTAGAGTAGTAAAATTTAATATATATATATATATACACACAATAGTTTAATTAATGTAGTTAATAAATTGTTAAATATAAAATAATTATAAATAAGATGGCAAATTTAACATAAAATATTTTAAATTAAAATAATTATAAATAAATAATTAAACTTAAATTATTTTAATTAAAATAATTACTGATAAAATAGATAAATATAATATAAATAATTTAAATTAAATTAATTGTAAGATTAAATAGATAATGTAAAATAATATTAATTCAATCATTTCTATAATCCGATTCAATTCAATCCAATATCAACATTTCCAAATCCGGCTTAATATCCATTTAAGTTTCAAGTTTAAAATTCAATTAATCAATTCAACTATTAGAGTTAAAATTAATAATATTAAATCTTTAGATTTATTAATTTCATTAAGTTTTATTTTTTCAATTAAACAAATCAGTCAAATCTTAAATTCAAGTATTGTCCAAAAATCAAACCAAATATTTCATTGAATCATATTAAATCTTTACTTAAACCAAATAGGTTTAAATCTTAGTTTAATCTTATAATTTCATTAAATCAAAACAAATTAATTTCTAGATTAACATTTTTTTGGCAAAGTCGATCGGTTTTTAATGCGATCGTAAACACTTATTATTTGTTTAATAATAATTAAAAATTATTACAGGAGATTGACATTTTATCAACTTGCTACTCAGTTTTTAAGGTGGACCGTCCACCTACGGATTCTAAAGTGGTTTGTCCACTATGCTATTAGACTAACTTGCAGAATAGGAGCTAGTCCAGGTGACAAGACTACAAATTGACATACTCCATGCTGGGAGTTATTACATAAACTATCAAAAACTGAAAATACAGTAAGACAACAAAGTGTACATAGTACTATCAATGGAAAGAGTGACAACATTGGAAAATATAACACCACTAAGCACGACTACCACAGTGTTTCCTATCACTCCCATGCAGTGTACAAAAATATACATCACATAATAGAAATATTGCAGCCGACCCAAAGATCATCAGCAAGAAATAACCAAAGGAGCAGCAATTGCTTGGGCCATATATGTTTTTCTTCCAGATCCTGACTTATGCAAAATGCTAGCATCAAACAGGACATCCAACATCACGCAAACACCGTGATAAACATTAACCAGGAGGCAACATTACGTTATAATTAATAACACCCACTCCATGCCCCAGTTAATCACATAATCACACATCTACTTTCCAAAAACCCAATACCAACATACACCAAATTAATCACTTTAAGATGAACTGCCGGAATACCATTTTATCAAAAACACTCCGCATTTACCAACACACACCACTCATCAGTTCCAATTTACCAAGCTATTTCAAGACAAGCTTACCGTGCTAAAGATGTTGCTTTGCTTCCCTTATAGGTCTACAACAAACACAGTGTATAACGGAACGTTCATAAAGCAAACCAGACCTGAGTCATGGTGGAGTCACAAACCACATAAAGAGCAGATCCATTCGAGCTCCAAGAGACTCCACGAAGAAGATGAACTACAGCTACACAACAAGTCGAACCGAAACATAGAAAACATGAACCCTAATGACCATATCCTCACATTTAACCCCAATAAATGGCAAATTATCGCTATCCCTTTGAAGAAGTTCAGACAAGTGTCAGACAAAAAGTTATGAGGCAATGAAGGTGGATAGAGTCGCCTAGAATCCTCACGTTGCACATTATAGGACAAAGAAGTTTGGGATGTATCAAAACTAACGGCTTAGACAAGAAATCGAAGTTAGATGATGCTAAAGAGGGACACCGCATTTGCAGCTATAGGGATAGCAGGATTAGGTAATTTGAATGCAAAGAGGAGCAGGAAAATAAAATCGAGGGGCCATGAAGATTGGGCTCCAGATCCGAAAACAAATATGAAATTAGGGTTTGTAGAATAAGCCCACGGAGACAAAAACATGGTAGATGAGAATAGAGATTGAAGACTATTGAACAAAGAGAGAGAGAGAGAGAGAGGGAGGGAGAGAGAGAGAGAGAGAAAGACAAGGTTGGTGGTATGCGAAGAAAATGAAGAGATGGAAGAAAAGGTTGAAGAACCATGCCACCATTAATAGGTGCATTCTCCAAACTACGTATATTTTATAATATGTTTCCTAGATTAACATTCTTATTAAATAAATTTAAATCAAATCAGATTATATTCTAAAATCAACAAATTAAAATTTAAATTAAATCGTTATATCTAACTTAAATTCAATCTTTTTGCTAAATAATAAACCATAAATTCAAGATTAAATTTCTAAGTTCATGACGTACATTTTATTTAAAATTTCCAAGCAAATTTCTAAATCGATTCAAAATCTAGGTATATATCATTTCAACCCATATCTAAGTTCCACAAATTACGCAAAACAGTTTATGATATCGCGAATTTACAAATTTCACAAAAAGGGTGATAAAATAAAATTATCAAACATACAACTTTCACAATTGTTATTACACACACTGCAAGAAAGGGCGACTATTCTGATGGTTATAAACCATCGGCAGCCGTTGGAATGAGTCGCCATAAATAAAGGTGTCGGGATTCACTATTTCTGATGGTTTCCGACACCCCTCATGCAACACCCCAAAATTTAATGCACTATAACAATATTGTAAAGATAATAAATTGAGAACTACTTAAATAAATATTCAGGATTAAGTGAAACCTGCCTTCCCGTTGCGTTTGTCTCGGAATTCTGGTTCAAATAGACCCCAAGTTTGCGTAAAACGTATAAGATATGAACATAAGAAGTTTGTATACATATAAAGGGGTTATATATGTATAAATTCAAAATAATTCAAACCATAAAAACAATACACGCAGAAGACCATTAAGGGATGACCCACAATGGGCTTGGGTCAACCTATGGGTCGACCCACGTCAGGATGGGTCGACCCAGGGGGTAGGTCGGTCGACCCACCCGGATTCGGGATATAATCCAAATTATATATTTTTACTGTTTTGTGGGTAGGTTCATCGCTGACTCAGCGCTACGTGTATGACTTAGATTGAAACCATAGAATCTAAGGTTGAGGTTAGCTCTGTAAATCTATAAATATGTGGCTCTCTCCCATTTCAATACACATAATTATTCTTTATACTTTCTTCCTCCATGGATCTACTCTAAAATAAAAATATATATAATGGGGAGATGCTGCTGAAGCCTAGATCTACAAAGATAACTCAAAATACAAGTTCTACATACAACAATAAAAAAGAAAGAAGTGGACTTTTCTACAATGGTATATAGACATATAAGAGATATAATCTCTTCTTCGCTAAGACCCGTTGTGAGTTCCCTATTATATTCAGATATGATACCTAGAACTATATTATGACAGTAAATAAAATAGGGCTTAAAACGTACAGTGTTTATAAGAGAATTACTAGACCTATTCTCCACTGTTATTCACCTATGACGTTGTTATAAGTAAAATATATGCTTTTACTGTCAGGCAATTAATTACTTATGTGTATTTATCTTCATTTTTCCTATTTCTGTTGTTTTAATTTATTTCCAATCTTACACATATGCCTATGTGATTTGATTCTATTCTACTTCCTTAATTTTTCCCTTTTGTTTACGCTAAGCCTAGACCTTTGAAAGCCTAGGCCATGTCCGATTAAAGTTTGCGTAAAAATTGGGATAATAAGAAATGACATAAAAAGGGGAATTTAGGCATATTTTTAAATTGAGAATTTTTTAACTATAATTTGGGAAAGGGATAATATGAATATACTTGTACATGCTATAACTTGGGGATACAAATGAATGCAATAGTATGCATATGTATAAACATGTTAGATTGACTTAATGCAGATCTAAAGTAAAAGGACATGTTAAAATTATGTAAATACTAGATGTAGGTTAGTAAACTGAATTACTATGGTAATTATGCATACATTTGGGTAGGTGTTTTGGGGAAGGGTTGTACACACATAATAACATGTAACATTACAACTACGCTTATAATAAACCTAAACCTGCTAGGTTAAACATGATTATTAATAAGCTAAGAGGTCCCTCATTCTACTGTTGTATTAGGTTTTGGGGACTCTTAAATCCTAGTTACTTGGGAGCATAAGCTTAGGGTGTTTGGCTTCGGTCAATCTTGTTGTATGGAACCCATATCAGTTAGTATCCATGTTGGTATTCTGTTAAGGGGCCTCACACTAGGTAGGGGCCAGTGCACGCTTGACTGAACTAGATAGTAAGAGGTTCAAATGAGGAAGGTGGGTACAGGCACGTTTCGGTAGAGTTATGAGTGTGTGTGGGTTCAATTAGGGAAACTAAGCCGTTGTAACACTGGTAAATAGGTCTGTGTTATATAAGTTGTTGGGTTGGGGAATGATACACCCTACAGTCGGGGTTGACATAGGGTATTTACGCATTCTGGAGCCGGTCGCATGGGTATTAATTAGGGTACACCTAATCATGCTGTTATGAAATTAGGGTAACACCTAATCCTGTTATGTAATTATAGTATACACCTAATCCTGCTGTTTAAATCATATTGTTTCTGTTAAGTAATTTGGTTAACGCCTAATCCTTTTATACTAGTATTGGTGCAGGTGCAACTTGTTTTAGGATATAAATGTGAAGCATTACTCGATCATCGTTTATTCATGTTTATCCTGTTGTTTTGTTTATATAGTTACCGGTTACCTTATATGATACTGTACTTTCTCATCCAGTCTTGTTTATCTGTCTTGATATCTCTATTTTACGCATATTTGAAAATCACTGGAACTCGCCAGATTTTATGTCTAACCCTTTTGTTTTCGCTTCTTTCTCTTCCTTTCCCCCCAGATCCTCAGAGTGGTAGCAATCCTCAGTGATTAGGACTTTCCCTTTCAGCTTAGACTTTCTGAGATGTACCGCTTTGACTTAGTTTCTACTCTGTTATGGCTTGCTACGTGGGATATGGTTTTATATTATTGCACTCTGTTATTTTGCATTATTAAACAGATTTCAGATACTTGGTTTTGATGTAACTGGTTTGATGATGCAACCTGTTTTGAGACTACGTTTTACCTTCAATAATAAAGTTGAAAATTTTCCGCTTCTTATTTTATATACGACTTATGAATTTCTGTATTGTTTACCTATCGCGCTTCACGAAACTTAATGAATTCTCTTATGAGTGACATTAACGGACGTGGGGTGTCACATTTGGTATTAGAGCTGAAGGTTACAAGATCAGAGAAAAAGTTTCGAAAAATTGTTTTCAAAAGAAAACTACTTTCAAACGATTTTTTTTAAAAACATATCCCTTTAAGCCATATTCAATATTCTCTCGATCTCTTGTTGAATCTTTTGTTTCTTCTCTTTTCAACATGTCTAGGGCACCCAATCTTCCTGAGGGCATTCCACTACCGACATGGTTCCATAGGTGTCTTGTGGCCACAACCCTCACCGGAGTTCAAGGAGATGCCCCACCCCTAACTGCATCCGCTGTAGCTCCACCTCCAAAAATAAATAACTTTTCTAAGTTATGTAAAGACTTTTGTGCTATGGGAGGAAAACCATTCCGTGGTACCGAGTGCTTTGTTGAAGAACAGAATTGGCTAATAGAGACAGAGAACGTGTTTGGTATTTTTGAGCTTGACGATAGAAGGAAGATACAGTTGGCCTCATGGAAACTAAAGGACGAAGCTTCGTACTAGTTGGAGGTGACACAAGCAGGACAATAGTAGCTACTTGGGATGATTTTAGGCAGAGATTCGAGATGAAATACTTATCTCAAGAGGAAGAAGGATTA
Organism: Allium sativum; assembly: GCA_030737875.1. Taxonomy (NCBI): domain Eukaryota; kingdom Viridiplantae; phylum Streptophyta; class Magnoliopsida; order Asparagales; family Amaryllidaceae; genus Allium; species Allium sativum. Next base: position 791,667,346 of record CM060924.1, read on the forward strand.
GAGATGGAGAGATTCTTGGCTTTGAAACAAGGGGACATGTCTGTTAAGGATTATGTGAATAAATTCAATCAGCTAGTGAGATTTGGTCTAGACTTGGTGAGTACACCCATAAGAAGGCACTTAGGTTTGCAAGGGAATTGAATCAACCTCTCCAAGGACTTGCATTATCTCATATACCGATGAGGGCGACATTTGAAAGTTTGGTTGACATGGCTCTTATGCACGAAGATGTCAAGGATAAGAAGAAAGACAATAAGGCAGAAGAGATACAAGCTAAGGGCAAGAAGAAGAAATGGCGGCCCAAGAAAGGAGCACAAAAGAAAGGAGGGAAGCCTAACAAGGCTCAGATCAAGAAAGACATCAAGTGTCATGGTTGCAGAGTTATGGGTCATTTTGTGAAGGGCTATAGAAAGGCAAAAGAAAGCCTTCTTTAATTAGGGACAAGTGGGACACTTCACTAAGCAATGCCCTAGCAAAAAAAGGAAAAAGGGTAGGAACTTTTGGACAAGTACATGCTTTTGAGGCTAGTGGACTTGATCGAGGTAGGAAAGTAACTGTTGAATGTTTAATTTCCCTTTTTGACTATCCTGTTAGAACCCTGATTAATTCTGGCACTTCACATTCGTTTATATCCATTTCTTTAGCAGATAGTCTACACCTTAATACTAGTATAGTCTCTGATCCTGTAGTGGTCTCAAACCCTATAGGAGGTATGGCTCATTTATCCATGATATGCAGAGGTTTGAGAATTTCTATCTTGGGCATCGAGTTTGAATGTGATGCATACATGCTGGGCTTTATGGGCTATGGTTTGATTCTAGGAATGGATTGGCTAGCCATGTATAGTGCCATCCTTGATTGTGAAAAGAGAGTAGTTAGACTTCTTACTTGTCATGGTAGAACTCTCGATATTTCCTATGAGCCATGGGGGTCGGTGATGCTCAGTTTTCTAGAATTGCTTGATACTTCTGTTGATGATTTACGATCTGTTACCCATAGTCGGAGATTATCCGGATGTGTTTGATGAGGTTAAGGGACTACCTCTGAGGCATGATATAGACTTCCAGATTTACTTGGTAGAAAATGCAAAGTCAGTTGCTCTGATAGCTCACCACATGGCTCATAAAGAGAGAAGGGAGCTTAACAAGCAAGTAGGGCAGCAATTCGAGAAAGGATTTATTAAGTGAAGCATATCAAAGTGAGGAGCTCCAGTTGTCTTTGCAACTAAGGAAAACGGCTCACTTCGTCTATGCGTGGATTATAGAAAGCTGGATAAGTTCACCAAGAAGAGTAGGCACCCACTTTCGAGGATTGACGACTTGTTCGATCAGCTAATAGGCGCATTGTTTTCTCGCAGATGGATTTGGTCACCGAATTTCAGTTTTTGAGGGCGGTAGAGGATAACATTGATAAAACTACTTTCATAACTCCAGACGGTTTCTTTGAGTGGTTGGTTATGCCTTTTGGGCTAACCCGCCTATTTTGTGGACTTAATGAGTAGGGTGTTTAGGAAGTTTCTAAACAAGTTTGTGGTAGTCTTTGCGGATGACATTCTGATCTTTTCAAAAAACGAGGAGGAGCATGCCCAACACTTAAGAGAGGTTCTACGCACTCTCAGATCGCATCAGCTTAAGGCAAAATTTTCTAAGTGTCACCTTTGGGGAAAAGAAGTAAGGTTCCTAGTACATGTGGTCTCCAAGGATGGGATAACAGTGGACCACGTTAAAGTCGTCGTAGTTCAAGATTGGAGGGCTCCAAAGAATGCAACAGAGGTGAGAAGTTTTCTAGGGGTTGGCGGGCTATTTTGGGAAGTTTATCAAGGACTTAGCATGGATATCAACCCCACTCACCAGATTAACAAAGAAGAACTTGGCTTTTTCATAGAGCATTGATTACGAGGATGCCTTTCAGAGATTGAAAAGGGCTCTGACAGCAACCCCATTTCCGACTCTCCCCGACGGAAGCAAGATGTTCACGGTTTGCATAGATGCTTATGGCACAGGACTTAGTGTCGCTCTGATGCAGGAAGGGTAGTATGCTATGGTAGCAGACAATTGAGAGTTCATGAGAAGAATTACCCAACCTATGATGTAGTGACCCGCATTTTTAGCTGTTGAACAATTAATTTATTTAATTATTTAATATCGATTTATCGATATCGAGAACGTGAATTAAATAATATTGATTATTTAATTAATAATTATAATATAATAAAATATATTATAATGTCGAAATAGTCAGAAATAGTGAAATTCACAATATCGTGTGAATTGAATAGCATACGAGATTTGGTGGAGTTTCGATTCGAAATATAATAACGATTTTTTTGAATCGACGACAGTTGAACGTATAGTTTATAATATATTTATAAACGAGCTCGAAATGGCGCTGCAGTTCGCTATTTGGCGATTTGAACTTCAACTGAGTATACATGATTCGTTTTAAATCGGATTTCTGTGAAACAAGAAACGCGTGGAGCTGGTGGAGTATATTTTTCTAGTGGGAGAGAAATATCGAGATTTCGTAGTGTAGATTTCGTTTTATGTCCAAATCAAATTTTAAAATAGTAGCTATGGAATTCCTTTATAATTTGCGACGCTTTATATACGTTATAAAAGGGTTTTCTATATAATGTGAATATCGAGTTTACACTAGAATTTGAATATCGAGTTATAGATGCTGATATGATATTTAGAGCTATGGTACATCATATGTGAATATATACGATAATATTTATTTTTTAAATATTAAATTTAATTGTTTTTAAATATATTTATATATTTAAAAGGGCTATTTTGGGCTTTAAAAATAGCCAGTTTTTCATACGACCTCCGTTTTTGACGAAACCAGTTTTGTTGGATCCGCAACATCAAATTATTGCTAGATGTCAAGTTTGGTGATTTTTAGAGACAGTATGTGGCCGTACCGATTTTTAGAGTGGGAAACAGTCAGTATTTTGACGGTTAAAAATATGCTGTGTGTGCATATGGAGTCGGAATTCGACGAAACCAGTTTCGTTGGGACCGTAATGTCGAACTCTAGCTACATGTCCACTTTCGTGATTTTTAGGTATCGTATGTGATTTCAGGAATTTTAGAGGACGAATACATATAGCGTTTGCTTAAAAAGGAATTTAATAATCGAATATTAAATTATTAAATAAATCCTATATAATACCTTCTACTCCCCTCAAACCCTTACTCATCTCCCTCTGGTCAACAGAAAGTTCTGCCGCATTATTTTTCTCTCTTCAAAGGGGAAAACCGAATTTCTAAAATTTCTAGAAAATGAAATCAAAATCCAAAAATCATTTTATCTATATTTCTGGATTCACCGTGTGACGCTCTTCAGCGCAGCAGTCTTTTTGTGAAGCTCGACATGTTTCCATCAATGAAGGTTACAGCCGCGATTTCTAGGGTTCAAGTAATTCGATTTTGTGGTGATCAGTTCGTAGATTGGGTGTTGGATTTGTGTTCGACGGATAAAGTAGCATCTCCCTTGATTTTTTTATGGGATTCGATCACTGTACTTGACGCGGTGGCCACTGTACAGGCTCGCGCGATGTCGTAGTCGGCTTCCAGGAGGAGCATGCGAACAGGAGCAAACTGATACGAAGAGGTAGAGCTCGGAAAGAAGATTCGAACGCTGGCCTTAGTCTCGAGAACGGTGGTGAGTTGGGATCTGAATGAGGCCGTAAGTATTGGTAAATGGTGAGAGCAATCACCAGGTCACGGCATGTTTTAAGGGAAGAAGAAGAAAGGGGATGGGCTCGTGGTTTATACGGTGGAAGTTGGGCTGAGATAAGGTAAAAGGCCCAAATGAAATAAAAGGGATAATATAAGTTTTTATTTAATTAAATAAAAGTGTTAAACTTGAATAAGTGATATCTCGGTCATCTGTTATCAGAATCACGAACGGTCGGATCCGTTGGGACCGTATGGACGAGAGCTTCACAATGGAGCTGACTGGAAGTCCATCAGAGCTCGTTACAATTTATGGCAAAATAAATTGTCCGATTCAAATCATCGAACGTAAACCGATATTTTTCGGTTAACGCGCAACTGTGAGTAAATCTCACTAACTCTGTTCAGTTTATATTTGTATAAACTGTACTTTATTTTTAATGATTGATTGCTGTGTATTGATTGTTAAATTGGACTGTTAAATTGGACTGTTAAATAGATTTGATTGAAAACGTAGATATAGTTATATATAGAAAACCGTCAATCAAATATGGATTCTGATTATCAGTATATTTCATGTTGGGATGAAATTGATGTATATTATACTGTGTAACATCTGTGGTGCAGGGAAACAGGTTGGAGGAATCCGACTGGATTCCTCAACAGTTATTTTATTGTTTTTCATATATTTTGATATATGATGTGAATTATAACCTGTTGTTGATTAGGTGTGTATGGACGATATTGGATATCGAAATTTGATATGTTAAATACCGTAACATACCGGAATGTTGATGAGAGAATTTTCAAAGTGATAGTGGAAGTAAAATATTTATAAATGGAATATTTATAAATAAGAAATATTTATAAATTTGAATATTTATAAATAAAAGATATTTAGAAAGGAAATAATTTCAAAACATTTCTGTTTGAATGGAAAGGCCTGTGTGGCGAGTTTGGGGATTTTCCCGATGCTCCCGATACAAAGGAGGTTATGGCGAATTTTCCCGGGAATTTAAGGAGTTAGAATATTTCAAGAATAAATTTGAAAAGGAAATATTTGTAAACCATTTACAAATAGAATTGAAAGGAAACATTATAAAAAGGAAATCATTTTTAAAGTGTAGAACCATTATTTAAAAGTAAATCTTTTCAAATGAATAAAAACGTTGTTAAAAAGGAAATCTTTATAAAGTGAATAAAGTAAATCGAATATGGTATTCGAAAGGAGTTAATCGAATATGGTATTCGAAGTTAGTTAATCGAATATGGTATTCGAAGTTAGTTAATCGAATATAGACATTCGAAAGGAGTTAATCGAATATGGTATTCGAAGTTAGTTAATCGAATATGGTATTCGAAGTTAGTTAATCGAATATGGTATTCGAAGTTAGTTAAACGAATATAGACATTCGAAAGGAGAAATCGAATATGGTATTCGAAGTTAGTTAATCGAATATGTTATTTGAAAGGGGTTAGTCGAGTCGAGTTAGTCAAATAGAGTTAATCAGTTAGAATTAATCGATTTGAGTTAACCAGTTAGAGTTAATCAGTTAGAATTAATCGGTTAGAGTAATCAGTTAGAGTTAAACCAATAGAGTTAATCAGTTAGAGTTAATCCAAATAATATGCCATTTAGCACGACTGCTAGCGTAATTCGCAGGGCTGCAAATAGCCTAAGGCGATCGGATGTTTCCTGAGGGAATCAGGTGTAACCATTGTGATCGCTGCGATCTAGAGTCAAGCGAATGGAGTTAAATAGAGTTGTCGAATAGTAGTTGTTCGAATGGAGTTAAATAGAGTTAGTCGAATATAGTTTATTCGAATAGAGTTGAATAGGGTTAATCGAATAGTAGTTATTCAAATAGAGTTAAATGGAGTTAAATAGAGTTGTCGAATATTAGTTATTCGATAGGAGTAAATCAAGTTGAGTTAAATAAACCAAGTTAGTCGAGCCTAGTTAATCGAATCGAATTGGTCGAACCAAGTAAGTCAAGTTAGTCAAGTCAAGTTAAGTTAGTCGAGTTAAGTTCGTCGAGTTAAATAAATCGATGTTAGTTTCATCGAAAGGAGATTATCGATGTTAGTTTCATCGAAAGGAGATTATCAATGTTAGTTTCATCGAAAGGAGATTATCGATGTTAGTTTCATCGAAAGGAGTTATCGATGTTAGTTTCATCGGAAGGAGTTATCGATGTTAGTTTCATCGAAGGGAGTTATCGATTATAGTTTAATCGAAGTGAGATTATCAAATATGAGATATTTGAAAAAGAAGAGTTATCGAATATTAGTTATTCGAACTGGGATTATTGAATATCGTTTATTCGAGAAGGAGTTAATCGAATATAGGTTATTCGAAGAAGAGTTAATCAAATAGAGATTTCTCGAAGAGAGTTAATCAGCAAATTCGATTATATCGAATTCGGGAAAGTACTTATACTTTCCAGTGTTTAAATAGAGATTTATTTATTTATAAATAAATAAGTGTTAGGTTAAGTATTCACTAATAAGAATAGAAGTTATAATTAAAGTTAGATAATTCGAAAGTAGGGATTATAACGTTATCGTTATAACCAATGTTTTAAATATAGAAGTGGACTAGAAAAATTGAATCCGAGAAAGGCGTAAAGAAGTTGTTAAAGATTAAAAGATAAACTTTGACCATTTCGAAGTTATAACGTTGTTCAGTTAAGGTCTGAGAGGTAATTATACCCCAACTTGAGTGACTTCCTTCTTAACTAAGAAATGGTAAGGTTTGATCGTAAAGGAGTTTTGGAAATGTTTTCCAAACGAGAATCAGAAATGTTTTCTGATAAAAGAAAATAAGAATTTAGAATATAGGGAAACAGGAGATAAGTAAATAAATGAACTAAAGAGATTTATGTCAAATGATGTTTGTTCGATATAATTTCCATCTGGAAATAATATCGTTGTTTGCACACTTGTTTTTCTTTAATAGTTAACTCACCGACTATTGAAGTTTTGACCATTTTAACGTTGTTAATATGGAGAGACCGGTTGGACTATTATCCATAGAACCACTCTGTATTGGCATAAGCGTCGCGAATCATATATGCCAAAAATAATTGAAGACGGAGTAAAATGCAAGGGCTATCCTGTTTACAGAATAGTGCCTTCGGTTTGTCCAGTCCCAGGACAACTTGTATGGACGAAGGTCTGACAGAGTATATCCAATGGATCGCGTAAGTTGATCTGTTCAAACGTATTCACGTTTGGTGGCGGAGGAATTCGTTTCTCTTAGCTGTATACCCGTGTTATTTTCGGATAAGTCAATTTGTGATTTGGCGGGTATGACGATGTGACATTTCTAAGTGAATGAAGATGGGTGTCTGACATAGTATTTCCAGAAGGGCCATGTACATTGATTTCTTCAACCGTACCAAGAGTGGAAGCGGAGAAGGGAACTTCTTTTAGCTGACACATAATGTATGGTTGTAGACATCAATTAGTGATTTTCGATGGATTTGACAATGTAGCATTCGAAGTGAATCTGATGTAATGATAAAGCGTAGCTTCTAGCCTCATCAACCGGTAAATGACAGAAATCGGGCAGGCAGCATGGCTAAGTCGGTCGCACCGAAGTAGGGTGTATAATCACCTATCTAGAGAATATTCATTTGTTTCTTAAATCTATCAATGTTGTCCCATATATATACGGGAACGGTTGCTGATCCCAACCGTTGGTGATGTACATTCGATACACTCAAGCGAAATGAGTGGTCGGTCATGTGTGGCTGAGTTGCAAGATGTTCTTGTTGAACTCCAGTGTATCGTTCCTAGAGTACACTGATCGGAAGGTGGTTCCATACCTTGTCATAGTTGGAAATCCATTACCCAATACGTGCTTGCAGTTTTGATTGTATACTATATATGTAGAACGTGAGATGAAAGCGCTTCTGCTAGTTGATATCTATTTGTACATAGACATTATTATAATATCAAAAGGTTTCTGATATAAAGATATTTTGGATTCTCATAAGGGAAAAACCCGTTCCGTTCTGCGGCGTGGTCTTATGAGATATCGTTTACTTGTTCATATACCTGTTTAAATGATTTGAGTTTATTCACACCAGTCCCATGACTGACCCGGAGTTTATTTGTTGTTTTCCCTAAACTCTTGGGTGCCTAAATTTGTACGGGCAGTCAAGTAGTCAGGAATTTACAGATATACTGGAAGAGCGTGGAGCAGGAGGCTTCAAGATCGGATAGCTATAGTTATTTCCGCTGTGTTGTAAGTGCTATACTCTGATAAGTGCTATTGTATACATAACTGTTATATTTCAAAGTTATGTTATCTATTATATGTTATTCGTTCCGCTGTGAGGTTCGTGTTACTCTGATGCTGTGTTCTTCTTCTTCTTCTATTCTAAGTTTCTATCTTATCTATTCTCACCTTCTAATTTCTTTCATTAATTACCGGGATTTTTCGATGTTTTGGTTATCGACGTCGGGCTTACGTCGATAACCAAAGCCGCTCAAAATCCGGGTCGTTACATATGATCTACAGTTGGATGCGATAGCGTTCGCATTGAATTCTTGGCGATGTTATATACTTGGAGAAAGATTTGAGCCATACACGGATCTTAAGTCGCTCAAATACTTGTTCTTACAAGAGGATCTCAACCTAAGGCAGCAACGGTGGATGGAGCTCCCAGCGTCCTACGACTTTGAGATAGCTTATACCCTGGGAAAGGGTAATGTAGTGGCAGACACATTGAGTAGGCAGAGGATGACTTTAAGTCATCTATTCGTAGAAAGGCGGAGCTTGGAGTATATCTTGACCTTTGATTTTAGGCCATCTACGGATTTCACATTGGGATTGTTAACATCATCGGAGGTGCGACATACTCTATTGGAGTGTATTGGATTTACGCAGTAGGAGGACCCACAAAGAGAAGACATATTGTATAGGTTTGGTAGAGGAGAGACTTCTAGTCACCTAGCTAGATATATAGTGGACGAGAAAGGGTGGCTAAGATGAGATGAAGGCTATATGTCCTTAGGATTGGGGAATTGCTAAAGGAAGTACTTGAAGAAGCTCATCATTCTCGGATGACTATCCATCCGGAGGAAGACAAGATGTAACAAGACATGAAGAGATTTTTCTTTTGGACTGACATGAAGAAGGACGTGGCATAATTTGCAGCCCAATATTTAGTTTTCCATCAAGTAAAGGCTGAACAAAGGAAACCTGGCAGATTGCTTCAACCCTTGGATGTCCTGAAACACCCCACCTCTGTTAAGGTCACTCACAAAGGGAATGCATTAACTTCGATGGAGAGTTTTAGGTACAAGATGCAAATAAGTTACAAGATAGACTAATAAAACAGTGGAAAACTTTACTTTATTGATTAAACAACTTGTACATAGATTTGTTCCCAATACCAAATCATCAATACTCAGTACAACAAAATATCTGTCTTGTTTAATGAAATAAAGAAGCATAAAATGCCTATGATATTCCCCAAATAAGCATGAGCCAGCCATAGCAGTGGAAAAGAGAGTCCAAGGCAGTACTCCAACTAATCTTCAGGCTTGGAAAGAGAAACGTTCCAAACTAAGCAGAGCTATTCCCTCCCTGACTTCCTAGGGGGGGGGGGAACGAAAGAAAAGAGGCGAAAACAAACTAGGTCAGACATAAGTCTGGTAAGCTCAGTTATTTAATAGCATGTAAACAAGCAAAAAACTATGACATGAATAAACTGAACTTAGAATAATACCACGAGGATAAGATAATCCTAAGACAAGACAAGTTAAGACAAACGGGGTTTTGCTATCGCACCCACTTCTATTACTCTGCACCCACTAAGAACTGTTTAACTAGCATCGTATGTTCATGATAAAGTGATCCCCTTCTTGTATTGATTGGATCCTATTCTCATTCATGTATTTCCGGTATCATGCGGCTCCACGTGATTTTAGATACTCGTGTTTCGGTTCTTTCTTTGGTTTCCTATTGTTTTGGACTACCAACCTAGGTATTACTAGGTTCTGTTACCTAGTTCCGACTAGGGTTTATTCTTCGGACGCTTTCTCGATTCGACCAGGGTTTATGCTACCCAGGGCCACTAGGTTTTACGCTGCCTATCGAACAATGCCCTCTAGTTTAGGACACACTACCTAGAGCGGTATATGTTCCTAGAATTTCCCTACGTACGTGTCGTGAATCATTCTCGCTTTCTAGTTGCACATGTCCTCTATATGTGCGTCCCGAGTCCTGTTGCAGGGCTAATCAAAAAACACGGAACTCGGTTGGGAGCTTTAAGCTATCTGCCGAGGCAGATGCTAAGGTCTGCTTTTATCTATGTGTGGCTATGGTCCCACTTGACCCCTCCCTCAACTAATGAAAGGCACCCAAGAAAATCAAGAATGAGAACTGTACACAGGCCCCTCTATGCCCCTACAAACCTATGGGCCAACCTCACCCATAACTAGATAACAAGTATATGGTCTGTTGGAGTTCTCCGCCTTTTCGCTTCGCGTGCTCGATTGACTCAAGATGGTAGGTAGACGACGACATGCTGTCACAGGGCTAATCCAGATATCGCCGTCTCACGCTGGTCCATCCTAGTCTTTAGGTTGCCTTATATTGCAACCAAGGCATACTCTTGGTTCTTATAACGCAGACCTTAACCTCTGTGAGCCCAGGAGGATCATCTGCAACATCACAGAGGGATACCAAGAGTACCTCACGTCCCCTCGAAGCCGCGTGCTTCGTAACCCGGACTGTTGGAGCCTTCTTCATGATCATACGGACGTTCACTCTTTCTCGTGTTCTACGTGGCTTTCTTGACTAAGGTTTACTACTTAGTTCTCTTAACTAAGGTTTACTACTTAGTTTCCTGAATCGTTCATTTTCTTAACTAAGGTTTACAACTTAGTCCTCTTAACTAAGGTTTACTACTTAGTTCTCTTTCTCGTCATGTTGGATTGGTTAAGTGTCATCTGTTAATTCATGTTAACTTAACCCATTCACTTGTCATGTTGAATTAGTTAAGTGTCATCAGTCAATTCAAGTTAACTTAACCCATTCACTTGTCATGTTGAATTAGTTAAGTGTTATCCAACAGTTCACGTTGACTTAACCCACCCATATATCAAGTCAAATTGGTTAAGTGTTATCTAGCGATTCACGTTGACTTAACCCACCCATATATCAAGTCAAATTGGTTAAGTGTTCCTTAACCTTACTTGTTTATCAGGTTATATTGGTTAAGTGTTTCTCATTAACTTAACCCTATTCATCCTATAACGGTTAAGTGTTCTAAGTGTACTTAACCCCATCTTCTGGTTTGGTTAACATGTTAGATTGGTTAAGTGTTCTAAATTTACTTAACCCCACCTTCTAGTCTAGTTAACATGTTATGATGGTTAAGTGTTCTAGTTTTGCTTAACACTACCACCTTGTCCAGTTAACATGTTATAACGGTTGAATATTTACTTAACCTTACCCACTTATCTAGTTAACATGTTATAATGGTTAAGTTTTTCCTTAGTTACTTAACCCTCACAAATCTTGTCTTGTTAACATGTTAAGTTGGTTAAGTATTTTCCTTAATTACTCAACCTTACTATTCTAACTTGTTTTTCATGAGCATTAATTAATTAATTAATTAAAGCACCAACCACTCACATTAGATAGATATTGTTGTGATTACTGGATGTGCCGGTCGGTTTCGGGCAGGTTTACACCACTACTCAGTCTAACCTCAGGTCTTTCTGGGCTTGGTGCACTAATCACCCACATTAGACAGGTATTGTTGTGGTCACTGGATGTGCCGGTCGGTTCCGGGCAGTTTTACACCACAACTCAGTCTAACCTCGGGTAAGGCATATTCGTTTTTTACTTAATTTACAACTTTATATACGTAAATTTCTACAAATGTTTTCATCTCACATGTTTTAATTCAAGACTAAGGGTATATAAATTATACCATTCATGGCCTTATCCATTTTCATGGTTTTGGGCCCACCTACATATTTTCATGTTTTGATTTAATAATTATCCCAACGTTACCCCCGTTTGTTCGTTCGTATTAATCACATAAAGTCATTGGGACCGCATATTAGCCTAATTTATAAACGAGAGATAAAGAAGGGAACATACATAACATAGGTTCAATCAACATATATCATGTAATTTGGCATAAAACATCATTTATATAATTTAACATGTCACATGAACTTGCATATAATTTAGACTTAAATAATCATAAGCCTAAACATGTTAATATGTAGATCAAGGCATGTGTGGACATAACTTCAATTATAAACTAGCATATGACATAATCATGACATGTCCATTTCCAAGTATGTATAATTTTTGACATTAACATTTAGGTGTGAACTAGATCTAACCATGTGAACTTGCATAAATCCACTTTAAAAACATGCATATAAATATAGATTTGGTTTTAGATCAAACATGAAACTTGCATAAATCTACTTTACAAACATGCATATAAATATTGATCTGGTTTTAGATCTAACATGAAACTTGCATAAATCCACTTTACAAACATGCATATAAATATAGATCTGGTTTTAGATCTAACATGAAACTTGCATAAATCCACTTTACAAACATGCATATAAATATAGATCTGGTTTTAGATCTAACATGAAACTTGCATATGAACATGTATATATATATATATATATATATATATATAATTAGATCGTGACTTGGATCTATCATAAAATATATAACTTGCATTAATCATGTGAACCTGAATAGATCTTTACATGGATCCAACCTAAAACTTATAACTTGCATATGAGCATTATGAACATATATATAGATTTAATCATGTAGGCATATGGATCTAACATAAAGCATATGAATATATATATATATATATATATATATATATATATATATGTGTGTGTGTGTGTGTGTGTATATGTATATATATGTAGATCTTAACATGAAACATATAACTTGCATATGATATTGATAGTTTCATTCTCAATGCTTAATAGATCCAACACCAAGTCAAATAAACCACAAAACATTCCAAGACAATTCATGATAAAATCATCGCAATAAAAAGACATGAATTAGCATCTTCAATATTATACAACATGGTACAATTCTATTTTTCACTTTATATCAAATCACGTCTGAAACTTATTTACATCTAAAAGATAACTGCGCTTACAAAAAACGACGATCTTGATTTCTGGAATCTGAATTCTGGAGTTGAAATGCTCGCCTTTGATGTTGACAATCGTTGTTTTGATTTAGTTTTGATTTAGTTTGGTTCGTCTCTATGATAGCTTCAAGTGGCGGCTACTCTAGGTTGTCTAATGGCAGCATGACGGCTCTAGGTTCAATTTTTAATATGATTTAGGGGCGAGGTATTAGGTTGCTTTTATAGGGATTAGATTGAATCGGAGCCATCAGATCATCTCAGAATCAATCAAGACCATTAAGATAAGATAGAGTTATCTAGAACAGCCAACTCATCCCTAATGACTCAGCAGTGAGTCAAAATTTGTCTTTTCTAAATTCACATATTTTCTATATATGTCTAATTATATATGTAAATTAATCTTAATTTAATCATGCCATAATTATTCTTTTAATTATGTTCACAATAAAAGGTATACCAAATATACTATTTCATGAACCAATCTATGCCATGTAATTTTCATGTTTATCCTTTATATGTAAGTTATAAATCAATTATTGTCAATTACATATTCTCCCTTTATTGTATACATTAATTACCCATATATAAATATCTATTTATACGTGCATAAACCTTTCTTACCTTTAATTTGTCACAAAAGCCAATTAGAGAAGGCCACATAAAAAAAACAATCATTGATAACCAAAAATGCGCCACGTACGCCACATGATGCGTACACATCATATATATATATATATATATATGTGTGTGTGTGTGTGTGTGTGTGTATATATATATTATATATATATATATATTTTCTATATATATATATTTATTTTCTTTTTATCTATCTTCCCAATAGCCCATTTTCACACTAAACCACTTTCTGAACTGCGTTCACACTAAGCACTTTTAAGCCCTTTCCCTAAAACTGAAATATGGCACTGGCGGGGATCGAACTCTGTACCCCTTGTATGCAAGTCACATGTTCCAACTAAATGAGCTACTATGTCTTTTGCTTACAACCCTTAGAACAATGCTAAACATTATTCTTTTCTCATTCCTCTTTTTTTCATGTTTTGCTACAATATTTAATTTAAGGATATCTTTTACATACGGAGTCCGAGTTACGCAAACTCGGACTCTATCTCAAGCAGAATTCTGAGGCGAATGCAATGAAGCAACCCGTTTCACCTAATTCTTTATTTAAAAATTAATTATACCTTGATTTGTTTTTTTTATGTTCATATAAAATACGGGGTGTTACATTCTCCCCTCTTTAAAGGATTTCGTCCCCGAAATCTTCAAGTTAGGAAGAATATGTCCTACCGTCCAATCATCCATCTACTCAACCATTCAATCACAGGCATTCATTGTTCTAAAAAAAAGATTTCTATTTCTTTCATGTTCATATGCATAGGTTGTGTATATGTTCTTATCTAATGCAAAATCAGGCGGTCTACTGATTCAGTTGACCTCCTTAATGTGAATTATGTCAGTGCTATGCGTCCAATATGTATGCAATCCTAATGATACATATCATTTCTATATGAGTGCACAACCATTCACTCAAATGCAATGTCCATATGATAACACATCAAGTTCAATCCATAAACAAATACATATATGCAAATGCAATATGAAAGTGACTGAGCCTATCGAGCGTCTAATGTGTGTATATGCATCCACAAGCAACCACTTGCAACCATTAATCATAACATGTTTCAAATACATGTTTACATCCATTGGCTTCTACCTAAGGATCGAAGATATGACCTAGAGGGTATACCTAAAAAAATTGGAAACAAGCATGCATAAAGTTCCTAGAAAAAAAAAAGAGATCATGGATATACCCTCAAGAAAGAAAAAAAAAAGTATGATCCACGTGTCTTATCTTCAGTCTCCCACATCGCGTCTTCTTGAGCTTCACTCCACTATACCTTAACTAGTTAATCTTCACGATTGCGAAGCTTCTTGGCCTCCATTTCCAAAACCCACTAGTAAAGATAGGACCTCGATCACTTACTATGCTAGAGGGTATCCAATGTAGTCGAACTATCTTTCCAAGATAAACAGATGTTAACCTTGATACCTAGTGTATATACTAAGATGAGAGGTCTCTCCTCTACTTAGCTTATCCATCATGTTACAAATCTGAGGGTTTAAAGCTAAAGGTCGCTATGTACTTTTTACCCCTCTTAAGGTCAGTCTTTCTTCCTACTTAGGGCATCTGCCACAATTATTCATCTCTCACCTTTACCATCCTTGTGTAACATGTTGACAGGTCTCTAGAAAGCCACCTCCATCGCACGAAGAACCCTACAAAGCTTGGAAGAAAATTAGCCGCAGGTGAAACTACTACGGCTATAGATGGAGATTAGGCACTTCTTCGCCCTTTGACCGGTGTCGTAGTCTCTTCAAGCCTACGAAACCATGCTGCGATGAGGTTACCTCCCAGAAAGCCAGGAGCCCCGGAGACACAGGAAAGAAGGAAACAAGGATTCAAACAGAGGATCAAAAGATAGTGCATATGGCTTTGGGGAATATGCCTTTAAAACAAAACCTTTCTTGAAAATGCTTCTTTAAAACTTCTTTTTGAAAAATAGTTTTTTTTTTTTAAAAAAAATTATCAGATCTGGTAACCTTTGGCTCTGATACCAAGTGAAACACCCCACCTCTATTAAGGTCACTCACAAAAGGAATGCATTAACTTCGGTGGAGAGTTATAGGTACAAGATGCAAATAAGTTACAAGACAGACAAATAAAACAGCGGAAAACTTTACTTTATTGATAAAACAACTTGTACATAGATTTGTTCCCAATACCAAATCATCAATACTTAGTACAACAAAATATCTGTCTTGTTTAATGAAATAAAGAAGCATAAAATGCCTATGATATTCCCCAAATAAGCATGAGCCAGCCATAGCAGTGGAAAAGAGAGTCCAAGGCAATACTCTAACTAATCTTCAGGCTTGGAAAGAGAAACGATCCAAACTAAGCTGAGCTATTCCCTCCCTGACTACCTTGGGGGGGAGGGGGGAACAAAAGAAAAGAGGCGAAAACAAACTAGGTCAGACATAAGTCTGGTAAGCTCAGTTATTTAATAGCATGTAATCAAGAAAAAGACTATGACATGAATAAACTGAACTTAGAATAATACCACGAGGATAAGATAATCCTGAGACAAGACAAGGTAAGACAAACGGGGTTTTGCTATCGCACCCACTTCTATTACTCTGCACCCACTAAGAACTGTTTAACTAGCATCGTATGTTCATGATAAAGTGATCCCCTTCTTGTATTGATCGGCTCCTATTCGCATTCATGTATTTCCGGTATCATGCGGCTCCACGTGATTTTAGATACCCGTGATTCGGTTCTTTCTTTGGTTTCCTATTGTTTTGGACTGCCAACCTAGGTCTTACTAGGTTCTGTTACCTAGTTCCGACTAGGGTTTATTCTTCGGACGCTTTCTCGATTCGACCAGGGTTTATGCTACCCAGGGCCACTAGGTTTTAAGCTACCTATCGAACAATGCCCTCTAGTCTAGGACACACTACCCAGAGCGGTATATGTTCCTAGAATTTCCCCACTTGCGTGTCGTGAATCGTTCTCGCTTTCTATTTGCACATGTCTTCTATATGTGCGTCCCGAGTCCCGTGGCAGGGCTAATCAAGAAACATAGAACTCGGTCGGGAGCTTTAAGTTATCTGCCGAGGCAGATGCTAAAGTTTGCTTTTATCTATGTGTGGCTATGGTCCCACTTGACCCCTCCCTCACTAATGAAAGACACCCAAGAAAATCAAGAATGAGAACTGTACATAGGCCCCTCTATGTCCCCACAAACCTATGGGCCAACCTCACTCATAACTAGATAACAAGTATATGGTTTGTTGGAGTTCTTCGCCTTTCCGCTTCGCATGCTCGATTGACTCAAGATGGTAGGTAGACGACGACGTGCTATCACAGGGCTAATCTAGATATCGCCGTCTCACGCTAGTCCATCTTAGTTTTTAGGTTGCCTTATATTGCAACCAAGGCATACTCTTGGTTCTTCTAACGTAGACCTTAACCTTTGTGAGCCCAGGAGGATCATCTGCAACCTCACAGAGGGATACCAAGAGTACCCTCACGTCCCCTCGAAGCCGCGTGCTTCGTAACCCGAACCGTTGGAGCTTTCTTCATGATCATACGGACGTTCACTCCTTCTCGTGTTCTACGTGGATTTCTTGACTAAGGTTTACTACTTAGTTCTCTTAACTAAGGTTTACTACTTAGTTTCCTGAATCGTTCGTTTTCTTAACTAAGGTATACAACTTAGTCCTCTTAACTAAGGTTTACTACTTAGTTCTCTTTCTCGTCATGTTGGATTGGTTAAGTGTCATCAGTTAATTCAAGTTAACTTAACCCATTCACTTGTCATGTTTAATTAGTTAAGTGTTATCCAGCAGTTCACGTTGACTTAACCCCACCCATATATCAAGTCAAATTGGTTAAGTGTTATCTAGCGATTCACGTTGACTTAACCAACCCATATACCAAGTCAAATTGGTTATGTGTTCCTTAACCGTACTTGTTTATCAGATTATATTGGTTAAGTGTTTCTCATTAACTTAACCCTATTCATGCTATAACGGTTAAGTGTTCTAAGTGTACTTAACCCCATCTTCTGGTTTGGTTAACATGTTAGATCGGTTAAGTGTTCTAAATTTACTTAACCCCACCTTCTAGTCTAGTTAACATGTTATGATGTTTAAGTGTTCTAGTTTTGCTTAACCCTACAACCTTGTCTAGTTAACATGTTATAACAGTTGAATATTTACTTAACCTTACCCACTTGTCTAGTTAACATGTTATAATGGTTAAGTATTTCCCTAGTTACTTAACTCCCACATATCTTGTCTTATTAACATGTTAAGTTGGTTAAGTGTTTTCCTTAATTACTCAACCTTACTATTCTGGCTTGATTGTTCATGAACTTTAATTAATTAATTAATTAAAGCACCAACCACTCACATTAGACAGATATTGTTCTGGTTACTAGATGTGTCGGTCGGTTCCGGGTATGTTTACACCACAACTCAGTCTAACCTCGGGTCTTTCTGGGTTTGATGCACTAACCACCCACATTGGATAGGTATTGTTGTGGTCACTGGATGTGCCGGTCGGTTCCGGGCAGTTTTACACCACAACTCAGTCTAACCTTGGGTTAGGCATATTCGTCTTTACTTAATTTACAACTTTATATATGTAAATTTCTACAAATGTTTTCATGTCATTTGTTTTAATTCAAGACTAAGGGTATATAAATTATACCATTCATGGGCTTATCCATTTTCATGGTATTGGGCCCACCTACATATTTTCATGTTTTGATTTAATAATTATCCCAACGTTACCCCCGTTTGTTCGTTCGTATTAATCACATAAATCATTGGGCCCGCATATTAGCCCAATTTATAAACGAGAGATAAAGAAGGGAACG
This sequence comes from Allium sativum, assembly GCA_030737875.1. NCBI lineage: Eukaryota > Viridiplantae > Streptophyta > Magnoliopsida > Asparagales > Amaryllidaceae > Allium > Allium sativum. The sequence continues at coordinate 791,685,673 of CM060924.1, forward strand.
TGCAAAACATAGGTCCAATCAACATATATCATGTAATTTGGCATAAAACATCATTTATATAATTTAACATGTCACATGACTTGATATAATTTAGACTTAAATAATCATAAGCCTAAACATGTTAATATGTAGATCTAGGCATGTGTGAACATAACTTCAATTATAAACTAGCATATGACATAATCATGACATGTCCATTTCCAAGTATGTATAATTTTTGACATTAACATTTAGGTGTGAACTAGATCTAACCATGTGAACTTGCATAAATCCACTTTACAAACATGCATATAAATATAGATCTGGTTTTAGATCTAACATGAAACTTGCATAAATCCACATTACAAACATGCATATAAATATAGAACTAGTTTTAGATCTAACATGAAGCTTGCATAAATCCACTTTACAAACATGCATATAAATATAGATCTGGTTTTAGATCTAACATGAAACTTGCATAAATCCACTTTACAAACATGCATATAAATGTAGATTTGGTCTTAGATCTAACATGAAACTTGCATATGAACATATATATATATATATATATATATATAATTAGATCGTGACTTGGATCTATCATAAAATATATAACTTGCATTAATCATGTGAACCTAAATAGATCTTGACATGGATCCAACCTAAAACTTATAACTTGCATATGAGCATTATGAACATATATATATATATGTATGTATGTATATATATATATAATCATTTAGGCATATGGATCTAACATAAAGCATATGAATATATATATGTAGATCATAACATGAAACATATAACTTGCATATGATATTGATAGTTTCATTCTCAATGCTTAATAGATCCAACACCAAGTCAAATAAACCACAAAACATTTCAAGACAATTCATGATAAAATCATCGCAATAAATAGACATGAATTAGCATTGTCAATATTATACAACATGGTATAATTCTATTTTTCACTTTATATCAAATCACGTCTTAAATTTATTTACATCTAAAAGATAACTGCGCTTACAACAAACGACGATCTTGATTTCTGGAATCTGAATTCTGGAGTTGAAATGCTCGCCTTTGATGTAGACAATCATTGTTTTGATTTAGTTTGGTTCGTCTCTATGATAGCTTCAAGTGGCGGATACTCTAGGTTGTCTAATGGCAGCATGACGGCTCTAGGTTCAATTTTTAATATGATTTAGTGGTGAGGTATTAGGTTGCTTTTATAGGGATTAGATTGAATAGGAGCCGTCAGATCATCTCAGAATCAATCAAGACCATTAAGATAAGATAGAGTTATCTAGAACCGCCAAATCATCCCTAATGACTCAGCAGTGAGTCAAAATTTGTCTTTTCTAAATTCACATATTTTCTATATATGTCTAATTATATATGTAAATTAATCTTAATTTAATCATGCCATAATTATTCTTTTAATTATGCTCACAATAAATGGTATACCAAATATACCATTTCATGAACCAATCTATGCCATGTAATTTTCATGTTTATCCTTTATATGTAAATATAAATCAATTATTGTCAATTACATATTCTCCCTTTACTGTATACATTAATTACCCATATATAAATATGTATTTATACATGCATAAATCTTTCTTACCTTTAACTTGTCACAAAAGCCAATCAGAGAAGGCCACATAAAAAAAACAATCATTGATAACCAAAAATGAGCCACGTACACCACATGATGCGTACACGTCGTATATATATATATATATTTATTTTCTTTATATCTATCTTCCCAATTACCCATTTTCACACTAAACCACTTTCTGAACTGCGTTCACACTAAGCCACTTTTAAGCCCTTTCCCTAAAACAAAAATATGGCGCGGGCGGGGATCGAACTCTGTACCCCTTGCATGCAAATCACATGTTCCAACCAAATGAGCTACTATGTCTTTTGCTTACAACCCTTAGAACAATTCTAAACATTATTCTTTTCTCATTCCTTTTTTTTTCATGTTTTGCTGCAGTATTTAATTTAAGGATATCTTTTACATACGAAGTCCAATTTACGCAATCTCGGACTCTATCTTAAGCGGAATTCCGAGACGAACGCAATGGCGCAACCCGTTTCACCTAATTCTTTATCTAAAAATTAATTATACCTTGATTTGTTATTTTTATGTTCACAGAAAATACGGGGTGTTACATGTCCCACAATGGAAGTGGGAGAGCGCTATTTGGATTTCATAGATGGATTGGCCTGATCAAGGAAGGGCAATATGAGCTTTTGGGTGATAGTGGACAGACTTACGAAAAGCGCTCACTTTATTCCTGTCAAGAGTAAAAGGACGCCAGCTTGGTTAGCATCGATATATTTCGAAAGATAGCTCGATTTCATGGGGTACCTTCCAGTATAGTAAGCAACCGCGACCCCATCTTCACTAGTGAGTTATGGAAAAGCTTACAAGAGGCATTAGGTACACAACTACGTTTGAGCATGGCGTACCACCCTCAGACTGATGGACAAACTGAGAGGGTGAATAGAGTTCTTGAGGATCTTCTGAGACTGTGTATCCTAGATTTCGAAGGAACTTGGGAGGAACATCTTGTAACACCCCATAATTTTAACAACACTAAAAGAGGATAAGTTAAATAATAATTAATTTAATATTCAGAATTAAGGGAAATGGACTACAACATTGCGTCCGTCTCGAAATTCTGGTCAAGATGGACATTTTGTTTGCATAAAACGGATACCGTATGAAGAATTTATGAAGGTTTGAAGTTTGTATACGCGCAAGATGATTATATATATGACCCAGGGATTCAAAAATTTCAGTTCAAAATTCGAAATTTCGAAAACTGGGGGAAGCAGGAAAAATCCCGCCTAGGGGAGTCGACCCTATAGGGGGGGTATCGACCCCCCTAGGGCTGAGGTGGCAGTCGGTTTCTGAGAGGTTGGCAACTATATATAGAGGTCCATTTCTCTTATTTTCTTCATTGAGAATCCATGGTGGCCAAACTCTGCCGGTGACTGAACTTAACTGAATAGTTTATCTTCTACAACAATCAAATAAGGCTAATCAAGTGTGGATCCAAATCTCAATAAGCGTCTTTTCTAGTTCTATTTTCTAATCCAGACACTGTGAGTTCTTAGGATCTTTTAGATTTAAATATTTAAAAGTTAACCTGATATGACTATAGTTTGGATTTGTTCCTATGCCTAAATTATACTGGATCCATGGTAACTCATGAACATATGACATTCTGAATTAGTTATAACTTGGATCTAAATCTATATCTTGTTGGATCTATTGTAACTTTTGTGACATTCTACGATGTGGACCTTGACCATCAGAAGACGGTCATACTTCCAAACACAAGGCAAGAGTAGTTGAACCTGAAGTTCACATGCAAATGACCTGAAGTTCATATGACCTAAACTTCATATACAAATCATTTCAAATGAGGGACCTGAAGTTCACGAGGAACCTGAAGTTCATATTCAGTTGAGAAACATGAAATAAAACATAAAAGCCTATAATTGCATTTAATATTTGCTTATAGCAAATGACCAATAATAGGAAAAGATTTGAAAAATCAATGAAAGGAAAAGTTTTAACAAGAGGAAAAAGCATTATATTCCAACTTTATGCTACAAATAATTTCTTGAAGAAACTTATTATTGGAAGAGATCATTACATTTATAATCAATACTATTTTCTTGAAGAAAAATAGTAAAATGACTCATATGTGAAAAAAGGGCACTTTCCAGAAAAGTTGCTTCAATTTAAAAATATATAATAACATTATATGAATTATGATAAAACTTGAAGTTTTATTATAGTCATATTATATTTCTAGAAGAAATAATTTATTGTTTCTTAAGAAAACTTTTATAAAGAAAACATGCATCCTGAAGATCATATTAAGTTAAGGTCTAAATACTGATCTAAATTTTGCACACCTGAAGTGAATGCAAAGGTAATTTTTGTTATAAAATGGAAAACTTAGAACCTGTAGTTTCTATTATGGTAACAAGTAGCCTGAAACTCAATATGTGATTCATTTCCTTTCAGCATGTATTAGTTTGAAACTTTTGTTTATTTGCCTTTCTTTTTAGCTTGTGCTTATGGAATTGCAGAAATAATATGTAATGTTGGACATGATAAGTAGTTTATTCCCATGGACATTTATCTGTATTTATAAGTTATTTCAGTTATCAACTAGCTGTATTGCTTTTAATTCTTAAGGTATGGATCGACATTGTTTAAGTGATGATATATGTCTGGTTGATTGTGGAACTACTCATACGATATTGAAAAACCCGAAGTTTTTCTTTGAATTATCCGAAAATGTTTCATATAAAGTTTCAACTATAGTTGGTTCAGCCAATATAATTGAAGGGTCCAGAAGAGCCCATATAATGTTACCAAATGGTACACATATATTCATTCAAAATGCACTATATTCAAGCAATTCTAAAAGAAATCTGCTTGGCATCAAAGATATAAGAATGAATGGATATCATAAATGAAAACAACAAAGAATATCTTTGTGTTATTTCTAAAAGAAAGTCAGAAGCTTATTTTAGAAAAATTTGGTACAATTTCAACTGGATTATACTTTACCAAAATTGGCATAGTTGAATCTCATTTTATAAACATGAGCTAGAAGCTCACAGATACAAAGAAATTGATTCTTTGGCATGATCGTTTAGGTCATTCCGGATCAACTATGATCGTTTACATAAATAAAAAATATGTTCCCAGAAAGAATATCATACACTCCAGAAGTAGTGATTTCTTTTCTTGAATCTTATTTTTATTTATTGCATCTAATTTCGTTACTGCATTTAAAGTCTGATATATATTTTTGTATATTGATATGATATTTCAATAGTTTGTATGGAGGAGATAAGTTCATCCCAGAAGCGGTGGTAACAAAATATCTTCAGAGGATATTTGTAAATTTTAAAATGATAAGATATCTCTAGAAGAGATCCATTTATATGAAAATAATAAAATATCTCCAGAAGAGATTTCTACAATTGAAAAGCGATATTAAAACTCCATCAACTTAACAACTTGAAGTTGTTCATATATTTATTTGGACCAGAAGTTCGATATGTTTTCAAACCAGAAGTTTTGAACATTATCATACGATCCTGAAGAATTTATAATGACATTGATCAATACATTGAAATCAATAGTTTGATCTTTGTAATAATTTATTCTAAAATCACTAACGCAAAAGAGAAAGACTATGCAAATTTATAATACGTGGACGCACGTATTTATATATTCATATCTGTAAATATTTAACTAACAACCTGAAGTTTGTTATAAGCATATTTTATAGATTATGCACAAATATTATTTAGTGATTTAAATTGCAGTCAACATGAATGTTGAATGACCTGAAGTCATATGTGTATTCAAATAACCTATATAATAAGAAAATTCCTCCAATATTGCAAGATCAATGAAAGAGAATAAGTAATAAAAAACAATGATGAATGCATCTTATCGACTAATTAAAGGGTTATCCTCCAACAACGGATATACATATAAAATACTTGCAAGCAGCAATGTGATAATGGATCAAAATGAGAATCCCATGATGATTATTATTTAGTGTGACAATGTTTGTCAACATTGAGGGGGAGGATAAAGGGATACAATTTCATTTTGAGTATCGGTATAATTGACATACGAATAAATTATAAATAATATCCCTTGTAGACTTGCTTCAATATATATTTGAATCCCTGAAGGATCAAAATGCCTAAACCACATTTAAAGATTGGTTTAAAAGTCAGTTCGAGGCACTTTTGAAGTAAGTAATAAAGATGCTAGAAGAAGGAGGTGAGTGTTCTTAAAGAAACACCTAAGGAGTCTCTTGAAGAGATCCATGTCATAATTGTCAAATAACCCCAGAAGTGGTTTAGGTACCTAAATAGATAAATAAAGAGATCTCAATAAATTATATATAGAACTGACAATATATAATCATCGATGATAAATTATAAAAGTAAAGCGCTTATGTTAAATCATGATTGACCATCATGAATCCTTCTCTAATTGAGAAATGTGGACCTGTAGTCCACAAAGTAGTGAATAAACCTCGAAGGTATGAATATTTGTTAAATCACACTAAATGATGAAAGAATATTAGTTCCTGAAGAACATAAACTACTTTGTTGGTTATATAGAATATAAAGAACAAAGAAAGTTGATTACAACATTCTTTTAAGTATTGTTATAATGAAAATCATGATATAATTCATGATGAGTAGATTATTTCCTGCTTTTAAGTATTGTTGTAATGAAACATTTAATATACTTTTGAGTATAGTTGCAATATGTAAAATTCATTGAAGTGTACAGGTTCCTGAAGAGCATAAATAACTTTAGTGATTATAAAGAATGCAAAGAACATAGAATATAGATTACAACATGCTTCTAAGTATTGTTGTAATGAAAATCTTGATATAATTCAAGATGAGTAGATTACTTCCTGCTTATAAGTATTGCTATAATGAAACTATTATTGTTCATTACAAATGTATTGTAGTGTGCAAACCTGATTAAAGCACAAAATTGTAAACACTCGAAGTGTATAGCAAGCAAGCGCAAACAAAAGGTGTTTTAAATAAGAAAACATGCCTGAAGCATGAAAATGCATATAAAAGTCTTTTAAGAAAAGTTCATTAAGAATTTTCTTGTGATGTTGTACTCTTTTTCCTTCACTTTGGTTTTTTCCCATAGGGTTTTCCATTGTGAAGGTTTTAATGAGGCAAATGTTAACAAATGATGAACGTTGGAAGTATGAAGAATAAAGATTATTATCTCTTGAGTTTATTTTCTATACAAGATTTGTTTAAGTAATATTATCAATGAGATATATATTTATGGATCCAGAAGTGTCTATAACGAAATTGAGATATCAAAAAGTATGCACTCTTTTTCTTTAACTTAGATTTTTCCCACCGGGTTTTTCTTAGTAAAGTTCTAATGAGATATTATATTGGTCCAGAAGTATCATCCTCAAAGTAATACTGAAAGTTGTAACGAGGCATTATCTTGATCTAGAAGAATCAAGCACCACATTAAGGAATAACATCTCAAATATGTTATTTAAGTTAATATGTATTTTTATCCTTAACTAAGGTTTTTCCCACTGGGTTATCCTTTGTAAGGTTTTTACAGAAGAATTATATTGATCCAGAAGTATCATTCTACATTTAATGCAATAAATTATTGAAAATATGTTTTTGTACTCTTTTTCCTTCACTAAGATTTTTCCCATAGGGTTTTTCTTAGTAAGGTTTTAATGAAGCATTACATCGATCCTGAAGTATCGAATTCTTATAAGAAATTTCATTTTAATATGACAATATCTATGAGGGGAGCAATAATTTTTCAAGGGGGATAATTTCAAGCTACTATAAGAGCGTTGAAGAATTTGAAGACACATATTCAAGGAGAAGTGTCAAAGTTACCTTTCTGATCCACATAAAGCAAAATCACAAACTGGATATGTGTTTACAAACAACAATGCAGCTATTTCATGAAGATCTACAAAACAAACATTGGTAGCAACATCATCCAATCATTCTGAAATTCTAGCACTACATGAAGCGAGTCGAGAATGTGTTTGGTTAAGGTCATTAATTGAACATATTCGAAGCACATGTCAACTTCCCGCAACTACAGAAAGAACAACTATTATTTATGAAGACAATGCAGCATGCGTAGCTCAGATTCAAGCGGGATATATCAAGGGTGATAGGATAAAACATACTTCTCCTAAATTCTTTTTCACACATGATCTTCAAAAGGACAATAAGATAGTAGTGAAGCAAATCCGATCTCAAGAAAATCCAGCAGATCTATTCACGAAGGCACTTCCATAATCAACATTGCAGAAGACGATATATAAAATTGGTATACACAGCTTGCATCACCAAACTATTTGAATAATGCATTAGGAATCAGGGGGAGCATATATTATGCTGTAATGCACTCTTTTCCTTCACTAATATTTTTCCCACTGGGTATTTATTAGTAAGGTTTTTAACGAGGCATTATTTTGGTCCAGAAGTATCAACCCTCATTGGAACATTGTCAATATGTTTCCTGGAGATGAAATAAAAATTGTACTATTTTCCTTGTTTATGATTTTTCCCACAGGGTTTCTCACAAAAAGGTTTTTAATGAGGCAATTAATCTTATCATCTTTACATACGCATATTCAAGGGGGAGTGTTGTAATACATGTAAGTGAATATGCATTTGTCATATTATTTTTAGTCCCACATTTTGGGAGTAAGGCTAACATCAGCTCCAAAGCCAATATATAAGGGAGCCAATGTAATAGAATTATGTACACTGAATCAAGAGAAATAAAAAGGTCTCTCCCTTATCTCTTATGTTCTTTCTAATGTCTTCTCTTTTATGATATGTTCTATCTTATTTTATATCAATTATAAGCTTTTAATAATTATTACTCTATTATAACTAAGTAGAAATAAGTAAAAATTAAATAATAACTAATTAGTAATTAATAATCAATTGTGAATCAATTAAAATAAATAATTAGTAATTTATAATCAATTGATTTTCGATAATAAATAAATAAATTTTGAAAACTTAATATTTAATTAGTAATATATAATTTATAAATAATCCACAATTAAATAATAATAATTAACATTGGTTATTTAATAAATAATAAATAATACTTTATAACTTGTAGTTATAAAAATGATAAACTACATCATTAGTCATTTATAATTTACTATACAAATGATTATTCATAAATTATTTATAAATAATAATTAATAAATAATAACTAATAACTTATGATAATATTTTTTTAGTTCCCTCTTTTTTCAAGCGTGACATTAAACAATCCCACAACTTGGTCTTATAGGAAATTGTTTAAACTTCCCACCTCCCGTCTTATTACAAATCAAATACCCGCAACGTTAATTTTCAATTCCCGCTTCTACTTTTCATTCGCTGCCTGCATACTATTTTTTTAGAAACCCTATGTGAGAACCCAAAATTTTATAGCCTTAAAATAATCCTCTTTTATTAATAAAAATATATAAATGGATGGTTAGAAATTGATATACACACATATATTTATTTGTGTGTTCAATTTTCAAGTAAAAATTCATGTTTACTATTGGGCTAAAATATGACATGAAAATTCGTTAAGTATTGTGGAAAATGGGCTTAAGAATTACTATGGGTTAATATAACCAAGGGGGCAAAATTGGAATTAGCCTATGATAATAACCCTAGCCGTAATATACCCAGTAAACAAAAGAACGCTGTAACAACCCGTATTTCAATAACATGTTAAAACGAGAATCAAGGCAGAATTTCATTTTAAATTCTGAATCAAGTAAAACGGGCTATGCCATTGCGTTCGTCTCGGAAAAATACGCGAAATAGAGTCCGAGTTTTCGAAAATCGGAGTCCGTATGACCCGGTTAAGGCCCAAAGAAGTTTTCGGGAAATTTGAATTTCGAAACATGCAGAAATGGGGCCAGGCGGGAAAATTCCCGCCCAGACATGTCGACAGGCATGTCGACAGGGCTGTCGACTTATCCTGTCGGCTGATTCTGGTCTGGTGCACCTATTTTCTATCCTGGCTAGGTTTTTGGGCCTGGTTTGAAATCTGACGGTTCAGGTTGGTCCTAGGGTTAATCTAAGGGCCTAAAACTATCCTAATCTCTATAAAAAGACCCTAAACCTACCCCTAAACCCTCATTATTCACTCATGTAACTAAACTATGGCCAAATTTCTACTCTCATGGCCTCCATCTCAAATCCCTAGAGCCTATGCACTCAAATCAAGTTCAAATCAAAAGGTGCAAGCTTGCTACACCAAATCAAGGCCAAACCAACATTGCTATGCGAGTTCCATGACGATTCTTCTACAAAGGAGGCACCTTTCTTAGCCAAGATGATTCATGCTCCTTTCCCTAGGCCTAACTATGTAAGTTCTAGCTACTTTTGGATCAAAACGATATTTTTAATGTTGACATGGGATAAAATGAGGCTAAACATGATTATGCGAATCTATATGAACCTTACCATGCCTCTTGTGTTCATATTTATGATCTTAGGCCATGTGAGTGACTTAATCATGCCTCTCATGCTATGCATAACCTAGTTTAACTTGCAAGTTTGGATCTTTATGCATGAAATGCTAGCATGAACCTTTAGGAACCACTTTACTTATGAAACATTGGCTAAGGCAAGATTTTGGGGCTTATGCATGTTTATGAACCCAAACCCCTCATGCTAACATGCAAGTTTGTGGCCAAATCCTTTATGAGATTATGCATGCTCGCGGCCAATCCCCTCTTTTTAAGTTGTGCATGTTTATGGCCAAATCCCTTTTTGATAATATGCATGTTTGTGGCCAAATTACCTTATGACACTATGCATGTCTACGGCCAATCCCTTTATGATGTTATGCATGTGGAAGCCAAGCCCTTTTTGGCATCATGCATGTTTTGAGACCAATATGTGACATAGTATCCTTACTATGTTGACTCGCTTTGCTTGCGTTGGGAAAACACGATTTTGGGTAGTTAGATAAACATGAACATGTCGCAAAATCTTAACTTGAATATGACATGTAAGGATGCATAAAAACATGAGCTTGGGAATTTACCTATTAAGTTAGGTCTACCCTTTGGGAATTTACCTATTAAGTTAGGTCTACCCAAATGCTCGAAAACTTGTAACATGTTTTGGAAACATGATGAACTTAGATAATATGAGTATGACCAACTCGAGGTTGGGTTGAGTTTGCAACGTAAAACTACCCGGAACCGACCGGCCTAACTAGTAGTTGCAAACAATAGGACCCAATGTGAGAAGTTGGTCATGTCGCGCTTAAGACCCGAGGTTAGACTAAGTTGTGGTGTAAATCTACCCGGACCCGCCCGGCTTAACTAGTAACCACAACAAGGTCTAATGTGAGAGGTTGAGGGTGCATTAATTAAATTAATGCCACATAATAGGGTTAAGTTAATTTGATTAATGGGGCTTAACCAAATATGATATGGACAAATGGGTTAAGTAATTTGATTAGGCTAATGATACTTAACAAAACATGATAAGCTTGGGTAGGTTAAGTAACTTGATTTGCCTAATGACACTTGACCATTTTTATACGACTAGTGGACGGGATTAAGTTAACCAACACTTAATCAATCCAACACGATAACGTGATAAGGTTAAGTAAATTTTCTTAATGACACTTAACCATATAATACAGTTGATGGATGGGGTTAAGATTAGGCTTAACTAATATAAACATGGAAATCGGATAGGGTTAAGTTAGCCTAGACTTAATTAATCCAACTTGGTAATTTAATGGGGTTAAGTTAAACACTTAACTAATTTAACACGATGATTTGATGAGGTTAAGTGACCTATACTTAACCAATCTAACTCGTTAATTTGATGAGGTTAAGTTAATCTATACTTAACCAATCTAACGTGAAAACATGATAAGGCTAAGTCACGAATCACTTGAATACGCTTGACCGATTTGATGACAAGGTCAAGTTAATTTATATAATTAACCAATCTAAAATGATAATTAGACGAGGTTAAGTCATGGATTCCTTGATATACTTACATGGTTTGTAGGGTTAAGTCTTGGACTTGTATACTTAGCCAATTTTGACATGGTTTGTAGACGGGCTAAGTTATGAACTTAAGTGACACTTATAACCCATTAGATAAGCCCTAATTCGGAGGATTAGGTAAATAACCATAGTTAACAAGGATTATGGAAATAAGGCTAAGTGGTAAACCTTAGTTAAGGGAAACTAAGTAATAATTCTTAGTCAAGGAAATTCGGACCATTTCTTAGATAAGATTAGTAACCCGATACGTTAGGTCAACGTTTAAGTATGCGTGAAGGAGCAGGCTATCTGATTTAGATAAAGGCTCCAACGAATTGGGTAACGAAGCAGCGGCTTCGGGGAACGTGAGGATATTCTTGGGATCCCTCTGTGAGCTGCCAGGTCATTATACTAGGATCACGAGAGGTTGAGGTCTGCGGTAGAAGAACCAAGAATATGCCTTGGTTGCTATGCGAGCGACCTAAAGACTGGGGTGGATAGCAGTGAGTCGACGAATACATAAGGTGCCCGAGATAGCAAGTTCGTCGATCATCTACCATCTTGAGTCAAGCGTGTACGTACGGAAAGGCAGGGAACACCCAACAGACCATAATTGCTATCTAATTATGGGTGAGGTAGGCCGTAGGATGTGGGCTGGCCGGAGTGTAGTTCTCATGCAAGATTTTCTCTTGTGTTGCCTTTCACTAGTTGAGGGAGGGGTCTCGTGGGACCACAGCCACGTGTAGAAAAGCAGACCTTAGTATCTGCATCGGCAGATAAATCTAAAGCTCCCGACCGAGTCCTGTATTTCTTGGTTTGCCCTGTGACAGGACTCGGGTGGCACGATGTGATACATGTGCATGCAGTAATAGAAAAACGATTCACGATGAATGCGTGGGAAAAAGGGCGCGGTTGAGGGTTAGCGTAATCCCTAGTGGCCTAGGTGGTTTAACCCAAACCGAAATACGAAAGCGTGCAATAGGTAAGCGTAATCCCTAGTGGTGCTAGGTGGCGTAAGTCCTAGTAGTTCAAACGATGATTCATATGGAAGAGCCTAGCTAGAACAAGGGTGACAGTCCAAACGATTTCAAGGATAATACGACATGCGGAAGCCCGTACGAGGTACGGCAAAGGACTGAACTTATATATACATGGGAAGAAACATATGATTTGAGTAACCTATATATGCGATATATTAGGTCGACATGGACCATTACACGACTTTGAGCAAGGGACATTCATGGTTAACACATGACGCGGGTAGGGATACTAGTACGAGAGGTGCAGAGCAAATATACATGTTAGAACTAGGAAGAATATACATAATAGATACCGTGGGATGTTAGACGGGGTAGATACCTTGGGATAAGGTACTCGATAAAAATCTGACGATGTGATACCTTGACTTACCATAACACCGTAGTTTATCATGATACCTTAGTTTACCTTGCCGCAGTAGTTCAGCCGGCTACCCTGGTTTATCTATCTTGTAGTTATCCTTATGTTTACTTTCAGTTTATGCATGTCATGTTACCTTTACCTGTTTTTATACTGGAAGTAGATAGGACTTACTCAGTCTTTTTGACTGACCCGTTTTGTTTCGCCTCTTTTCTTCCGTTCCCCCCCCCCCCCCAGGTTTCAGGGAGGAAACAATGCTGTTTAGCTCGGACTTCTTCTGCTTGAAGGTCATCATGGATGGCTTGGGCTTCTCTTGGCTATGGCTACTTTGCGGTTTTACTTGGGGAATAATTTATTAAAAAGTCTTTATGCTTCTTTACTATTGCAAGACAGGTTTTGATGTACTCTGATGCAAAAGGCTTTAGACCTTATGTATTCATGTTTATGAAAGTTTGATTTTACTTCCGCTATTTATTTATATATGTTCTGTCTTGTGATATTTCTGTGCATGTTTACTAATAATGCCCCTCTAAAGCTAGTGCATTCCTTTGCGAGTGACCCTAGCGGAGGCGGGGTGTTACATTTGGTATCAGAGCAGAAGGTTACCAGACTGGGCAAAAGTTTTTAAAGACCTTCTGAAAACTATTTGAAAATCGTTTATAAAGAAGCATTTTTCAAGAAAGTTTTCTTTTAAAAGAAAAAGGCTATTCCCCAAAGGCCATTAGCACTATCCTTGTTTCCTTAATTGAATCTCTTTTCCTTTCTTTCCTCCATCTGTAGTCACAGTGGTTTTAACTGCGACTAGTCTTTTCTATCTACGAAAGTGCTTTCCATGCGATGGAGGTGGTTCTCGAGAGACCAGTGGCCGCATTATAAGAAAGGATAGTGAGGAAGAGGATAAAGGATACGAGCTTAAGGATGAGCAACTTGTTGGTATGGCTTAGTCCTCAAAGGAGGGAGAAAGATGAACAATGAAACCCATGACGAGAGAGTACCTTTGGCAGGGTGAAACGGGATGGATAGTTAAGTATCATGGAACAGGGACAAGATCATTCGGAGGGCAATAGTATGCTCTCATTGCTAGGGTACCTCGGAAGGAGGGTAACGATCTTGTTAAAGGTTTAGTTTTTCTTCTCTATCATCCCGTCGGGACTTTGTTTTGATCACCGCATCTTTTAAGTCCGCTTCGATAGTTGAGTCTCTGCACCTTAGTACTAGCGTAGTAGAGAATCCCGCTTTTGTCTCAAGTCCTATTGGAAGATCGGTCCATTTATTCATAGCTTGTTTGGATTTGAGAATGTCTATATCAAGTGTTGAGCTTGGAAATAATGCTTATGTTTATAAGTTGTGGATGGATTCTAGGGATGAAGTGGTTATCCAGTAAGGGGTGCCACTCTCGGTTTTAAAAGGAGGGTAGTTAGACTCTTGGCTTGCTGTAGTAATACCCTCGAAGTCTCGTGTAACCTTTTGGGTTCTGTTATGGCTAGTTACCTAGAATCCCAGGATGCAATTGTTGGTAATCCGTTTGAATAGAATTCGCCGCTAAGGCGGATGGTTCGTTTCGATTATGTATGAGTTATGGGAATCACCCTAGTAAGGACTCTTGGCAATTTGGATTGGCATCGGAAAACGAGATCCAGAATTCACTAGTGAATTTTGGAGAGCTGGCTTGAGTACGTAGATAGGGTTGAGCCAAGTATACTAGGGAAAGAATAAGTGCAAGTGGAACGAAAGGCCACGAGGAAATGAGTTCCAACTCATGATATGGAAACAGGAAATAAGAAGCTGCGAAATCGTGAAGTTAAAGGACGGTCAAGGCACGATGGAACTAAGCTCAAGAAAATGCGACTCAGAAGGATGAAGACTAGATGCGCACATGATATCTCTCTTTGGGAGTATATCCTTGATCCCTGTTTTCTGTAGAGCTTACTTGTAGGCTATCTTTTGTGGACATCCTCTCGGTCCTATTTTTTGTTACAAACCCCGTAAGGAGTTTGTCTTGTTTATCTTCTCGACCCTGTTTCAAGGAATCTTAGGTAGAACCCTATGGATGTAAACATGTATTTGAAACATGTTATGGTTGATATGGTTGCAAATGGTTGCAAGTGGTTGCTCGTGGATGCGCGAATTTACATTAGATATTAGCTCGACTCGGTCACATTTCATATTGCATATGCACGAGCATTTATACTTGTTTATGGATGAAATTGAATGTGTAATCATACGGATGTTGCATATGGTTGAATGTTTGTGCACGCATATAGTGTATATGACTAGGACTATTTGCATACATGATGGATTCATAGCACTAAACATATTTTTGCATTCAAAAGATTTTTCAGGCCTGATCATTAGCATTAGCTAAGGAACATGTACACACACGTTTTGCATACATTCATAAAGCATTAGGAGTCGTCTAAGGACAATGGTTGCTTGTGGATGATGGTTTGAGTAGATGGATGATGGATGGTAGGATATGTTCTTCCTAACTTAGAGATTTCGGGGACGAAATCCTAAAAGGTGGGGAGAATGTAACAACCCGTATTTCAATAACATGTTAAAACGAGAATCAAGGCAGAATTTCATTTTAAATTCTGAATCAAGTAAAACGGGCTATGCCATTGCGTTCGTCTCGGAAAAATACGCGAAATAGAGTCCGAGTTTTCGAAAATCGGAGTCCGTATGACCCGGTTAAGGCCCAAAGAAGTTTTCGGGAAATTTGAATTTCGAAACATGCAAAAATGGGGCCAGGCGGGAAAATTCCCGCCCAGACATGTCGACAGGCATGTCGACAGGCATGTCGACATGCATGTCGACAGGCATGTCGACAGGGCTGTCGACTTGCCCTGTCGGCTGATTCTGGTCTGGTGCACCTATTTTCTATCCTGGCTAGGTTTTTGGGCCTGGTTTGAAATCTGACGGTTCAGGTTGGTCCTAGGGTTAATCTAAGGGCCTAAAACTATCCTAATCTCTATAAAAAGACCCTAAACCTACCCCTAAACCCTCATTATTCACTCATGTAACTAAACTATGGCCAAATTTCTACTCTCATGGCCTCCATCTTAAATCCCTAGAGCCTATGCACTCAAATCAAGTTCAAATCAAAAGGTGCAAGCTTGCTACACCAAATCAAGGCCAAACCAACATTGCTATGCGAGTTCCATGACGATTCTTCTACAAAGGAGGCACCTTTCTTAGCCAAGATGATTCATGCTCCTTTCCCTAGGCCTAACTATGTAAGTTCTAGCTACTTTTGGATCAAAACGGTATTTTTAATGTTGACATGGGATAAAATGAGGCTAAACATGATTATGCGAATCTATATGAACCTTACCATGCCTCTTGTGTTCATATTTATGATCTTAGGCCATGTGAGTGACTTAATCATGCCTCTCATGCTATGCATAACCTAGTTTAACTTGCAAGTTTGGATCTTTATGCATGAAATGCTAGCATGAACCTTTAGGAACCACTTTACTTATGAAACATTGGCTAAGGCAAGATTTTGGGGCTTATGCATGTTTATGAACCCAAACCCCTCATGCTAACATGCAAGTTTGTGGCCAAATCCTTTATGAGATTATGCATGCTCGCGGCCAATCCCCTCTTTTTAAGTTGTGCATGTTTATGGCCAAATCCCTTTTTGATAATATGCATGTTTGTGGCCAAATTACCTTATGACACTATGCATGTCTACGGCCAATCCCTTTATGATGTTATGCATGTGGAAGCCAAGCCCTTTTTGGCATCATGCATGTTTTGAGACCAATATGTGACATAGTATCCTTACTATGTTGACTCGCTTTGCTTGCGTTGGGAAAACACGATTTTGGGTAGTTAGATAAACATGAACATGTCGCAAAATCTTAACTTGAATATGACATGTAAGGATGCATAAAAACATGAGCTTGGGAATTTACCTATTAAGTTAGGTCTACCCTTTGGGAATTTACCTATTAAGTTAGGTCTACCCAAATGCTCGAAAACTTGTAACATGTTTTGGAAACATGATGAACTTAGATAATATGAGTATGACCAACTCGAGGTTGGGTTGAGTTTGCAACGTAAAACTACCCGGAACCGACCAGCCTAACTAGTAGTTGCAAACAATAGGACCCAATGTGAGAAGTTGGTCATGTCGCGCTTAAGACCCGAGGTTAGACTAAGTTGTGGTGTAAATCTACCCGGACCCGCCCGGCTTAACTAGTAACCACAACAAGGTCTAATGTGAGAGGTTGAGGGTGCATTAATTAAATTAATGCCACATAATAGGGTTAAGTTAATTTGATTAATGGGGCTTAACCAAATATGATATGGACAAATGGGTTAAGTAATTTGATTAGGCTAATGATACTTAACAAAACATGATAAGCTTGGGTAGGTTAAGTAACTTGATTTGCCTAATGACACTTGACCATTTTTATACGACTAGTGGACGGGATTAAGTTAACCAACACTTAATCAATCCAACACGATAACGTGATAAGGTTAAGTAAATTTTCTTAATGACACTTAACCGTATAATACAGTTGATGGATGGGGTTAAGATTAGGCTTAACTAATCTAAACATGGAAATCGGATAGGGTTAAGTTAGCCTAGACTTAATTAATCCAACTTGGTAATTTAATGGGGTTAAGTTAAACACTTAACTAATTTAACACGATGATTTGATGAGGTTAAGTGACCTATACTTAACCAATCTAACTCGTTAATTTGATGAGGTTAAGTTAATCTATACTTAACCAATCTAACGTGAAAACATGATAAGGCTAAGTCACGAATCACTTGAATACGCTTGACCGATTTGATGACAAGGTCAAGTTAATTTATATAATTAACCAATCTAAAATGATAATTAGACGAGGTTAAGTCATGGATTCCTTGATATACTTACATGGTTTGTAGGGTTAAGTCTTGGACTTGTATACTTAGCCAATTTTGACATGGTTTGTAGACGGGCTAAGTTATGAACTTAAGTGACACTTATAACCCATTAGATAAGCCCTAATTCGGAGGATTAGGTAAATAACCATAGTTAACAAGGATTATGGAAATAAGGCTAAGTGGTAAACCTTAGTTAAGGGAAACTAAGTAATAATTCTTAGTCAAGGAAATTCGGACCATTTCTTAGATAAGATTAGTAACCCGATACGTTAGGTCAACGTTTAAGTATGCGTGAAGGAGCAGGCTATCTGATTTAGATAAAGGCTCCAACGAATTGGGTAACGAAGCAGCGGCTTCGGGGAACGTGAGGATATTCTTGGGATCCCTCTGTGAGCTGCCAGGTCATTATACTAGGATCACGAGAGGTTGAGGTCTGCGGTAGAAGAACCAAGAATATGCCTTGGTTGCTATGCGAGCGACCTAAAGACTGGGGTGGATAGCAGTGAGTCGACGAATACATAAGGTGCCCGAGATAGCAAGTTCGTCGATCATCTACCATCTTGAGTCAAGCGTGTACGTACAGAAAGGCTGGGAACACCCAACATACCATAATTGCTATCTAATTATGGGTGAGGTAGGCCGTAGGATGTGGGCTGGCCGGAGTGTAGTTCTCATGCAAGATTTTCTCTTGTGTTGCCTTTCACTAGTTGAGGGAGGGGTCTCGTAGGACCATAGCCACGTGTAGAAAAGCAGACCTTAGTATCTGCATCGGCAGATAAATCTAAAGCTCCCGACCGAGTCCTGTATTTCTTGGTTTGCCCTGTGACAGGACTCGGGTGGCACGATGTGATACATGTGCATGCAGTAATAGAAAAACGATTCACGATGAATGCGTGGGAAAAAGGGCGCGGTTGAGGGTTAGCGTAATCCCTAGTGGCCTAGGTGGTTTAACCCAAACCGAAATACGAAAGCGTGCAATAGGTAAGCGTAATCCCTAGTGGTGCTAGGTGGCGTAAGTCCTAGTAGTTCAAACGATGATTCATATGGAAGAGCCTAGCTAGAACAAGGGTGACAGTCCAAACGATTTCAAGGATAATACGACATGCGGAAGCCCGTACGAGGTACGGCAAAGGACTGAACTTATATATACATGGGAAGAAACATATGATTTGAGTAACCTATATATGCGATATATTAGGTCGACATGGACCATTACACGACTTTGAGCAAGGGACATTCATGGTTAACACATGACGCGGGTAGGGATACTAGTACGAGAGGTGTAGAGCAAATATACATGTTAGAACTAGGAAGAATATACATAATAGATACCGTGGGATGTTAGACGGGGTAGATACCTTGGGATAAGGTACTCGATAAAAATCTGACGATGTGATACCTTGACTTACCATAACACCGTAGTTTATCATGATACCTTAGTTTACCTTGCCGCAGTAGTTCAGCCGGCTACCCTGGTTTATCTATCTTGTAGTTATCCTTATGTTTACTTTCAGTTTATGCATGTCATGTTACCTTTACCTGTTTTTATACTGGAAGTAGATAGGACTTACTCAGTCTTTTTGACTGACCCGTTTTGTTTCGCCTCTTTTCTTC